>CM050163.1:177211896-177564396 GCA_027410445.1 Discoglossus pictus | reverse complement strand
ATTACTGTAGCATGAGGTCTGCTTTTAGTATTTGACAGCTATCACATTTTCGTGTGCATCCTGAAAAGCGATCAAAGTAAACTGCAAGCCCTGTTTCTGCAAAAATGTAAACGTCGTTATATAACATAAACCTTCACCACATTATCATGGATGCCTCCAGATAACTTTGTCAAACTCAAAATGTTTATACTCTCACATACATACACAGACACAGTGCTCCTTTAAACAAAATTGAGAAACACTGTTCTATAATGTACATGAGAAGCGGACAGTATAAATAAAAGTACAAGATTGTAGGAAACTACGGATGCAATTACATGGGCCCCCATAGAAAATTTACAATAAAAACGTAATTTAAGCCGTAACATATTTATTGCATGCTCCCTGTAACAAATTCTAAAGTGTTTCCCCTAATGAGTGATTGCTATGTGTGATATGATCCCTGTGTTACGTGTATTCCTACCTAAAGTGCAAGTTCATCCCTGTGGTAAGCAGTCTAGCCTAATCTTCATGTTTGCTTGGAAAGCCCTGTTGGAGCTCTCACTGAGCCAAACCCTACATGTAAAATCAACCTCTTAAAGTTACAGCCCCTACCCAGAGCTGCAACTTTACAAGTAATATGTCTCACTACATTTAAAGCTATGGCCTTCTTTGCCACAACTGCAACAGGGAAGGGGTTACATTTATATATAAATCAATGGGGGTTTATCACCCCTCTTCCTAATCCACGCTACACTCTATGAGTCAGAATCCATTTACCCCCAACCACCTCATTGTGGGGCCCCATGAACCCCCTATTAAACCATACATATAATATAATATGGGATATATTTCCATGGGATCCCTATAGGTATTCTAACTAGTGATGTCGCGAACATCAAATTTTAGGTTCACGAACATTGTTCGTGAACGTCAATCAAATGTTCGCGAACGGGCGAACATCGGCGAACCCCATAGACTTCAATGGGCAGGCGAATTTCAAAACCCACAGGGACTCTTTCTGGCCACAATAGTGATGTGAAAGTTGTTTCAAGGGGACAAACACCTGGACTGTGGCATGCCGGAGTGGGATCCATGGCAAAACTCCCACGGAAAATTACATAGTTGATGCAGAGTCTGGTTTTAAGCTATAAAGGGCATAAATCACCTAACATTCCTAAATTGTTTGGAATAACATGCTTTAAAACATCAGGTATGATGTATCAATCAGGTATTGTAAGGGTTACACCCGCTTCACAGTAACAGACCAATCTCCCCGTTTAATGCACCGCAAACAACCGCAAACAGTCCCTTTGCACAACCGCAAACTCCCCATTTGCACAAGGTTGGATACCAAGCTAGCCATGTCCCGTTCCTTGTCCTCACTGATGTCATTGAAGGTCTCTTCCTCCACCCAGCCACCAAGGGTCCCCGAAAGGTGACAACAAGCCCCCTGGGATGCCTGCTGTGTTTGGTCTTCCACCTCCTCAAAGCCACCTTCCTCCTCTGACTCCTCTTCTTCAGACTCCCAGAGTATGGGGGCTTCCACTGCCCAGAATGGAAGATTATACACAGGTCAGAGTCTGGGGGCTTCCATTGCCCAGCATGGAAGATTATACACAGGTCAGAGTCTGGGGGCTTCCACAGCCCAGCATGGAAGATTATACACAGGTCAGAGTCTGGGGGCTTCCACTGCCCAGCATGGAATATTATACACCGGTCAGAGTCTGGGGGCTTCCACTGCACAGCATGGAAGATTATACGCTTTGCCTCTGTCTGCGTTATTATAAGGTGTGTACTGTTAAGTAGTACTATTCCTATCGGTTTAATCCCTGTTACGTCCACTATCAGGGGACGTGTATATGGCATGGATTTTTGGAAGCGGGAGATGGAAAAAGATGCTTGGTCGGTCCTCCCACTTCAAATTTGGGGCACTGCGCGTGCAATCTAAGGTGCCATCAGATATGAGTGTCACTGTGCACTGGCAAAAGTTGGCAGAGTAGATGCAATAGGCTTCACACACATGCCTGTAGGCAGGCAATTGCTATTCAATCTATTACAGTCAAAAAAGTGTTGTTTTATGTCACTGAGCACAATATAAGCTGTGAGCCTGACACAGGCAGGCAACTGAAATTAGATTACAGGAAAAAATGGTTGTTTTCAATGTATGTTACACCACCAGGTATGAGTAGTGAAAATAAGCACAATATAAGCTGTTAGGTGTTAGCCTGTCACACACACATGCTGGCAGGCAGGCATAGATTACACAAAAAAAATCATAAAATAAAATAAATCATGTTCAAAGTTTCCTCAATGATAAAGTATAGGGGGCGAACCGAAAATCGCATGTGTTCTCCGTTCGCGGCGAACGAGAACATGCGAAAATCGCCGAGAACAGTTCTCCAGTGAACTGTTTGGGACATCACTGATTCTATCCTACAACCATGGGTGATCCATATTGTGCATCCTGATGATCCTGGAAGAGGATTTGTGTAGTCAAGGCAGGAGTATTTTGGAGCCCAGTTCGACCCCCTCCCCTAGATCTTGACAAGATGGTGACAGCACTGGGATCTCGGTGCAGGGACAGGCAGCAAGCATAGATTATGGAGATCTAATCCTTGTTGGTGATTCAATTCTTCAGGCTGATCAGAGGGGATACCAAGGTGCAGTAGAGATGTGATCAGTGCCTGGAAAGACAAGAGTCACTCCAGCCCGCAGAGCTACTCTTAGTAATGAATGCCCATCTGTCAGGGGTAGTCAGGGAGAAGCCGAGTATGGTCACCTGAATGAGAGAACGGCGAAGGAGAAGAGACACTACTGTAGACTGCAGGGTGGAGATCATCATGGGCCAGCAGATGGCGTCCTTAGGGATGTGCCATGGCAATGAGCCAACAGACTAGCTGGAGGAGCTCGTATGGGAGGAGATCCTGCTGGAAGAGCAATATGATGATCATGTGATGCCTGCTACCGCATGCCATTGGCACCCCTACTTCAGTCTCGTATTGTTTGATGGGCTCCAGGAGATGCTACATGGTGGTCCAGAATGTGGCATCATGACAGAGCAATGCTAGAGGGGGCTGTCAGTTGGCGCCATCGGAAGCTGTTGATCGAAGTAGGTACAGCCTCAGCAACACTGATTCAATGTTTGATCGACCAGGAGATGAAGCTAGAAGGAGAGTATGCAGATTTCCTTCATGAGGTCCTAAGAACCTGACACCTGGGAACCTGGCCAATCACCTACAGAAGCGGCTGACAAGCTGTGCTAGCCCAAGAAAGACTGCTACAGACAAGGCAGCAGTAGGTTAGCAGGCGGATCCAAGGAAGAACACACAGGATCTACCCAACATACCAGCCCAGAGCAAGCCCACAGGGAGATCAAGAGAGGTCGCTAGCCATGGGAGGCTGACGCCAGACCACAAGCCAGATCTGTGAGCAGGAGACATGGCCATGGCATCTACCCAGAGGAAGATCGCTAATACTCTCCGTCCAAAAGGCTCTGCAAAAAGCCAAGTTGACTGGATCACCAGGGGGAAATAAGGCGAGAATTGAGATCAGAGGACAGACATCAGCCTGAGGTGGAAACAAAGGACCAGCTACTGCACAGTGGTCATAACACTTGTGGGGAAACAACTGCTGACCAGTCCTCCCCACAGTGATATTTTCCTACCTGTCGCCCCTTGATTTCCTGTTGTTCAGTCTGTCCTTTCAGGAAGTTTGCTCTATTTATCATACTGTCCAATGGAGTGAAGTAAAGTACTTCTATATTACTTCTACCAGGGATCTCACATTTTGGGCACTGCTACATTTCCTTTGCTCTAATTAATATATATATATATATATATATATATATATATATATATATATACCGTATTGGTCCAAATATAAGCCGCACCCGCATATAAGCCACACCTGTAAAGTTCAAGGGGAAAAAATAGAAAAAAGATAGTACTCAAATATAAGCCGCACCTGTAAAATTGGAGAGAAAAAGACTCTCAAAGTGATCAGCAATTGCAAGAAACATTCTTTTTTTGCAGGTTACAGGCTTTACAGGATTTTAGATTCACTAAAACCGTAAATCGCTATTCAACACCGCAGTCTAAAGCATGAAAAACGGCACCCTTAACTCGCAATCGTGCAAATTGGCAGAAATTTTGCATTCGCGAATAGAAGTTGCACGCATTACAAGCAAATCGGCAACGATTTTTTGACGGTCGCAAATATAAGCCGCACCCTTAACTCGCAAGCTCAAAAATCTGAAAAAAGGCGCTTATATTCGGACCAATACAGTATACACATACTATATATAATTAGTGGTAAGCTTTAATTCTTTCAGTTGATAAAAATCATTAGTGATCATCACTCTGATGGGATTCTAAAACCCTTATGCTGCAGAATCCAAGGGAATTGATTGGGTTACAATATATATTTTAACTTAAGAAAAAATCAGTGTGACAAGTGGATGCAAGAAATTTGCTTCCACTTCCATTTACAAGGATTTCACTACACAAACATCAATAGACAGGGCATATTCACTTATGTACCTTCAAATTACCTACAAATAAAAACCATACTCTTTGCTTCCACAGTTCTCAATAGATAGAGCAACAGAATGAAACAGAGTGGTATTCTGAGAAATGTCAAGAAATGTGCTTTGGACATGCAGCCCTATTACATTCAGGCTACGTGTTAAAACGTAGCTCTTTAAGGCTTACTGCTATTTAATTAGCTCCATAAAGCAGGCCGCTGCCGATCTGTGGGTTTGCTGCGAAAAAAGCCTACGGGATGAGCAACGTTGAACTTTGCGGCCATAAATCCTTGATCTGTCAAGCTCATACCCGCTACTTTTTGAATTTAGCTATAAAATTGCGAAGAAGTCACTCGCGAGCAAGCCCATAACACGCATATGTAGACCAAAGCCAAACGTGTGCTGGAGAGGACTCACAACGAGGGGGGGGGGGGGGAGGGTAAAGTCCAATACGTAGCACTTGAAATTCAAATAAAAACACACTACTGTGCTAATATTAAAAGGGAAAGTGTGTTTAGGTCTTACAATTAATAGCACAACATTCTCAAGCCCACAATTTGGCCCTGAAAAATACTTTATTTCATGTATGATTTTTGTGTTATCAATTCCAGCAATCAATGTGTTAATACATATACTGTAACTTGCATGTGATAGAATATCATATTTAAGGCTTTATAATTATTTGTATCACATATGGAATGTGGGTCCAATCATAAATCGTAATTGAACCCTGTAAGTTTCCATTGACTCTGAACCCGAAACTACGGGTTTGACTAATTTATTACGTTCAAGTCCGCAAATCCGACGGCCGATAAATGGTTTACGGGTTTGTGTCTCTAGCTTGTATCTCGCAGCCCGTTCTAATTTAATAGGACAGTAACTTGGCCAAATTTCAAGCCTGCAGCCATTTAATAGGGCTGATGGTACGTACAAAGCGCCAGTTGCACACTGTTATTTATAGCAGCCAAAATACTTACAGATGCAAAAGGCTTCAGGAACCAACTGTCCCTTTGTAAAATGTGCTGACAAACCAGTAATAAACAGCTTGTATTAACAGAGATAAATTAACTAGCCACTATTACATCGAGTTTTGTTGCCAATGGTAGACATAATGGCGTCATTGTAATTTCACAGTCCTGTTGCATTATTTTCTGAACAGTTCTGGTGTGCACCTGCTAAATTTATAATTGGTAGAAAAATATTAGAAACTTCCACATATATTGGTAAGCAGATCTTGCTATGTAAATTATAACTCAAGAAGAAACACACTCCAATATATGCACCTTAAGATTTTCAATTTCTTTGTCTAAATATTAAATAATAATATATAATTTTAAACTATGTTCAGATACAAATGATGAATATTTTCTTATTTTTTATTTTAAATAATTTGCCACATAAATGCTCCTTATTCAGTAGCAGTAATTTACTACATGTATAATCGAATGACCAGAAAATAAAAAACTATTTTTGTTTATTAGTGAAATAGAAATACAAAAACAAGAATTTTCATTTTGTAACTACCTTTCACCACTTACATCTCCTATCTCTTTAAGCTCCTCTTCTCCCTACCTATTTTCATCCTCTTCCTCCACACATTTCTGTAATATAACCTGTCATGATTTAATTGTTTAAGGACTCATATTGCCAGTAATTATGAATATGGCCAAGGGAGCTTGACAGTGTTGCATTGGGATTATGTGTTATTGTGTGTGGTTATATGTTGCCTGTACATGGTTATTATGTATACTAGTTATTATATATTATAAGAGGGAAAATGTTATATAGAATATATTTGGAACTGGTAAGAATACTCTGCATAGAAGTTAGCTGCAGATCATTGCATACTCACACATACAGACCTTGGGTCAAGACAGATGTATGTACTTCAAGTAGTCCTAAGCAAACACTTGAGTTTAACATAAAGGTTTTTTTCACTAGCCAGCTATAGATATCTGGTGAATTTGATCTCAAGAGCTTTGATAGCACAAATCTACACAAGGGTGTGGTATCGGAGAGTATAAATATGTTGTTTTGATCATTCAATAAAGTTTGAGAGATAGTTTTCACATATCCACAGTGTAAGACTATTTCTGTGTGTTGTATCCTGACTAGGGGGGTGATCTTGCCATGGGCCACTAGTAACCTGTATCCAGTATTCTCTCCTTGTACCTTTTTGGGCCCTGCCCTCGTCAGAAGCCATTTTTTGTGCCACAGAGAACAGGAACTACACGATTCTGCTGGGGTAGGTTTGAACTAGGTTCATATCAAGCTCCCTTGAAGAAGCAGATTGTGACATAACCCTCACCTCATCTCCCACCTTAAAATGTTCTCATTTGTCTCCCCATCCCCTCTATTTCTCCTGTTACAGACTCCTTTCCTTAACCTGGCTGTTGGGCTATTGACACACCAGACTTCTTGGCTCCACCACTGGATTATTTTCACGGATACCTCTATTGTATTTGTAAAACTGCTTTGTTCTATTGTTTGCTAGATTAAGCAAATCCCATCAGGAAGAGAGCAGGTCAGACATCAGACTGCCAGATTAAGTTAATCACCTCTGAGTATTGGAGATTAAATCCTACTGATATCAGGAAGCTACTACTAGACCCCATGTGGGGTCATCTCATGTAATTGTCTGCCATAGCCTTCCATTGTGTACAACCCTCTGTGTCTAACGGCTATAAATACTGCTGCGATTTTCAAAAATAGATCAGTTCACTTGGAGATACATAACAATCGTGTATCTCTGATTCTGTTCCTGGTGGCTGTGATACTGAACCAATCTCCATCCTACAAGTAACATGTCCTTTTCACTACCACAGGAAGGTTACTGGAACTCCTGGAAATGATGCTGCCTGATGAAGAGGCTCTGACTGATGCAGAAGCCAGATATCAGGGTGCTGGTGCCAAGATTTCAAAGAACCCAACGGTCCTTGTGGGTAGATAACCTGAATTCCATAGCAGGTGGCTCTGGGCTTTTTTAGCCCCTACTCACGGATCTTCACAACTGGTCGGCAGTGGGTGGAATCTCGATGCAAGAACCAGTGGCAAGGATGGAATATGGTAACCTATGCAGTTTTGAAGTCCAGTACATTCAGTAGCTTGGCAGGGAAGCAGAAACCACTCAGCGATTTATCCAAACCTTCAAAGTCCAAAGAAGGCCATCCCTGGATAGAGTGGGTCAGAGACCACATGGAGGCCTGCCGAGCAGAGGTGATCAGGGAGAAAAGAAGCCGCATTGCCTTGCTGGAGCGGCGAAGACAACAGATTGCCACAGATGAGGATAGGTGGACAGCTATTCTAAATCAGTGAATGGTTTCCCTTTGGTCTCCAGCCAGTTAAGAAGCTAGCAGAATGGCTTGAGGACCTGGTGTGGTTGGAGCTCAACTTGGAACTTGAGTATGTGGACCTAATGCCTCCAACTCCTGCATCACAAGAGCCTTCCTTCTATACACTTGGGCTGATGGAAGGGCTTTCTGATGTGCTGCAGGGTAATCCAAAGAGTGGCCTGGGAACCGCAGAGCGCTGGAAAATCCTGCTTGAGGGGGGTGGGCCCAGGTGGGATCTTGCTCAAGTACTTGGAGCTACCCCATGCTTCAGAGTTGCCAGCAGGACTGACAGGAATTGTTTCAGTCCTGACAACCCCAGAGTTAAAGAATATGGGCAATTGGCCCACAGTACCAGAGGACCTGACACAGCGTACCCTAGCTGTGGATACCCACCCGGAAGAGCTACCGACCCCAGCGAAGTCTGCTACCCTGTGTGTGACATTGTGAAAGTGCTGTTTACCCCCTCCTGATCTGATCCATAGATGGGCTACCCCAGAGCCACTACCTGCCTGTGGCCAAGGGGGTAGCAATATGCTCCTGAATTGGATCCTAGTTTCTGAGACCCTGGATGTGTCCCCAAGATTGATGCCTGCTATTTGGGGTGGGCTGTGAACCGCAGAGCGCTGGAAAATCCTGCTTGAGGGGGGTGGTTTGTTTCATTGTTTGCTAGATTAAGCTAATCCCATCAGGAAGAGAGCAGGTCAGACATCAGACTGCCAGATTAAGTTAATCACATCTGATATGTGCTAAAGACGGCAGGTTGTGTATTGAAGATGAAATCCTATTGCTCTTAGGAAGCTACTGCCAGACCCCTTGTGGGATCATCTCATGTAATTGTCTGCCACACTCTTCCATTGTGTACACCTCCTCTGTGTCTAACTGCTATAAATACTGCTGTGATTTTCAAAAATAGATCAGTTCACTTGGAGATACATAGAAATTGTGTATCTCTGATTTTGTTCCTGGTGGCTGCGATAATTAACTTATCCCCACCCTACAAGTAACCTGTCCTGGTCACTACCACAGGAAGGTTACTGTGACTCCTGGAAGTGCTGATTACTGATGGAGAGATTCTGACGGATACAGAAGCCAGAAACCAGGGTGCTGGTGCAGAGATTTCAAAGAACCCAACGGTCTTTGTGGGTAGATAACCTGTAGTCTATAGCAGGAGGCTCTAGGCTTGTATAGCTCCTACTCATTACAGATCATCACACCCTACTCATGGATTGTCAAATCCCCCATCTATTTTTCCGTTTGGCCCACTCCTTGTCATTCCTACTCTCAACTTAGATCTCTTCAATCCTTAATCTCTTTTATTCATTATATAGTTTGAGATCTGCTATTCTCTCTCTCCTTTAATCACCTTCCTTAAAATCTTGTTAACTATCATCTGTTTTCAGACACCTCAACAATTGTTGTTGTTTAGTCATTTAGTCGCGTCCGACTGTCCATGACTCTATGGACCATATCACGCCACGCATATCTGTCAGTCACTGCACCTCTGAGCTCCATCAAGTTCATGTTCATTGCTTCAGTGAACTCATCTATCCATCTCGGCCTCTGTCATCCCCTTCTTCATGTCCCTTCAATCTTTCCTAGCATCAGAGTCTTTTTCTCATGTTATGGCCAAAATATTTGCAGTCATTCATTTCCTAAAGTAGTTATTTATTGGATCTTTTTGCAGTCCACGGGATTCTAACTAGTTTTTGCCAAAACCACAATTTAAAGGCGTCAATTCTACGGCGCTCAGACTTCTTTATGGTCCAGCTCTCACATCCATATGTTACTACTGGAAATATGATAGTTCTAACTATATGGACCTTTGTTGATAGTTTAACATCTTTACTTTTTACTAGATTGTCTAAGCTTGTCATAGCTTTCTGCCCCAGAAGCAAACGTCTTTTAATTTTATGACTACAGTGACCATCCGCAAAGATCTTGGATCCCAGGAAAATAAAATCTGCCACTGCCTCCACATCTTCCCTGTCTATTTGCCAGGAACTGAGATTGTCGTTTGCCATGATCTTCATCTTTTTAACGTTTAGCAGCAGGCTCCTTTAGTTCCTCCTCACTTCCAGCCATCAGTGCAGGGAAAAACTGCTATGGCTCATTTAATATTACTCATGTAATAGTAGGCAGGATACACTTTGTTATGTAAACAGACTTAGCTTTTATTACTGTAATTTAAAAAAAAAGATCATATTAACATACAATCTTGTGCCCCCATGAAAAGTACTTATTCGTGTTTTATTGCCTCACAACCTGGAATTAACATGGATTGTTTGAGGATTTGCATCATTTAATTTACAGAACATGCCCACAACTTTGAAGATGTTTTTTTTTTTTGTTTTTTTTCAAAGCATACAACAAATAGGACAAAAAAACAGAAAAAGTCAATGTGCATAACTATTCACCACCCTAAAGTCAATACTTTGTAGAGCCACCTTTTGCGGCAATCACAGCTCCAAGTCGCTTTGGATAAGTCTCTATGAGCTTGCCACATTTTACCACTGGGATTTTTGCCCATTCCTCCTTTCAAAACTGCTCTAGCTCCTTCAAGTTGGATGCTTTGCACTTGTGAATAGCAATCTTTAAGTCTGACCACAGTTTTTCTATTGGATTGAGTTTTGGACTTTGACTAGACCATTCCAACACATTTACATGCTTCCCCTTAAACCACTCAAGTGTTGCTTTAGCAGTGTGTTTGGTGTCATTGTCCTGCTGGAAGGTGAACCTCCGTCCTAGCGTCAAATCACGCACAGTGGTACAGGTTTTGCTCAATAATATCCATGTATTTAGCACCATTCATCTTTCCCTCAAATCTGACCAGTTTCCCAGTCACGGCTGCTGAAAAACATCCCCACAGCATGATGCTGCCACCGCAGATTATGTTCTTTGGGTGATGTGATGTGTTGGGTTTGTGCCAGACATAGCATTTTCATTGATGGACGAAAAGTTCAATTTTAGTCTCATCAGACCAGAGCACCTTACTCCATACATTTTGGGAGTCTCCCACATGCCTTTTTTGCAAACTCAAAATGTGCCATTTTGTTTTTTTGCTGAAAGTAATGGCATTCTTCTGGCCACCCTGCCATTAAACCCAACTCTATGGAGCATACGGCTTATTGTCGTCCTATGTACAGATACTCCATTCTCTGCTGTTTAACACTGCAGCTCCTCCAGGGTTACCTTAGGTATCTGTGCTGCTTCTCTGATTCATGCCCTTCTTGCCCTGTCCATGAGTTCTGGTGGGCTGCCGTCTGCTGTTGTGTCATGTTCTTTCCATTTGGTTATGATAGATTTGATGGTGCTCCTGGGGATCATCAAAGATTTGGATATTTTTTTATAACCTAACCCTGACTCGAACTTCTCAACAAAATTGTCCCTTACTTGTTTGGAGAGTTCCTTGATCTTCATGGCAGTGTTTGGCTAGTGGTGCCTCTTGCTTAGGTGTTGCAGGCTCTGGGGCCTTTCAAAAAAGGTGTGTATATGTAATGACAGATCATGTGACAGATTGCACACAGGTGGACATCATTTCTCTAATTGTGTGACTTCTGAAGGTAATTGGTTGCACCACAGCTTTTTATGGGCTTCATAACAAAGGGGGTGAATACATACGCACATGCCAATTTTCTGTTTTCTATTTCTAAAAAAAAAATTTATGTATATAGTTTTCTCATTTCACTTCACCAACTTAGACTATTGTGTTATGATCCATCACATACAATTCAGATTAACAAAACATTGAACTTAAGGCTGTAATGTAACAAAATAGGTAAAAAGTCAAGGGGGTGAATACTTTTGCAAGGTCCTTTAATGCAGTGTAGACCCACCATGCAAAAGCAAGAGTTTTTTGAGGTAGACAATTAGGCTTGACATAAGCATAATAAATGCATGGTCTGGCATATAGTACCCTACCACTCACCTTAAGCAGTCATTGATGAAAATGGCCTTTCATAACCCAACAGTAAAGCGCAACACAACAAGTAATTTAAATTGGTACAGCTTTATTAAAAGTACAGAGTATTTCAGGGGAAGGCATCAAATCTTTTAACATTCATGACTCATTATACCAATAACATGATCAAATCCCAACCAAAGTACTTGGTGTTTTCTTGATGTGATGCATCTAGGTGACTCCAAAATGGCGAGCAACCATAACCACTTCCCAGAGTCACCCAATCAACAAATTACTTTCAGCCTTAAGAAATGCCAAAGTGGTAAATTGTGGTAGCGATACAATTGTCAAAATCTCTCTTAGGGTAAGCACCCCACCAGGCTGTGACAATTATCCCACAAGAGCACTGTGTGGTGGGGATCTCCCCTGTATCACCATGATGTCTGCCTCTAGACTCAGACCAGTCTGTAAGGAAAGCACAGATAAGTTATTCCCTCACTGTTATCCACTCTTCCTCCAATCTCAGGGCTCTTAGGAATCTCTCCTGTACCATCATGAGGTTTGCCTCTAGACTCAGACCAGGCTGTAAGAAAAAAATACCAGATAAATTATTCCCTTACTGTTATTCACTTTTCCTCCAATCTTAGGCCCCTCTTCATCCTCTTCATTTCTTTTTTCTTTGTGGGTCTCTTTTTTTACAATATTCTTTTTGCAGTGGCCCGTACTTATTATTATGCTTTGAGGATGATTTCTTGCTTGAAGCTCACATTATGCAATGGTTGATTTTTTATTAGATGAATATTATTTAATATTATAAAATATACAAATGACATGTTTATGGATATTGTAAAAAATAAGAAAGCATGAAATTAAAAACTTCTGATAAACATATTGGAAAAAGAATGTTATTTAGGGCCCTATTAAATTCGAGCTGCGGATGAAATCGTATCTCGCAAAGGCAGTTTTCCTGCTGTTTGCGAGTACCGAATCTCTCGCAGCCTTTTTTGCGATATGACTGCGAGAAAATGGACGAGAATAGGCTCCGAGAGAGCTACGTAGCCTTAAATCTATGCATGAGTCTCGCATATCGTAAGAATCCCTACGTGGACAAAAAGTCCACGCAAGGGATCCGAAAGCCTCTACGTGCTGCCTCGGAACAGCCCGAGACAGCCGTGTGAGGCTCCTCCCTACACCCTATACACATCCCCATGCTGCAGGGGTCTCTATCGGGACCCCTGCAGCACCCCCACATTAACCTCTTGCAGCGGGGGGCCTGATCTATGCAGATCGGGGACCCCCGCTGCAAGGGGTTAATGTGGGGGTGCTGCAGGGGTCCTGATAGAGAAAAAGATCAGGCCCCCCGCTGCATTTAAAACTTTTAAATTTCCAGCCGCGGCACTTAAAATTAACCCCCCTCTATGCTGGGGGTCCCCATCGGGACCCCCGAAGTGTCCCCACATTAACCCCTTGCAGCGGGGGTCCCCGATCTGCATAGATCAGGCCCCCCGCTGCATTTAAAACTTTTAAATTCCCAGCCGCGGCTCCTTAAAGGGGCCGCGGCACACTATTACCCAATCCCGGCCGCGGCACTTAAAATTAACTTCCCTCTATGCTGGGGGTCCCCATCGGGACCCCCGAAGTGTCCCCACATTAACCCCTTGCAGCGGGGGTCTCCGATCTGCATAGATCAGGCCCCCCGCTGCATTTAAAACTTTTAAATTCCCCGCCGCGGCTCCTTAAAGGGGCCGCCGCACACTATTACCCAATCCCGGCCGCGGCACTTAAAATTAACTTCCCTCTATGCTGGGGGTCCCCATCGGGACCCCCGAAGTGTCCCCATATAAACCCCCTGCAGCGGGGCCCCCGATCGGCACCGATCGTGACCCTGCTGCAATTCAATTTTTAATTTCCCGTCTCGCGGGTCCTCAAAGGACCTTTTCAGGTGTGTAATTTTTTTATTTTCTGTAGTGGGGTGTGGGGTTGTAATGTATTTTTTTTTTTTCTGTAGTGGGGGGTGGGGTTGTAATTTTTTTTTTTTTTCTGTACTGTAGGTTTTTTTGTTTTCTGTACTGTAGGTTTTTTTATTTTTTTATTAGAGTGTTGGGGAGGTTTATTAGGGGGTAGGTAGTGTAGGTAGGTAGTGTAAGTGTTAATAGATTACTGTTGAGGGGGGTTAGTTTAGATTAAATGGTTTATTGGGGGTTATAGTGTAGTGTTTGTAGTTAGTGTCATGATGGTCCTTGAGGACCATCAAGGCACTTATGTGGTTAATGTTGGGTTGTAACAGGCCCATAATGGTAATAATATACCCTTATGGGACTGATGGGGTTAAATAGAGCCTTATGGTGGTCTGGATTGACCATCATGAGTTAATGGGTTAATTTAGGCCTTATGGTGGTCTGGATTGACCACCATGAGTTAATGGGTTAATTTAGGCCTTATGGTGGTCTGGATTGACCACCATGAGTTAATGGGTTAATTTAGGCCTTATGGTGGTCTGGATTGACCACCATGAGTTAATGGGTTAATTTAGGCCTTATGGTGGTCTGGATTGACCACCATGAGTTAATGGGTTATTTTAGGCCTTATGGTGGTCTGGATTGACCACCATGAGTTAATGGGTTAATTTAGGCCTTATGGTGGTCTGGATTGACCACCATGAGTTAATGGGTTAATTTAGGCCTTATGGTGGTCTGGATTGACCACCATGAGTTAATGGGTTAATTTAGGCCTTATGGTGGTCTGGATTGACCACCATGAGTTAATGGGTTAATTTAGGCCTTATGGTGGTCTGGATTGACCACCATGAGTTAATGGGTTAATTTAGGCCTTATGGTGGTCTGGATTGACCACCATGAGTTAATGGGTTAATTTAGGCCTTATGGTGGTCTGGATTGACCACAATGAGTTAATGGGTTAATTTAGGCCTTATGGTGGTCTGGATTGACCATTATGAGTTAATGGGTTAATTTAGGCCTTATGGTGGTCTGGATTGACCACCATGAGTTAATGGGGTAATTATAGTTGCCTGGGGTTAATATTTTTAGTGCGAGTCCTTTCAGGACCTTTACGGTCTTTTGAGGACCCGCGAGGCGGGAAATTTAAAATTGAATTGCAGCAGGGTCAAGATCGGTGCCGATCGGGGACCCCCGCTGCAGGGGGTTTATGTGGGGACACTTCAGGGGTCCCGATGGGGACCCTCAGCATAGAGGGGGGTTAATTTTAAGTGCCGCCGCCGGGATTGGGTAATAGTGTGCCGCGGGCCCTTTAAGGAGCCGCAGCGGGGAATTAAAAAGTTTTAAATGCAGGGGGGGCCTGATCTATGCAGATCGGGGCCCCCCCCCCTGCAATGGGATCATGTGGGGGACTTCGGGTGTCCCGATGGGGACCCCCAGCATAGAGGGGGGTTAATTTTAGGTGCCGCGCCCGGGATTGGGTCATAGTGTGCCGCAGGCCCTTTAAGGAGCCGCAGCAGGGAATTTAAAAGTTTTAAATGCAGCGGGGGCCTGATCGGTGCCGATCGGGGACCCCCGCTGCAAGGGGTTAATGTGTGGGGGCTGCGGGGGTTCCTATGGACCCCTGCAGCAAGGTGTTCATGTGAGGACACTTCGGGGGTCTCGACGGGGACCCCCGCATTGAGGGGGGGTTCATTTTAGGTGCCTGGGGGGGGGGGGGGGGGTTTGGAGTACCCCCCACGGCAGGGCTTCTGTGGGGGACTGCCGCGGAGGTCCCTTTTAGGACCCCCGCAGCACTTGATGAGGAGTTGGAGCCTGCGATATCATCTCGCAGGCTGTCACTCCTCATGTACATTTACGCAGTGTAGATACGTACGGCCCTGCTGCGTAGCTCATACGTTGCTCGCAGCAGGGCTAATTTAATAGCATTGTAAGTTAGAGAAACTGTGCAGTACGTAGGGCTTAAGTAGAAGCCTCTTATTTACGAGGCTGGAATTTAATGAGGCCCTTAGTTTCTAATCAAAACAAAATATATTTGGAGTAGTTCATTCTAAGCATTATAATAGGATTTTTTTCTGGAATTTCTGTATAATGCTTTTCTAAAATCAATTGGCAGTGCAATTCCTTTTACAGAAAACATATCCATCACCTTTTTTCCTGTAAGCTTGTCAAGACAGTGATGAGAAATTCAGTTACCACTTCACAAGATTTATCACCTGTATTAGTAAAAAGAGCCAAAATAGTTTACACTTAAAAATAGACTTTTCTGAACTTTTAAGAAAAGTAAAGATTATGAAAGCAGTTAACACATATGTTTTGGTCCAGAAGCTCTTTAAATTTAGATATGTATATAGGGGTTAAAGTACCTTAGCGCCCTCCTTCCCACTTATTCGGGTTACCTTTATTCCTCCATCCAATTTCCTCATCCTTCCTTTATTACTCTTTATCTAATTTTTTCATCATTTGGTTTATCCTGATAGTGTTTCACTTACTCTCTTGTTCCTTATGTTGAAACAGTTTAGGGCTAGCTTTGATGAATTCGGCTCCTTAAAGTTTTTCTCCCTAGGCCCTGACCTAGATGGCAGGAACTATGCTCAGAAAAGAAAATGAAGGTCTGTAGTAACGAATAATTGCATTTAAAAGTTAAAAGTGTAAAAGCTATGTTAATTGTTTTATATAAAACATTTTCCACTTATCAAGTTTTATTATTCAAAAGTCCATAAACAAAACTAACCACAGTGGTCCTTTAATTTAATACATTTGTTAATGTTATATATAACAATAATTTGAGTCATCATAATCTGCAATCTACAGCTGCTCAAAAATGTATAAAACATGTTTCACTGTCAGTTTGAAAGTGTGAATTTGTATTTAAAGGGATATCTAAGTTTCCTGGGTTATGAATGCACCTGATAGAGGAAAATCAGTAGTATATGCAAATTATTTTTTGCATGAAAAAATACAGAAATAAACATTTAAAAATGTACCTTGAAGTTAGCAAAATTTCTTGTAATTTCTGAAAGTTGACTAGAGTAAACACAGCCTTGAAACCCAGGCTAAATTAGCATAAAATTCATAAGTCATTTTGGCCAATTGGGAGGAAGCTCAGGCAACTGAAACATTTGTATCAATCTCTGGGGTTCCTGTTTGTGTTGTAAAGCAGCCTGGGATATGTAGTGTGGCACCATGTTAGATGGTGCTATGTATTTTCATATAAGAGTCTCTGTGCAGCATATTCACTCTTGATTACTACCCCTGCATATTGTCCATTCCCTGCACCAACTACTGCTGCTGGTGTTTTTTTCCCTCCTCTCTCTCTCTCTCTCTCTCGCTCTCTCACACACACATAATAGCTCTGTCTGTGCTGATCTCTGGTGAGGGGCGAAGCCGACAGCACAGCAGAGAGCAGACACTGCAGCAGGAAGCAGGTGGGTGGGTCACATCCCAGCCATGACTTCAGAGCTGACATCAGTGCTCTCCTATGGGCTGAGGAAGACACAGCACTTGAATAATGAGTAAAAATTGGTATCCAAATGCTCCATGCTGTTTGGGTGGGCTCAGGTGCCTGTGTAAACACCCCTATTAACATAATTTTCAGAGGGATTTTTATATATTAATAAAAATAAAATGTTTTATGAAATGAGCTACATATATAAAAGATGCTTTTTGCTTAAGAAGTGCAGATATGTATTAATCCAGGGGTCACCAAACTTGGTCCTGGAGGGCCGACCCAGGCCTGGATTTGTGGATATCCTTGCTGCAAACAGGTGAGTCAATCAGGATGGCTGAAGTAACAAGATTCTCACCTGTTTGCAGCAAGGATATCCACAAATCCAGGCCTGGGTCGGCCCTCCAGGACCGAGTTTGGTGACCCCTGTATTAATCCATAAAATGTAGATATGTCTTTAATCTGAATATAGAGATGAGAGCTGTGAGTGTAGGTCAAGGACAGGCAGTGGAACAATACACAGGACTGATAACCCTTCATCAGGGCTTACAAAAATGACCATTGATTTAGACCTGAATTATGTGTCTTCTGAAACATCTCTGGCAGCAGGACAAGCTGACTGGAGTGGGTTAATCCAGGAGGAAGCGTTGCACATCGGCCTATCGGGTCCCTCAGCAGTGATGTAATTGGCGTCTGAAGACGGCATTGTGTCTCCTTGATAGAGATAAGATATGTGCTATGCCTATTTGTCTATTATACATATTATTTAAAGACTTGTGATTTATGTTTTTGTTTTTGTTGGATTTTTTGTTTATTTATTTGTATATATGCAGGCATCAGCATGAATATTTAGCACTTAAATATTAAGACGCTATTAACTAAGAGGGCCAGTATAACATGGACAGTTATGCTGTATATACATAGTTATGTTTTATACAGGTAGTGCAGTATATTATGATAATTATTCCATATATATGAAATTATTTAGCAGCTAACTTTTTTGCAGCTTTTTGAAGGGGAAGAGCAATGAGGACTGATGTTCTATTCTTATGCACTATATATGAACAGGAACCACATTTCAGTGGTTTTATTCATATGCAATTTTTTTTCTCACTATTTACTATTTATGTTTATAGTGGTGTCTTTATTTTTACTTTTACCTACATATATGCAAAGTTTTCCTTTTTCCTATTCTCTCACAATAGCCTTACCAGAGTAGGTAAGGTACCTGCATTGAAGGTTAAGGGGGTAATTCCACCATCAGAACTATGGATAGTTTTCTATTATGTATTACCGTTAGAGATGTCGCGAACATAAAATTTTCCGTTCGCGAACCGCGGGCGTGAATTTCATCAAATGTTCGCGAACGGGCTTCACAGTAACAGATCAATCTCCCCGTTTAATGCACCGCAAACAACCGCAAACAGTCCCTTTGCACAACCGCGAACTCCCCATTTGCACAAGGTTGGATACCAAGCTAGCCATGTCCCGTTCCTTGTCCTCACTGATGTCATTGAAGGTCTCTTCCTCCACCCAGCCACGAAGGGTCCCTGAAAGGTGACAACAAGCCCCCTGGGACGCCTGCTGTGTTTGGTCTTCCACCTCCTCAAAGCCACCTTCCTCCTCTGACTCCTCTTGTTCAGACTCCTCTCTCTGCGTTGCCTCTGTCTGCGTTATTATAAGGTGTGTACTGTTAAGTAGTACTATTCCTATCGGTTTAATCCCTGCTACGTCCACTATTAGGGGACGTGTATATGACATTGATTTTTGGAAGCGGGAGATGGAAAAAGATGCTTGGTCGGTCCTCCCACTTCAAATTTGGGGCACTGCACGTCCAATCTAAGGTGCCACCAGATAGGAGGGGTGTGTTCAGTTGTACTATTTATTCCTATCGGATTCAATAAACCCAATAAACCTGGCCCGTTACTAGCCAGGAAACTACAAACCAAAACAACACAAAATAGGATACTTCAAATTAAGACCTCGAAGGGAGAAAAAACAACGAACCCAAATAAGATCCAGAAGATTTTTACAAAATTTTACAATACCCTTTATACGGCAACAAAACACATAGATCTACACAAAATGAGGGGATTTCTTAATTCCTGTGATCTCCCCTTAATAGAAGAAAATGACTTAGAGACTTTAAATGCCAAAGTGACCCTAGAGGAAGTGAGAAAAGCAGTCCAGAACTTCAAACCTGGTAAGTCACCAGGCCCAGACGGGTACACCAATTTATATTATAAAAAATGTATAGACATATTAGGCCCGCACTTGGTCACTCTAACAGAGTTCTAGAAGGCAAGCAAACACCAGCAGAGCTGAACAGGGCAGATATCGCTCTATTCCCTAAGGAGGGTCGAGATGCCCTAGAACCAAAAAACTACAGGCCAATATCATTACTAAACTGTGATACAAAGATCCTGTCAAAATAGAATGTCATCCTTCTTGCCTAAGTTAATACATAATGACCAAGTAGGCTTTGCCTCCCACAGGCAAGCGGGAGACAACATTAGAAAAGTCATGAACCTACTGTACCACACCAAAGCCTCTAAAATTCAAGCCTGTCTTATAGCCTTTGACATTGAAAAGGCGTTTGATTCCCTGGAGGGGACTTACCTATACGCCACGCTTGAAAAAATTGGTATTAAAGGCCATTTCATAAATCTCATACACTCATTATACAAATCATCCAGGGCAAGGTTTCAGATTCCGGGAGATGAGAGATCCTTAATTAAAATAGAAAGAGGAACAAGACAGGGGTGCCCCCTTTCTCCCCTTCTATTCGCAATAGCAATAGAACCCCTGGCTCAGACAATTAGGACCAACGCTGGGATCACAGGCATAAAAATAGACCATCACCACTTCAAAACTTGTCTATTTGCAGACGACCTGCTGTGTATGCTCTAAAAACCCTACCCAATCGGTCCCAGAGTTGATTCGAGCTATAGAGGAGTTTGGTCAGTTTTCTGGCCTTAAACTGAACATAGAGAAGACAGAAGCACTAGCGATTGACTTAACAGCAGTAGAGAAGCAGGGTCTCTAAGAGAAGTTTAATATTAAGTGGGATAAGAACCACATAAACTACCTGGGAATCCGACTAACCCCTAAACTAGAGGACTTGTACAAAGCCAACCACTCCAAACTTTATAAAACAATAATTAATGACCTGAATAAATGGACAAAGTATAGGTTATCATGGCTAGGGAGAATAAATACGATAAAAATGAATGTCCTTCCTAGGTTGCTCTACATATTTCGAACACTCCCGATCCCGATTAAATAAAAAGAATTAGAAAATATTCAAAGGAAAATATTTCAGTTTATCTGGAACCACTCTCCCTCACGCATCACAAAGAAAATTATGTACCTTCATAAGTCGGAGGGGAAACTATCGTGTCCAAACTTAAAATATTACCACAAGGCAGCTCAGTTATCTTTCCTCCCAATAGCACATTCTATAGGGCATCAACCAGCCTGGGTGTATTTAGACAACCACACTTTAAGGCCCTTAACCTGGGACAAGGTGGCTTGGCTATCAGAATTGCCTCAGAGCCTTAAAAACTCGCCAAACCCCCTAATCACTATCATACTGGAAATGGGCCAAGAAACACACGGGTTTGGATCCACCCAAATGACCCCAATTCTTGACCACCCTCAGGCACCGAAACACATGAGCACAACATCACAACACTGGTGGAGGTCAAGGAAACTAGATAGACTGGGAGACTGGTTAGTAAAGGGCCAGATGCTCACCTATGAGGAACTGAGGGACAAGCATGAGCTACCGCTGTCAGAACATTACAATTACTGTAGGCTGATGCATTTCACACACTCCCTGACCCAGAAACAGGGGACACCGGTCTTAAATTGGTCCTCCAAAATTTGTAAAGATAAACCTTGATAAGATCAGATTAGTGAGTAATCATGTATTCTGATGTGTGTATCAATTATATCTGAGTACCAAGATATAATGAGAGAAAATAATGCACAGAAGTCAGAGTGTCATCAGAATAATCTCTGAGTTTATATTTGGACGGTCTGTCCCTTATATAGCACAGTCACAGCTTATTAGCATAGTTGGAAATAGGGTTAAATACATATTTGCAAGCAAGTGTCTTTTTATGTTAGACTCAGCAAAACCTTATCTAAAACCCCTGCTTGCTTCAGATACATTGTCTCAGTAGTATCTGAAGCAAAAAACAGGACACAGGATACAGATGTTTTAAAGAACATTAACGTAAACATTCTACAGATGACGCACTTAAAAATTCTAGTGAGATAAGAAACATGCTGACATACTTTTTATAATCATGATATTCTTAGCTAATTAATTTCTAAATGAAGAAATTAAAATACCTAACAACCTCTATCAAGAGGGATCATTGGGTCGATTTACAAATATAAAACATTTGTTACTGGTTGAAGCGACACTGGGGGAAGGACCTGAGTGGGGGAGACCCTTCAGAAGCAACCGGCGGCAAAATCATCCCAGGAAAGGAGAGGTCGCTTACTGAATCCTGCCCTAGGGTAACCCAAGGGTGATTGCCCAGGTTAGATATTGTAAATAATAAGCTAATACTGCTGGAGGGATGATAGCTAATAGGACTTTGGTGTTTCCTTCAGATATACTCTTTACTATTGTCTGTTTTACCATGTTTTAGGTATCTCTTAAATTGCAATCACAGTAAAAAATAAGAAAAATTATTAACCTTAAAAGTAAAAATAAGAAGGACTAGCCAGCTAGCTGTAACAAAATGTCTTTATTGTAAATATGTATTTTTGCACATCTGTTATGCAAGACTGTTCAAAAATGCTTTATTTTTCATTACATGCTGTACGCCTTCTGCCAATAAAAGAATTTAAATGCAAAAATTAGGTATTGTCGCAGCGACCAGAAAAATTGATGTTAGTTTGCCAGGCAGAAAGTGCCCTAAAACATTGCGCCTTGAACCCTAGTTTGTGGTGGATAAGTCACGCAAGTCATCCGGCATTCAGGGATAAAATACAGCAGCGTGTGAACCATTATTAGCTCAAGGCAGCTCATCTATCAGGCCTTTTTTAATCGAATTTATCGCCCACTGTCAGTCCCTTCGGGATCCATCCCTCATTCATCTTAATAAAGGTGAGGTAATCTAGACTTTTTTGACCTAGGCGACTTCTCTTCTCAGTGACAAAACCTCCTGCTGCACTGAAGGTCCTTTCTGACAGGACACTTGAAGCGGGGCAGGACAGAAGTTCTATGGCAAATTGGGATAGCACAGGCCAAAGGTCAAGCGTGCACACCCAGTAGTCAAGGGGTTTATCGCTCCTCATAGTGTTGATATCTGCAGTTAAGGCGAGGTAGTCTGTTACCTGACGGTCGAGTCGTTCTCTGAGGGTGGACCCCGAAGGGCTGTGGCGATGCATAGGACTTAAAAAGCTCTGCATGTCCTCCATCAACAACACGTCTGTAAAGCGTCCTCTCCTTGCCGGCGTGGTCGTGGGAGGAGGAGGATTATGTTCACCTCTTCCGCTGTTAGATTGCCGTTGTGCTGTGACATCAACCCTTAAAGGCTGTGTAAAGCATACTTTTTAATTTATTTTGGAAGTGCTGCATCCTTTCCGACTTGTGGTAATTCGGTAACATTTCAGGCACTTTCTGCTTATACCGGGGGTCTAGTAGCGTGGACACCGAGTACAGGTCGTTCTCCTTCATCCTTTTTATATGAGGGTCCCTCAACAGGCACGACAGCATGAAAGACCCGATTTGCACAAGGTTGGATGCCGAGCTAGTCATGTCCCGTTCCTCATCCTCAGTGATCTCACTGAAGGTATGTTCTTCCCCCCAGCCATGTACAACACCACGGGTACCAGATAGGTGAATACGAGCACCCTGGGATGCCTGTTGTGGTTGGTCTTCCTCCTCCTCCTCAAAGCCACATTCCTCCTCTGACTCCTCTTCCTCACAATCCTCTTCCAGTGTTGCCGCAGGTCCAGCAAGCGATGCTGATAAGGCTGTTTCTGGCGGTGATGGTGACCACAACTCTTCCTCTTTCTCTTCACGCTCATCTACGGCCTAATCCAGCACTCTTCGCAGGGCACGCTCCAGGAAGAAAACAAATGGTATGATGTCGCTGGTGGTGCCCTCGGTGCGACTGACCAGGTTTGTCACCTCCTCAAAAGGACGCATAAGCCTACAGGTATTGCGCATAAGCGTCCAGTAACGTGGCAAAAAAATCCCCAGCTCCGCAGAGGCTGTCCTAGTACCCCGGTCATACAAATACTCGTTAACGGCCTTTTCTTGTTGGAGCAGGTGGTCGAACATTAGGAGTGTTGAATTCCAACGTGTCGGGCTGTCGAAAATCAAGTGCCTCACTGGCATGTTGTTTCGCCGCTGGATATCTGTAAAGTGCGCCATGGCCGTGTAGGAACGCCTGAAATGGCCACACACCTTCCTGGCCTGCTTCAGGATGCCCTGTAAGCCTGGGTGCTTATGCACAAAGCGTTGTACAATCAGATTACACACATGTGCCATGCACGGCACATGTGTCAACTTGGCCAAATTCAATGCCGCCAACAAATTTCTTCCATTGTCACAAACCACTTTGCCGATCTCCAGTTGGAGCGGAGTCAGCCACTGATCCACCTGTGCGTTCAGGGCGGACAGGAGTGCTGGTCCGGTGTGACTCTCTGCTTTCAGGGAAGTCAACCCCAAGACGGCGTGACACTGCCGTATCCGGGATGTGGAATAGTACCTGTGGAGCTGGGGGGGGGGGGGGGAGGGGTTGCTGTTGTTGTGGAGCAAGATATAGCAGCAGCAGAAGAGGACTCAGCCGAGGAGGTTATGGAAGAGGATGGAGTTGGAGGAGTAGAGGAGGTGGCAGCAGGCCTGCCTGCAAGTCGTGGCGGTGTCACCAACTCCTCTGCAGAGCCACGTATTCCATGCTTGGCAGCCTTCACCAGGTTTACCCAATGCACAGTGTAGGTGATATACTTGCCCTGACCATGCTTTGCAGACCAGGTATCAGTGGTCAGATGGACCCTTGCCCCAACACTGTGTGCCAGAGATGCCATTGCTTCCTTTTGCACAATCGAGTACAGGTTGGGGATTGCCTTTTGTGCAAAGAAATTTCGGCCGGGTACCTTCCACTGCGGTGTCCCAATAGCTACAAATTTTTTGAATGCCTCAGACTCCACCAGCTTGTATGGTAAAAGCTGTCGGGCTAAGAGTTCAGACAAGCCAGCTGTCAGTTGCCGGGCAAGGGGGTGACTTTGTGACATTGGCTTCTTACACTCAAACATGTCCTTGACAGACACCTGACTGTGGGCAGATGAACAGGGACTGCTCAGGGCGAGACACGGAGTGGCGGATGGTTGAGAGGGGGCAAGCAGGGCAGCAGTGGTTGACGTGGCTGAAGATGCTGGACCAGGAGGAGGATGGCGGCTTTGACTTTGTGTGCAGCTTGTACTCATGTGTTGATCCCATAGGCGTTTGTGATATGACATCATGTGCCTTCGCAAAGAAGTTGCACCTAGGTGGGTGTTGGACTTCCCACGACTCAGTTTCTTTTCACACAGGTTGCAAATGGCATCGCTGTTGTCACAGGCAGACACACACAAAAATTGCCACACTGCTGAGTTCTGCAATGACGGCATTCTGGTGGTGGCAACAGCATGCGTTGACTGGCGTGCTGTTTGGCTGACCCCGGGTGCCGATGCATGCTGTCTGACTGTGCCACTAGCTACTTGCGACGACCTCCCCCTGCTTCCAACTCGTCTCCTCCTCCTCTCTGTTTCCCCATCTGAACTTTTCTCCTGTTCTTCTTCTCTTATAGCGGGCACCCACGTGACATCCAAGGACGCATCGTCATCATCAACCACTTCACTTGTATCTGACAACTCAACAAAGTAAACAGCACCGGGTACAACATCATCATCATCAGACCGTACGTCCATGTGTGTAATGCTGCCTGACTGGGACATATCCCTGTTATCTACATCCTCTGGCACTAATGTTTGCGCATCACTCATTTCTTCCAACGGATGTGTAAATAACTCTGCTGACGGATCAAGTGAAGCAGCTGTGGTGCTAGTGTTGGTGGTGGCGGCAGGCGGGCGACTGGTAACTGGAGAGGTGCCCGAAGCTAAGCTGGAAGAGCATGGTTCCGAGCGGAAGCTGTAGAAGATTGGGTGTCCTGTGTTAGCCAGTCAACCATGTCCTCAGAACTTTTAAAGTTCAGGGTACGTGGCCTCTGAAAACTGGGCATTATTCTAGGGCCAAAGGGAATCACAGAACCACGACCATGACGGCCCCTGCGGGGTGGCCTGCCTCTGCCTGTCATTTCTTTTTCCGATTAGTGGTACTATGCGTGCAAGCTACTGTGACACCAGATATGAGTGGCACTGTGCACTGGCAAAAGTTGGCACAGTAGACGCAATAGGCCTCACACACACGCCTGTAGGCAGGCAACTGATATTCAATCGATTACAGTAAAAAAAAAGTGTTGTTTTATTTCACTGAGCACAATATTAGCTGTGAGCCTGACACAGGCTGGCAACTGAAATTAGATTAAAGGAAAAAAGGGTTCTTTTTTTTCAATGTATGGTACACCAACTATGACTGGTGAAACAGAGCAGAATATTAGCTGTGAGCCTGACACAGGCAGGCAACTGAAGTTAGATTACAGGGAAAAAATGGTTGTTTTCAATGTATGGTACACCACCAGGTATGAGTAGTGAAAATATGCACAATATAAGGTGTCACACACACACGCTGGCAGGCAGGCATATACAATTAGATTACACAGAAAAAAATAATAAAATAAAATAAATGATGTTCTAGCACTAAAAAGGGCTTTTTGGGTTGCTGTCCTTGCAGCAGATATCAGATGAGTCCTTCAGGTCTCTAGTGGAAGCTAAATACACAGCCTGGCTATCTATTTCCCTATTAAATCTCCAGCAGCTACACTATCTGTCCTCTCACAACGAATGCAGCTTCAGAATGATTCTAAAATGGATGCTGTCCTTCAGATGGAAGGCTCTGGAAGGGAGTGTATGCTGCTGATTGGCTGGAATGTGTCTGCTGACTGTGAGGTGCAGGGTCAAAGTTTCCTCAATGATAAAGAATAGGGGGCGGACCGAAAAGCGCATGTGTCCGCTGTCCGCTGCGAGCGCAAAAGAGCCAAAATCGCTGTGAATAGTCCGCGGGCGAACTGTCCGGGACATCTCTAATTACCGTATATACTTGAGTATTAGCCGACCCAAGTATAAGCCGAGGCACCCATTTTACCACAAAATACTGGGTAAAATGAGTGACTCGAGTATAAGCCGAGGGTGGGAAATGTGCTGCCCCCTGTGTCCCTCTTGTGCCCTCTGTGTCCCCCTCTCTCTTCGTGTCTCTTCTCCCCTCTCCCTTCCCTGTGTCTCTTCTCCCCTCTCCCTTCCCTGTGTCTCTTCCAACCTCTCCCTTCCCTTTGTCTCTTCCCCCTCCCTTCTCACCCTCCTCAACCCCACTCCTCATCCTCCCTCCTCATCCTAAAACCTCCCTCCTCATCCTCAACCTCCCTCCTCATCCTCAACCTCCCTCCTCATCCTCAACCCCCTCCTCAACCTCCCTCCTCATCCTCAACCCCCTCCTCAACCTCCCTCCTCATCCCCCCTCCTCAACCCCCCATCCTCATCCTCTCTCCTCAACCCCCCATCCTCAACCCCTCTACTCAACCTCAACCCCCCTCCTCAACCCCTCCTCCTCATCCTCAACATCCCTCCTTATTCTCAACCTCCCTCCTCAACCCCCCCATCCTCAACCCCTTCCTCAACCTCCCTCCTCAACCCCCATCCTCAACCCCCTCCTCAAGCCCCCATCCTCATCCTCCCTCCTCAACCCCCCCATCCTCATCCTCAACCCCCTCCTCAACCTCAACCCTCCTCAACCTCAACCCCCTTCTCACCCTTCCTCCTCAACCCCCCATCGTCAACCCCCTCCTCAACGCCCCATCCTCATCCTCAACCCCCTCCTCAACCTCGACCCCCCTCAACCCCAACCCCCCCTCCTCAACCTCCCTCCTCAACCCCCCATCCTCAACCTCCCCATCCTCATCCTCTCTCCTCAACCCCCCATCCTCAACCCCCCATCCTCAACCTCCCTCCTCATCCTCCCTCCTCATCCTCAACCTCCCTCCTCAACCCCCCTCCTCAACCCCCTCCTCAAACTCCCTCCTCAACCCCCCCATCCTCAACCCCCTCCTCAACCTTCCTCCTCAACCCCCTCCTTAACCGCCCCATCCTCATCCTCAATCCCCATCCTCAACCTCCCTCCTCAACCTCAACCCCCCTCAACCCCCCTCCTCAACCTCAACCCCAACCCACCTCCTCAACCTCAACCACCCTCAACCTCCCCCCTCAATCCCCCTCAACCCCATCCCCCATCCTCAACCCCCCTCCTCAACCTAAACCCCACTCAACCCCCCTCCTCCACCTAAACCCCCCTAAATACCTCCCCCCTCTCCCCTCACTTACCTGCTTGTGCTCCGGCCTCCGCTCCTTGACCCGGCGCGCATGTAACGTCACATGCGCGCCACGTCATTAGCATATACCAGGTGCCGGCACCCGGTATATGCTAATGACGCAGAGCGCATGTGACGTCACATGCGCGCCGGCGCCGGGTCAAGGAGCGGAGGCTGGAGCACAAGCAGGTAAGTGAGGGGAGAGGGGGGAGGTATTTAGGGGGGTTTAGGTGGAGGAGGGGGGATGAGGGGGATTTAGGTTGAGGAGGGGGGAGGGAAAGAGACACGGGGGGGTAGAGAGACACACGGGGGGTAGAGAGACACACGGGGTAAAGAGACACACGGGGGGGGGGGGTAGAGACACACGGGGGAGGGTTAGAGACACACGGGGGGGTTAGAGTGACACGGGGGGAGAGTGACTCGAGTATAAGCCGAGGGGGCCCTTTTTTGCCTTAAAAAAAATGCTGAAAAACTCTGCTTATACTCGAGTATATACGGTATATTAGCGTTAGTTTAAAGAAGTAAGCGGTGGGCTCAGCTACCACCATATTTACCAGGGAATAGAGTGCACTTTTTTTCTTTTTAGAATTTTTTCATTATTATGTTTATGTTTATTGTTTTTATTGCTGCTATTTCTATATAATTAACTGATCAGTTGTGATATGACTCCTTTCTGTTCATAATTCTATTACTGCCCTCTGTATAATATAGTATATTGTCATTGTTGGAACTGACTATTTCATTTTCCTGATGTTGGGACTTTGTCTATTTTTAAAATATTTTATATGACGTCATTTTGCTTTTAACTGATTCTAATAAATTACTATCACATATAATAGTTGTCAAACTCTGAATCGTCGTCACGCTTTGCGAGCTCGCAAAGCGAGGGGCAGCATTTGCGTAAGGTGGAGGCTCCAACGTTGGCTGCAATGAGCCGACATGAGTGGTTCTACGGCGCCTCACACATGGTTATAAACACCCACACAGGCGGCACTTTACCAAAATAAATCTAACACGCAATCGCTATATACGGACTTACACGAAAAAATATGAGACGTGGGACTGAAAAACATTAAAAACACAATAAATACACACATAAAATACATAAAAAGCTTACCCACAACAAGGGGGGGGGGGGGCACCCAGGACCTCTGCAAGTGAAGTTACTCCTCAATTTAAGTAAAAATTCCTGAGTTTAGACACACAAAACTCCCCTAAGTGAGAGAAAAAATGGCCGCTGACAAAAACGAGGCCCACGACCCCGGAACGCCCAGCCACGTACAATTTACCCTTGCAGAAATCTGAGATAAGCTCAGAAGCCCGCATTAACCCCACGGGATCCGAGATAAGCTCAGAAACCTGCATTAACCCCACATTAACCCCCGCATCGGGGACCCCCGTGGAATGAAAATTCAAATTTCCCGCCTTACGGACCTTACCCGTAAAGGTCCTTAAAGGACCCGTAATAAAAAAAAATTAACCCTATCACTCATAAGGCTCTATACAGAGCCCCCTCAACCCCTAAAAAACCCTGTCACTCATGGGGATCAATCCAGACCCCCATAAACCCTTAATTAACCCTGTCACTCATGGGGGTCAATACAGACCCCATAAGCACTTAATTAAACCCATCACTCATGAGGGACAATACAGACCCCCATAAACCTATAATTAACCCAGTCACTCATGGGGGTCAATACAGACCCCGATAAGCACTTAATTAACCCTGTCACTCATGGGGGTCAATATAGACTCCCATAAGCACTTAATTAACCCCCGTCACTCATGAGGGTCAATACAGACCCCCATAAACCTATAATTAACCATGTCACTCATGGGGGTCAATACAGACCCCCATAAGCACTTAATTAACCTGGTCACTCATGGGGGTCAATACAGACCCCCATAAACCCATAATTAACCCTGTCACTCATGGGGGTCAATACAGACCCCCATAAGCCAATAAATAACCCTGGCACTCATGGGGGTCAATACAGACCCCCATAAACCTATAATTAACCCTGTTACTCATGGGGGTCAATACAGACCCCCATAAACCCATAATTAACCCTGTCACTCATGGGGGTCAATGCAGACCTCCATAAACCCTTAATTACCCTGTCACTCACGGGGGTCAATACAGACCCCATAAGCACTTAATTAAACCCGTCACTCATGAGGGTCAATACAGACCCCCATAAACCTATAATTAACCCAGTCACTCATGGGGGTCAATACAGACCCCCATAAATGTATAATTAACCCTGTCACTCATGGGGGTCAATACAGACCCCCATAAGTACTTA
This sequence comes from Discoglossus pictus, assembly GCA_027410445.1. Lineage (NCBI taxonomy): Eukaryota > Metazoa > Chordata > Amphibia > Anura > Alytidae > Discoglossus > Discoglossus pictus. The sequence continues at coordinate 177,534,466 of CM050163.1, read as the reverse complement.
ATTAAACCCGTCACTCATGAGGGTCAATACAGACAACCATAAACCCATAATTAACCCTGTCACTCATGGGGGTCAATACAGACCCTCACAAGCCTCTATTTAACCCCCATCAGTCCCATAAGGATATAATATGACCCTTATTGGGCTGTTATAACCCTAACATTAACCACATAACTGCCATGACGGTCCTCAAGGACCATCATGACACTAAGTACAAACACTACACTGCACTATACCCCCCAATAAACCATTAAATATAAACTACCACCCTCTACACTAACCTATTAACACCTACACTACCTACCTCTACAACCAACCTACCCCATAATAAACTCCCCCACCACTCTAATTACAGAAAATTAAAAAAAACAATAAAATAAAAAAATAAAAATCTACATTACAGAAAATAAAAAACCTAACTCACCAAAAAAATCTACATTAAAGAAAAAAAAACAGTCACAAAAATAAAAAAAGGAACATTACAGAAAATAAAAAAAATACATTACAACCCCCCCCCCACTACAGAAAAAAAAATTACACACCTGAAAAGGAAATACATAGAATACATAGAATACAATAAAATAAAATACAATACCTCCTATCTACCTAACATACAATCAAACATATCTATCCAAAACACATCCCCCAATCTATCTAATATACATTAGATCCTAACTATCTAAAATACATATCCCTATCTTTCTAATATACAATAAATCTAGACTAACGATTTAATCATCCTCAAATACTATACTATTAATAATTATTTAACAATGAATTAATTAATAACTAATCTGCATATTGCAGATCAGAGGAGATCTTAACAGGTTGAACTTGATGGACTGAAAGTCTTTTTTCAACCTTAATTACTATGTAACTATTTAACTATGTAAATCCTAACTATCTAAAATACATACCCCTATCTATCTTATATACAATAAATCCTAACTATCTAAAATACATACCCCTATCTATCTAATATACAATAAATCCTAACTATCTAAAATACATACCCCTATCTAACATACAATACTATATAATATACAATACATCCTATCTATCTAAAATACATCCCCAATCTAATATACAATAAATCCCAACTATCTAAAATACATCCCCAATCTAATACACAATAAATCCTAACTATCTAAAATGCATACCCCTAACATACAATAAATCCTAACTATCTAAAATACATACCCCTAACATACAATAAATCCTAACTATCTAAAATATATACCCCTATCTAACATACAATAAATGCTATCTCTATATACAAACCCTAATTCTAAGCTAAAATAAAATAATTAAGACCACTTACCTTTGCAGATGTCCCTTCAGATCACCAACCTAGTGGAAAAGAAAACAAAATAGTACAACGCATTTACATAAAATAAATAAACATTCTAAATATTGTAAATATTCTACTCACCTTTCCAGTATGTCCCCGTCCTTCTTCTTTTCTTCTTCTCCGTGCGCCCCCTGTTAAACAAAAAGATTACATTGTCAATCTTTCCTGGAGGCATCTGCGCATTCTGATTGGTTGCAGTGACAATAGCCAATCACAAGGGGATACACCCCCACGTAGTGATTGGCTGAAGGCATTTGCGCCTTCTGATTAGCTGTTGTCAATGTCAATCAGTATTACAGCCAATGAGAAGGCGCAGATGTCTACAGCCAATCAACCCGTGGGGGTGTATCCCATTGTGATTGGCTGATGGCAATAAAGCCTTCGGATTAGTTTAAATAAAGATTGACAGGTGCATTATCCAATCAGAGTGAGATTTTGAGGTGTATCCCTTTCTGATTGGCTCACACATTGGCACCTTTTGATTGGCTGAATTTGATAGACAGCGTTTTCAGCCAATCAAAAACCGCCATTGACAATTTTCTTCTGAAAAACTCGGTAGGAGGCTCACTAGAGCGCAGATTGTTCCGGGGCAGAAGAGGAGGAGGCTGGGGACATTGCGGGGAGGTAAGTACAATGTATATTATGTTTATTTCATTCTTTATTTATGTTTATGTATGTTGTAGTAATGTAAGGGGACGCGCCGGAGAAAAAGAAAAGAAGAAGGACGGGGACATGCTAGAAAGGTGAGTAAATTGTTTAGAATATTTAGAATGTGTATTTATTTTCTGTAAATGTGTAGTACTATTCCCCCCCCCCCCTAGGTTGCTGATCTGAAGGGACATCTGCAAAGGTAAGTGGTCTTAATTATTTTATTTTAGCTTAGAATTAGGGTTTGTATATAGAGACAGCATTTATTGTATGTTAGATACGGGTATGTATTTTAGATAGTTAGGATTTTTTGTATGTTACGGGTATGTATTTTAGATAGTTAGGATTTATTGTATATTATATAGCATTGTATGTTAGATCGGGGTATGTATTTTAGTTAGGATTTATTGTATATTAGATTGGGGGATGTATTTTAGATAGATAGGATGTATTGTATATTATATAGTATTGTATGTTAGATAGGGGTATGTATTTTAGTTAGGATTTATTGTATATTAGATTGGGGGATGTATTTTAGATAGGTAGGATGTATTGTATATTATATAGTATTGTATGTTAGATAGGGGTATGTATTTTAGATAGGATTTATTGTATGTTAGGGGTATGTATTTTAGATAGGATTTATTGTATGTTGGGGTATGTATTTTAGATAGGATTTATTGTATATTATATAGTATTGTATGTTAGATAGGGTATGTATTTTAGATAGTTAGGATTTATTGTATATTAGATAGATTGGGGAATGTATTTTACATACCGTATATACTCGATTATAAGCCAAGGCACCCATTTTACCACAAAATACTGGGTAAAATGAGTGACTCGAGAATAAACCGAGGGTGGGAAATGTGCTGCCCCCTGTGTCCCTCTTGTGCCCTCTGTGTCCCCCTCTCTCTCCGTGTCTCTTCTCCCCTCTCCCTTCCCTGTGTCTCTTCTCCCATCTCCCTTCCCTGTGTCTCTTCCAACCTCTCCCTTCCCTGTCTCTCTTCCCCCCTCCCTTATCACCCTCCTCAAACCCACTCCTCAACCTCCCTCCTCATCCTCAACCTCCCTCCTCATCCTCAACCTCCCTCCTCAACCTCCCTCCTCAACCTCCCTCCTCAACCTCCCTCCTCATCCTCAACCTCCCTCCTCATCCTCAACCCCCTCCTCAACCTCCCTCCTCATCCTCAACCCCCCTCCTCAACCCCTCATCCTCAACCTCCCTCCTCATCCTCAACCTCCCTCCTCAACCCCCCTCCTTAACCCCCTCCTCAACCTTCCTCCTCAACCCCCCATCCTCATCCTCAACCCCCAATCCTCAACCTCCCTCCTCAACCTCAACCCCCCTCCTCAACCCCAACCCCCCTCCTCAACCTCAAACCCCCTCAACCTCCCCCTCAACCCCAACCCCCCTCCTTAACCTAAACCCCCCTAAACCCCCCTCCTCCACCTAAATCCCCCTTAATTCCTTCCCCCCTCTCTCACCTCACTTACCTGCTTGTGCTCCGGCCTCCGCTCCTTGACCCGGAGCCAGCGCGCATGTGACGTCACATGCGCGCTGCGTCATTAGCATATACCGGGTACCAGCACTCGGTATATGCTAATGACGCGGCGCGCATGTGAGGCCAGAGCACAAGCAGGTAAGTGAGGGGAGAGGGGGGAGGTATTTAGGGGGGTTTAGGTAGAAGAGGGTGGTTGAGGGGAGTTTAGGTTGAGGAGGGGGAGGGAAAGAGACACGGGGGAAGAGTGACTTGAGAATAAGCCGAGGGGGCCCTTTTTTGCCTTAAAAAAAGGGCTGAAAAACTCGGCTTATACTCGAGTATATACGGTAGATAGTATTGATTGTATATCAGATAGGGGGCTATTGTATTTTATTTTATTTGTATTGTATTGTATGTATTCTATATATTTTCTTTTCAGGTGTGTATTTTTTTTTCTGTAGTGGGGGGGTTGTAATGTATTTTTTTATTTTCTGTAATGTTCATGTTTTGTGACTTAGGTTTTTTTATTTTCTGTAATGTAGATTTTTAATTTTTTGTGACGTAGGTTTTTTTATTTTCTGTAATTAGAGTGGTGGGGGGTTTATTAGTGTTAATAGGTTAGTGTAGAGGGGTGTTGGTTTAGATTTAATGGTTTATTGGGGTGGGTTTAGTGCAGTGTAGTGTTTGTACTTAGTGTCATGAGGGTACTGGAGAACCCTCATTGCACTTAGGGGGTAATGTTAGGCTTCTAACTGTCCCATGAGGGTCTTTAAATACCCTTATGTGACTAATGGGGTTAAATAGAGGCTTATAAGGGTCTGTATAGACCCCCATAAGAGACCGGGTTAAAATGGTGTAGTGCTTACACTTTGTGTCATGAGGGTCCTGGATGACCTACATGCATTCATTAGTGTGTTATAGGGGTCTATATAGTTGAAGCACACAGTACACTCACATTGTGTGACAAACAGCATTTCAACACTTTTTTATTGCCCCGTCATTTTTGACGGGCAAGTCGCTAGTATACAAATATTTGTTGAATATTATTTAGATTAAGGTTTATATTCTGTATATATTATATTGTCTCATATCCTAGAGGAGTTGCCATTATAGACATGTGTCTTTTTCTCCTGTTTCTCTGAATATATTGACTCTACACTCTATATTGGTGGGTAATATATTTATTTATCAGATAAGCTAATATTTGGGATTTATTGATTGTTATAAAATACCACCTCCCTACTGTATACTGTTTTTTCTATTTACTCACGCTGATTGGGTTTTAGCCTTGAATGTACAGTGCCTTGCAAAAGTATCCCCCCCCTTGACTTTTTATCTATTTTGTTACATTACAGCCGTAAGTTCAGTGTTTTGATAATATGAATTGTATGTGATGGATCAGAACACACTAGTCTAAGTTGGAGAAAAATATATACATAAAACTATTTTTTAGAAATAGAAAACAGAAAATTGTCATGTGCATATGTATTCACCCCCTTTCTTATGAAACCCATACAAACTCTGGTGCAACCAATTACCTTCAGAAGTCACATAATTAGTGAAATGATGTACACCTGTGTGCAATCTAAGTGTCACATGATCTGCCATTACATATATACACACCTTTTTTGAAAGGCCCCAGAGGCTGCAACACCTAAGCAAGAGGCACCACTAACCAAACACTGCCATGAAGACCAAGGAACTCTCCAAACAAGAAAGGGACAATGTTGTTGAGAAGTGCAAGTCAGGGTTAGGTTATAAAAAAAATATCCAAATTTTTGATGATCCCCAGGAGCACCATCAAAGCTATCATAACCAAATGGAAAGAACATGGCACAACAGAAAACCTGCCAAGAGACAGCAGCCCACCAAAACTCACGGACCGGGCAAGGAGGGCATTAATCAGAGAGGCAGCACAGAGACCTAAGGTAACCCTGGAGGAGCTGCAGTGTTCCACAGCAGAGACTGTAGTATCTGTACATAGGACGACAATAAGCCGTAGGCTCCATAGAGTTAGGCAGAGTGGCCAGAAGAAAGCAATTACTTTCATCAAAAAACAAAATGGCACGTTTTGAGTTTGCGAAAAGGCATGTGGGAGACTCCCAAAATGTATGGAGGAAGGTGCTCTGGTCTGATGAGACTAAAATTCAACTTTTCGGTCATCAAAGAAAATGCTATGTCTGGTGCAAACCCAACACATCACATCACCCATAGAACTCCATCCCCATGCTGTGGGGATGTTTTTCAGCAGCCGGGACTGGGAAACTGGTCAGAGTTAAAGGAAAGATGGATGGTGCTAAATACAGGGATATTCTTACCACTCTGTGCATGATTTGAGGCTAGGACCACAATGACCCCAAACACACTGCTAAAGCAACACTTGAGTGGTTTAAGGCGAAACATGTAAATGTGTTGGAATGGCCTAGTCAAAGGCCAGACCTCAATCCAATAGAAAATCTGTGGTCAGACTTAAAAAATGATGTTCACAAGTGCAAACCATCCAACTCGAAGGAGCTGGAGCAGTTTTGAAAGGAGGAATGGGCAAAAATCCCAGTGGTAAGATATGGCAAGCTCATAGAGATTTATCCAAAGCGACTTGGAGCTGTGATTGCAGCAAAAGGTGGCTCTACAACATATTGACTTTAGGGTGGTGAATAGTTATGCACATTGACTTTTTCTGTTATTTTGTACTATTTGTTGTGTGCTTCACAATAATAAAAAAAAAAATCATCTTCCAAGTTGTGGGCATGTTCTGCAAATTAAATCATGCAAATCCTCAACAATCCATGTTAATTCCAGGTTGTGAGGCAACAAAACACAAAAAATGCCAAGAGGGGTGAATACTTTTGCAGGGCACTGTATGTATCCACTTTAATAGTTATTAACGTGTGAGCAACAGCTGTGCAGTGTGCTCTGCGCAGGCGTTACTCACATGCTACTAGCATTAAATTCAGGGCAATCGGCTAACTGTGCATGCATGTAAACGACGCTACCTTGCATGTGCATTGGAGGCAGCAGGTAAGACAGGGGAGAGAGAGGGAGTGAGACAGGGAGTGAGTGAGATAGGATATGGAGATGGGCTAGAGAGGGGGAGAGAGTGGGTAGAGGGGGGGAAGTGGGAGAGAGGGGGGAGAGGTTGCAAGGTGGGAGAGGGGGAGAGAGGGGTGGGGGAGAGAGAGGGTAAGGGAGAGGGAGAGGGAGGGGAGATAAATGAAGAGAGGGAGAAAGAGATAGACAGAAGTAAGGGAGAGAGGGGAGGGAGGGAGAGAGAGGGGAGGTAAGGAGGTAGTGGGTGGGAGGGAGAGAGATGGAGGGGGAGAGAGGGGAGAGGAGAGAGAGAAGAGAGAACAGAGGGAGGGAGAGAGGGAGAGATAGGGGAAGGGGCACACAGAGAGGGAGAGGGCACACAGAGAGAGACAGCACAGAGACAGACAGAACAGACATTTCAACATGGGCAAGCTACTAGTTATGTACATATATAACTAAAGCCTAAGTTTAAATTATAATATAATAACCAATAGATGTTCATAATTGTGGTAATATGAATATTGTCTGTCAGTTTTGTCATGAAAGACCCAGAGATGGCGAGTTCGTTAGTTGCTGTCAAAAAGGCAAGGCAACATATTTACAAAGCATTATGACTGAGCCTACGTTCCCCAACTACCAACATTTAAAAACAAATATAAGATCCTATAATAGTGCTATATCCTTTGCATCTATGGGTGCAACATTAGCTGCTAATGTTCCAGGACATGGCAGTTACTGCTTTAAAGTACAAGGATAAATGTACCATCATACTTCTCATTCACATCCAGAGGAAAGGGAGCAAAGAAAATTTGCTCAACTATATGTCCTAAATACAATGGAAGCTGTTGAACAATGTATGCAGCTTCCAGAGCATAAAAAATGCTTTTCCATTTTTTTTATAGAGCTTGATAAAATTATGGCCCAAAACCCATACACTCAAGCCTATAAAAAATTGGCAGAAATAGAAAAGAAACAACAAATTAATGCAGAAATACATCAATTGCCAATCACAAAAGTCAATATGGTGCTTAAAAGAGATCGCCATTCTGATAAACTCTGTTATAACTTGCCAACAGCAAATGAGGTTGCAATGGACTTTCAAAAACGACGAGAGAGAACCCCCATTTCCGAGAGATATTAGAATATATCCCAGAAATGATGAGCAACCTTTTATTAATATAAGTATCTTAAGTACGAATTTGGATCCAATTACATATCTCATATTTTTTCCACACGGGGAAGCGGGTTATCAACCCGAAATAACACTTGACAGTTACCCAAATTCAAAAGTACGTGTCAGAAATAATATTTCCATGCTTGAATTTAAAGTTGCTCAAACTTCAGTTCGAGATTGATTCAATTCCATTTTATGTGGAGGAAAACTGACACAATAATGGATCATTGATTCATATTTGCAAGTTGAGGCAAATAATTTAAACTTCATCAAATATCAACAAGATAAACTACGTGTAGAACAGTATTGTGGATTGATGGATTATGTCGCTGAGGTTGCTACAAAAAGAGAGCTGCCAGCTGGCAAAGCCATCATTTTCCCATCTTCTTTCCAAGGATTTCCTCGAAATATGCAAGAAAGATACAATGATGCCATGGCTATTGTAACAAAATTTGGAAAACCAAATGTATTTATTACATTTACATGTAATCCACAATGGCCAGAGATTACAGACAATCTTCTAATTGGACAAACTGCTTCCGATAGACCAGATTTAGTGGCAAGAGTCTTTAAAATCCAATTAACTGAATTAATACGTGACATAACCATAACTCAGTTATTTGGCAAATGTCTGGCTTATGTTTATACCATCGAATTTCAAAAAGAGGCCTTCCACATGCACATATTCTTATAATCCTTCAAGAGAAAGATAAATTGGATACTGGTGACAAAGTGGATTCAGTAATTATTGCTGAACTACCAGATCCAGAAATACATGTTAGACTATATGAGATTGTAACTCATTGTATGATTCATGGACCGTGTGGAGATATTAATCCACAGTCACCATGTATGGAAAATAAGAAATGTACTAAACAATTTCCAAAAGATTATAGAGACAAAACCTATGCTAATTGTGATGGCTATCCATTATATAGCAGAAGAGAAGGCCAAAATGCCATTATTCGTGGAAAAAAAGGTAGATAACAGATATGTGGTACCATACAATCCACATTTACTCATGAAGTATAATGCACACATTAATGTGGAAGCTTGCACTTCTATAAACTCCATTAAATATGCCTACAAATATATTTACAAAGGCTATACTGCAGCTACTGTAGTGGTCAAAAGTGCTGAAAATCATGAACAAAGTGAGTTAGTACATGATGAACTTGCATCTCATGTAGATGCTCGCTATGTAAGTGCGCCAGAAGCATTGTGGCATCTTCTAAAATTTTAAATGCATGATCGCTCACATGCAGTATATTGATTAGCTGTACATTTGCCACAAAGACATTTAGTGTACTTCCATGTTGGAAATTAAACAAATGCTTTGGCACAAAGTGAGCATCGGCAAACTACACTAACTGCGTGGATTCAATTAAATAGTACTGACTTGGAGGCAACGGAATTTTTATATATTGACATTCCATACCATGGATTATGACAAAAACAATTATGGATTATGGCAAAAACGAAAACATTTTGGAAATAAAATAATCCCAAGAATTTACACTGTAAATCCAAGAGACCTTGAACATTTCTGCTTACGATTACAACTTCTAAATGTTCCTGGTGCACAACGTTTTGAACAGTTAAGAACTGTTAATGACATAGTTTATGAATCATTTCATTTAGCTGAGCGACACAGAAACTTCCTAGCTGATGATACAGAATGGGAAAGATGTCTAGAAGAAGCAGCACTATTTCAACTGCCACGGCAGATGATGGAACAATTTGCATTCAGTTGTATCTTCTCAAATGCTCCAAATACATTAGCTTTGTGGGACAAATTTAAAACAAATATGTCTGAAGACTTTTTGCAACGATACAATGAGGCTATTGCACAATTAAAAGCATTAATTGAAATTCAAGAGGTTGTTTTAACTCATGGATTAAGTTGTGCAAGTTTTAATCTGCCAGATCAAGGTCTTATAGACGACATAAACTTTGAAGACTGACACTCAGCTTCAAAGAGAAAGAACAGAAGAAAGACTTACAACTTTAAATACATTACAATTGCAAGCATTTAATGCAATCAAAAAGGCCCTAGATGATGACATGCTCAAAGAGCGTTATTTCTATCTAGACGGACTTGGGGAAAAAGGTATCTCTATAATTTATTGATGAGTTTTGTTCGAGGACAAGGTCAAAAAGCACTGCCATCTGCAACCACTGGAATTGCCGCACTTTTGTTAGAAGGTGGAAGAACTGTGCATAGTGGATTTAAACTGCCAGTTCCCATTCTGGAAACATCAGTGTCAGATTTTTGAATGACATCATTGCAAGCAAAAAAAAAATAAAAAAAGTAAATTAATTATAATAGATGAAGCTACAATAATGTTATGCAATGCCCTACAATGTATTGACCCTTTGCTACGTGAAGTCATGGATAATGATTTGCCATTTGGTGCAAAGGTAATGTTGTTAGGTGGAGATTTTAGACAAACATTACCTATTGTTGTACATGGAAATAGAACCGACATTGTCAAAACATCATAATAAAGTCAAGTACACTATGGAAACTATTTACCCATCTTCAATTACAACAAAATATGAGATCAAAAGAAGAAAATTAATTCAATGATTGTTTCATTAAAATTGGAGAAGGAAAAACAGAGCGAATACAAAATTTACCCGATGATACCGTGCACATCCCAGCTCATATGATTTGTAAACATATCATATCTCATATCAGCTATATTCCAAAATACAATAAATAACGAGGACTATGCAGAGCTTGCGAACAAAGTAAAACTAACATGCAAAAATAAGGATGCATTACTCCTAAATAATGAAATATTTTTTAAAAAATGCACCACAAAAAAATTATCACAGTGCTGATTCTGTACTTGGTGATGACAAAGAAAGTCAGACAAACTTTTCAACTGAATTCATGAACTCATTAACTCCCTCTGGAATGCCACCATATATTTTACAGCTAAAGAAAGGTGCAATTGTCATATTATGCACCCAAAAAAAGCCATATGTAATGGGACCAGATTAATTGTTCAAGAATTAAAGGACCATTTCATACATGCTAAAATTCTAACTGGTACCCATAAAGGAGAGAGAGTTTTCATACTAAGAATAGATTTGGCACCAAGTGAAAGAAGCCTCCCTTTTGTACTTCAAAGGAGACAATTTCCCATCATCATGGCATTTGCCATGACCATTAATAAATCACAAGGACAAACTTTCAAATCTGTAGGTATCTTTTTAGAAGAACCAGTATTTGCATATGGCCAGCTGTATGTTGCATTCTCAAGATGCAAAAATCCAGAGGCTATTAAAGTTTACATTGAAAACAACCAAAGTCAAGGTGATTTATTAGATGATGGCGGCACATGGCACAGAACAAAAAAAAATATTCACCTCAACGACAATTTCACATGAAAAAAAAAAATAGGGGAAAAGGGGTTTGATTTTGAGGATGAACTTTTATGTCACTCAGGCTCTTTTTAGAGGACCACTATTTCAATAAGAAACTCTATAAAATGGCAAAAAACATAGAGAACTCCCAGGAAAAAATTAGATATCTCTGGGACTCTTTTACGAGGACCACTATTTCACATAGGAATCTCTATGTGCCATTTCCCAAAAATACTTCCATCTCAAGAACAAATTTACAACAACAAAAATGAAATGTAGAGACCAGTGGTTTGATTTCAAGGACAACATTTTATGTCACTCTTTTTAGAGGACCACTATTTCCATAAGAAACTCTATAAAATGGCAAAAACCATAGAGAACAGTGGTTACACCCCACGGACGAACTTTGATGTCTGACGTTCTCTTTTTAGAGAACCAATATTTCACATAGGAAACTCTACAGTTGCAAGCAAAAGTATGTGAACCCTTTGGAATGATATGGATTTCTGCACAAATTGGTCATAAAATGTGATCTGATCTTCATCTAAGTCACAACAATAGACAATCACACTCTGCTTAAACTAATAACACACAAAGAATTAAATGTTACCATGTTGTTATTGAACACACCATGTCAACATTCACAGTGCAGGTTGAAAAAGTATGTGAACCCCTAGATTAATTACATCTCCAAAAGCTAATTGGAGTGAGGTGTCAGCCAACTGGAGTCCAATCAATGAGATGAGATTGGAGGTGTTGGTTACAGCTGCCCTGTCCTATAAAAAACACCAGTTCTGGGTTTGCTTTTCACAAGAAGCATTGCCTGATGTAAATGATGCCTCACACAAAAGAGCTCTCAGAAGACCTACGATTAAGAATTGTTGACTTGCATAAAGCTGGAAAGGGTTATAAAAGTATCTCCAAAAGCCTTGCTGTTCATCAGTCCACGGTAAGACAAATTGTCTATAAATGGAGAAAGTTCAGCACTGCTGCTACTCTCTCTAGGAGTGGCCGTCCTGTAAAGATGACTGCAAGAGCACAGCGCAGACTGCTCCATGAGGTGAAGAAGAATCCTAGAGTGTCAGCTAAAGACTTACAAAAGTCTCTGGCATATGCTAACATTCCTGTTAGCGAATCTACGATATGTAAAACACTAAACAAGAATGGATTTCATGGGAGGATACCACAGAGGAAGCCACTGCTATCCAAGCAAAACATTGCTGTACGTTTACAGTTTGCACAAGAGCACCTGGATGTTCCACAGCAGTACTGGCAAAATTTTCTGTGGACAGATGAAACTAAAGTTTAGTTATTTGGAAGAAACACACAACACTATGTGTGGAGAAAAAGAGGCACAGCACACCAACATCAAAACCTCATCCCAACTGTGAAGTACGGTGGTGGGGGCATCATGGTTTGGGGCTGCTTTGCTGTGTCAGGGCCTGGACGGATTGCTATCATCGAAGGAAAAATGAATTCCCAAGTTTATGAAGACATTTTGCAGGAGAACTTAAGGCCATCTGTCAAACAGCTGAAGCTCAACAGAAGATGGGTGTTACAACAGGACAACGACCCAAAGCATAGAAGTAAATTAACAACAGAATGGGTTAAACAGAAGAAAATACGCCTTCTGAAGTGGCCCAGTCAGAGTCCTGACTTCAACCCGATTGAGATGTTGTGGCAAGACCTTGAGAAAGTGATTCACACCAGACATCCCAAGAATATTGCTGAACTGAAACAGTTCTGTAAAGAGAAATGGTCAAGAATTACTCCTGACCGTTGTGCACATCTGATCTGCAACTACAGGAAACGTTTGGCTGAAGTTATTGCTGCCAAAGGAGGTTCAACCAGTTATTAAATCCAAGGGTTCACCTACTTTTTCCACCTGCACTGTGAATGTTTACATGGTGTGTTGAATAAAAACATGGCAACATTTAATACTTTGTGTGTTATTTGTTTAAGCAGACTGTGATTGTCTATTGTTGTGACTTAGATGAAGATCAGATCACATTTTTTGACCAATTTGTGCAGAAATCCATATCATTCCAAAGGGTTCACATACTTTTGCTTGCAACTGTATCTGCCATTTTCACAAATTACAACAATAACAACAAAATGTCAACCATCAAAAATCAACAACGACAAAATAAGCTATTCTAATTTTATGGAAGTAGTCTTTTAGCATGATTAGCCCTACAAAACCCTTTGCTTGCACTTTAGAACAATTACAGTTTAAATGTTACTTCATTAAGTTACTGTTTATAATGTTAAGATTTTTGGAAAAAATTGTGCAAAGTTGTTTCATTGCATATGTTTCAAAGTTCATGTTAAGAGGAGGAGGAGCTTTTTTTGTACAATTTAAATGTATAATTCAATGGAAAATATTAATCCGGGGAGTAATCCAATCGCCAGTTAATGGGGTCAGGAAGGAATTCATTTTTCCCCCTTTGATACAATTGGCTAAGTTTCAAGTTTTTTTTTACTAATCTACAAGTTGCATGCTACAAAACATTATGTCATGTTTACAATACTCATTAATACAATGTTGACCTGTTCTTACATTAAAATGTTACTACTCTTAAAAAAAAGTGATTTACCAGTTGGTCACCTACAAGTTGCAAGTTAAATAAACATGTTTCATATAATAATTGTACTTCTTTATAGATAAGAAAAAGTTCACAAGTGTCAACTACGCATATTACCTGCAAAAAAGAATTCAAAACATACACATTTAATTTAATTTTTTGACGGACAAGTCACTAGTATTATAATAATTACCAGTTTCTTTTGTCTGTCACGGTGACAGTAGCCTCTAGGCACGCACACATGAGCAGAAACATTATTATGTTTTAACCTTGCCATTAACCCACAAGAAACGCTGTAGAAAACACAGGAAAGTGAAAGAGACAGGATAGAGCGAGAGAGACAGGAAAGAGACAGGACACAGAGAGAGAGTCACACAGGACAGACAGAGAAAGATAGAGAGAGACAGGACTAGAGAGACACAGGACAGAGAGAGAGAATGACACACACAGGAAAGAGAGAGAGAGACACACAGGAAAGAGAGAGAGACACACAGGAAAGAGAGAGAGAGAGACACAGGAAAGAGAGAGAGGCACACACAGAAAAGAGAGAGACACACACACAGAAAAGAGAGAGAGACACGCACAGGAAAGAGAGAGAGAGAGACACACAGGAAAGAGAGAGAGAGACACACATACAGGAAAGAAAAGAAAAACAGGACAGACACAGAGAGAGACAGGACTGAGAGAAAGACACACACATAGAACAGAGAGATAGAGACAGGACAGAGACAGGATAGAGAAAGACAGCATAATTCAATTTAACATTTTATGATACCATCATTTATGCTGGGCAAATTACTAGTTTATTTATATATATATATATATATATATATATATATATATATATATATATACATTGGTACCTGGTTTCTCAACCTTAATCTGTTCCGGATGGCAGGTTGAGTACCAAAAAGGTTTAGTACCAAACTCCCATAAGGAGTAATGTAAATTGGTTTTAGCAAGTACAATGAGTATCAAGGTTTTTTGCTCATCTAGACAGGTTGAGTATAGAAAATATTGAGTTCTTAGGAGGTTGAGAACCCAGGTACTGCTATATATATATATATATATATATATATATATATATATATATATATATATATATATATATATAAATAATGGTACCAAATCTTACAATAAAATTTGCTGCAAAGAATGTCAGCCCATCTGTAGAGAGGGCACAGTATGCATAACAAGAAAACCTATACAATCAGAGGGTTATATTAATGAAACCCTTCAATGTGGTTTACATAATACAATGCCCTTACATTGTGAAACCAGCAATAATGAATCTGCAAAGATTTTCCATCAAAAAGCACAATGAAAATAGTTATTGTACCCCAGTTGGACACAATTTTGCCCAGAAAAATCACTCCATCCAAAACCTGAAAATCAAAATACTCAGAGGGAATTCCAAAGAACAGAGACAGTTTTTCTTCTAGAATTGCCCATAGCTGACTCTGTTCTTCTTGCCCCAAAAAAAAAATGTGCCTAGGGTCGATGGAGATGTAAATCCGTCTCTGGCAGGTGCAGAGGAATGTGGTACAAATTGTGGATGTCTTCTCAGTTTTTAATGATTTTATTGAGATCACAGAAAAAACAAACATAAGCATACACTGTAATGGTTGGGTTTGAGAAAACAATGGTCCCTGCAGTGCATCACAGTTCTCATGTTTAAGAGCAGTGTTAGTTGTCCCACATAGCATTTTGCACAAAGGACAAAAAAAAGCTTTGTCTTATTAGATCAGAGGACTTTTTCCATATTTGCTGTGTCTCCCACGTGCCTTTTGTAAAAACTACAAGCAGATTTTGAAATGGGCTTTTTCATCAATGGATTTCTGATTGACAGTCTTCCTATAAAGCCATGTTTTGTCGGGTGCCCAAGACATAGTTGTCTCAGCTGTGGATCTCTCCAACTCTTTCAGAGTCATCACCGGTCTCTTGGTTTCTTCTCTGACTAATTACCTTGTTACCTGGTCACTAAGTTTTTGTAATGGCCTTCTTATGGCACAATTGCAGCTATGTCATATTTGTTCCATGTTTTAATAATGGTTTTATTTCTGCTTCAAAGTATGTTGAAAGCTTGAGACATTTTTTATAACCCAACCCTGAATGGTGCTTGTTTTGATAACTTCATAGTCTTCATGATGTTGTTTGTATAGGCATGCTCTACAAAAAAACTAGGGGCCTTCCTGAAACAGGTGTATTTATTCTGAAATCATCTGACACTTTAACTGCACATAGGTGGAATCCATTCAACAAATTTTATTTAGGGATTTCTCATTGAAGGAGCTGTGTCCTTATGTGATGCAATTATGGAATATTTGGTGTAGATCAGCGATATAAAATCAATTTTAATTCCAGGTTGTAACACTACAAAATGTGTAAAAGGTGATGAATATTTATGTAAGACACTGTATTATCAAAGCTTAAAATGTGTCCATGTGGAGTAGGAAACTTTGGACGTGATAAATAGTAATCATAAAGCTTAGGTTAGGCAATTATTGATATGCATTACCAAGCATTATACAATATTTTTTAAACTTACCTTAAAGGTTCAGTTTTGTTTGACCCCAGTGC
Organism: Discoglossus pictus; assembly: GCA_027410445.1. Taxonomy (NCBI): domain Eukaryota; kingdom Metazoa; phylum Chordata; class Amphibia; order Anura; family Alytidae; genus Discoglossus; species Discoglossus pictus. Next base: position 177,518,242 of record CM050163.1, on the reverse strand, counting down.
CTTGTACAGTTTACAATATGACAATAACAGGTCATAAAGTATAAGAAAGTAACATAGTGACTGCACAACTGTTGAACTTTGCCCTGACATGTTTCACTGATGACATTTTAAGTTCTCAGAAATAGTTAATATCCTTTATTAAACAAGTATCCATTAAAAAGTTACATCCCTCATAATCCCCTCACTGCTGCACCAGCTGTAGCTTGAAGCTCTCTATTGACAAAATGTAGATTGAGATCACAGGCGGATCATTCTGTTGATTGTCCAGTAATGTAGATGAATAATCAGAGTATTGCAGTATATAGTCATACCTTTTTTATTGAACAAACATGTTTAGGCAATACTGATTTTAGATTCCCGTAGAAAGAAAGAAATTCCAGGATTCACAAATAATGTTCTGTTCAGCCAAATGTGCACAAGTATGCAGAAGTGCAGATCAGAGTAAATAAATTGGGGTCATAATTTTTTTTCAGATCTTAAGGGATAGGGGGACCATGAAGCTGTAATAAAAACAGAAATAAAAAAATATAGATATAAATATATAATCATGAATGTTAGCGGTTACAAGAAATTATGGTAATGAGACAAAAATTCCATATCTAAATTAAGGCCTGCATATTAGTATTAAAGAGTGTAATCATTTTCATTTCAAAAGTCTTTCTTTCCTGAGTGTTTTTAAAAAGACCTCTGAGCATTTTGATGTTCAGGTTTTGGATGTTTTTTACAGAAGTTTTGAGTACAGCTTAGAAAATATGAGTTATTTAACTGATAATAACATATGAAGTTATACATCATTGAGTGTGAGGTTTAAATGTAATCTTATTATGGAGATGCATTTTGGCTATATTGGTGTCTTAATATCATTATACATGTGTTTATGTATTGTATACATTAGTTAGTCTAACCAATTGTCATATTGCTTTTACATAAAACATTTACTACAATTAAATCATAAGCAGAATGCTCCTAATATCATTACTAATTTGCTTACTGTATTATTCATAGGAAATAATTTATGTTATGAAAATAATTTTGTTAAAATGCAAAGTGCAATATGAAGTCAGTGGTTAATAATATTTAAAAGAGATCAAGAAGTGATGGATCAAATTTAATAGTAGCATATTCAAGCAAGATGCGAAAGCTTCTGGCATTTTGGAGCATAAAATGCTGACACTATTATTATGTTATCTGCATCAAAAGAACAATCTTTGTGAAGGCAGGATACAAGAGATGCATAGCAACACAAATAAATTGGAATACTCAAATCTATGTTATTGGATAACAGAGAGACAATGTATAGTGATAGATGTGCTGCAGGGTGATTGGTCTGACATGAAGTAACATTGCCTCGCTGCCGCACAGTATCATGAGTAACCTCAGTACACACGTGGGGCCTCAGCTCAGACGTCACTCCATTCATGCTGCAACTGCACATCCATTAGATGCTGCCTGGGAAAAGAGCCACTGAGCAGACAACATCCATGCCCCAGTAAATTTATCCTTAACACCGGATTGCTTAATACTTGGAATTGCTGCCCGGAGATCGTATACGCTACAAATAAACATTATCCCCCAATATAATGAATGTATTTGCTATTTATTTTGCTAAATAATGGATGCAATCACAATGCTGGCATGGACTAATGGCATGATGACTAATGCCACATTATTCCATCACACAATCATTCAACAAAAAATGTAAGTTGTTCTCCCTTATATACTGCAGACAGTTGAAGTGCAAAGTGAAGCAGTGTACAAACATTTGGTTTCATACACTTGACTATTGGTTCTGTTTATTCCTCCCAGAGAGTGAGTAGTACAGTGCATTTTGACACCTCATTTTATTTAACCTGTCTGCTTTTAACTTTTTCTCCAGAAATGAGAGTTGCTATTTATATTTATAGGAATAATCTACGAAGGTACAATATGTACCATATGAGCAGATGAACCAAAGAAACCTTTTAAAAATATGAAACTTTTATTCTGGGTAAGCACTCCTGTATTGCATCAACAATTAAATGGTAATTAGTCCACCTGGGGCAATAAAGAAAATAGGGGAACGTGTGGACACTTGCAGCCTTATTAAATTGCAATTCTGCCAATTGAAAAGTGCTCTATATAAGCACATAGCATATATTTTTTTACAGAAGTTTTTAGCTAGTGACCTTCTATCCAAAAGCAAGGTCTTCACTAACTAAAAACTTCTGTAAAAAAAATATGCTATGTGCTTATATAGAGCCGCTTTCAATTGGCCGAATCGCAATTTAATAAGGCTGTTGGTGCTTAACAAATCAACTTAGTTCTTTTAAAAGAGGTTAACTCAACAGCAACATACCCTGCTTTCAAGAGTTCATATGTAGTCCTTGAAACACTTATTTTCTTAAATATAATTTTGATGGTTTGTTTTACCAGTCCTGGAATGATGGAACTTCCATTCAGTGAGTTATTTATTCTGCTTCATAAAAACACACTTTCTGAAATGAAAAATATGTGAGTCTTAAAGTATTCTATTGATGGTAGACTAGTCTGAACCAAACTGTCATTGTCTTTCTTTCCAGCATTTTTACAACAATACAAACCAATCTTCATCACCATTGACAATGCCACTTAATCTCCCACATCCCAAATTCATTGCGTAGGCATTTAGACCTCACACACAAAATCACACTGTCTTGCCAGACTCGATTTATACAACATTGCCAGACTTTGCCATTTTTCTCTAACAACACTATAAGCACCATCATTCACTCACTTATCACTCCCAGTTTGGATTGCTGTACCTTCCTAAATGGCATTCACCTCACCCACCTAGCCCCTCTCAAATCCATCCTAAACTCAATAGCAAAATCCATCTTCCTCAACCACTTCATCTGCTGTTTCCCTCTGCATATCTCTACACTCACTCCAACTCTCCTGCAGAATCAATTTCAAACTACCAATTCTCGCCAACAAAGACTATACAATGCTGCACTACCTATATCTCCACCCTCATTACAAGCACTTCCTCATTTTTGCTCCCTTCCTCTAAATATATTTTTCTTGGTCTGTTCTCTCCTCTCACTCCCACATACAAGCCTTCTCCTGTAGTGTGCCACACTCATTACCACACTTCTTCAGACTCTAGCCAAGCCTCCAAACAGATAAAAATGAACCCTGACACCATACCTACACATCTCAGTAGACAATCAACCTTTACCTACTACAATACATCTGGCCCACTTGGCACTACCCCTGCACTATCGCTCTACTCTCAAATTAACACTGTAATTACTACTACTTCACTGTCCACCATACAACATTGTGGTTCCACATCACAGTTATGCAAGTTCTCTAATCCAGGCATTTCTTCACTGCAACTAATCTCTCATGCACATTTGAACTTCTATACAACTGTCACTCGCTATTTACCCCAACATTGTATTTCTCCTGTGGTTCCATCCCATCTTGATTGTAAGCTTGCAAGAGCAGGCCCTCACAGCTTTCCATATAGGTTTGGTGACTTTTAAATATAACTTTAACTAACTTCAGCAAAATCTGTTGATTTCTTGGCACCCATGTGATATAGTAAAGTTGCAGTATAATACCAAATTAGATAGATGGATTGGAGTTCTAAGTTATTGTTCTGCTGATTATTTTATTGCACCTTGCCAAATCTTCCATTTGTTATCAATTTATTTTCCTTCTAAGTCACTCTCTCAAAAACAAATAAATATGTCTATATTTTGGCTGTCTATTAATTTTAGAGACCAGATGTGTACTTTTTAAAATATGTATCAACACACAGCTTCTTAAACTTTGCAAACAGTGCACTACTTTTATAAGACTCACTAAAATGACAAATAACATTTTAAATCTTCCAACATATGACATTATTTCTTTAATAATCTAATATATTCTGTAGTCTAAAACAATGTGCTCCAGTTTGTTTCAAATCATTATCTTTACATGAAATCTGATAGGTCATAAAATTAACGTGTTGACAGATGGATTTCCATTTGCCTTTCAGGTAGTTTGTCAATGACTATTGCTAATATAGGGCCACATTCAATTCCAAGCCCGTAACTCGATTGCAGACCAGCCGAATTTCTGTGATTGAGTTGCGGGCTCCCGTTGATCTCCGTTTGCGAGGCTATTCAATTGCTCCAGGTCGCAAGTTGCGATCTTGAAGCTAGCACTGGTTCGGAGCAGTTGTGGGCGGTCAATGAATCAGTTCAGGGGTCCGATATGCGATCAGATTCGTACTACTTTGAAAATGAAGAATTATGCAAATGAATGCCAATACTGTTCTAGTCCATTTGGGTGTCCTGGCATGTATAAACTCATTGATACCCAAGATCATTTAACCCCTAAATGACACATAAAAATAAAACTTATTTCCTGCAGTTGTGCGGGCTTGAGACTGTTGTGCAATTAATTCTAATGTCTTTCATCGCTCTCCCCATACTTTACAGTGCAGGATTACTGTTTTATTTGCATTTACAGTGCTACAAATTATTGTTTAACCCCTTTGCAGGGGCCTCTCGAGTACATGTAGGATTTTCTCCTCCATTTCCAGTTTACGAGTGTGGATTCGTTTGTGAGCCTTTGGAATTGCAGCAATTGAATAGCGATTTGCGATTTTAGCCCTGCAAAAGTGACAGATCAAAGGCTTCTGGAGGGTGTAAGTTACGAGTTTGACGGCCGACATTTTTTTAAGGTCGTAACTCGTAACCCGATCCAAGCCTGCAAAAAGACGCCAATTGAATAGCAAATTTGCAAGCTTACTTACGGGCCTCCGGATCTCAAATTCAGACAATTGAATGGGGGTTATAGTAAGATTTAAATCTATAACACAAGTATCTAAACAGAAGAAGTAGTCCGATGGGAGCCTGTAGACCACCACTCAATCCTTCGACCAGATCTGGTTAGCAGGAGAATATGCAAATCAAAAGTCAGATGCAGGAAACAGACAAGAAGTAATTATTTGAAGTTATGGACAACCTGTTGGACAGTTGGCAAGCAAAAAGCAGGGTCATACAAAGAAATGTCAATCAGGATTCACAGCAAGCAGATTAAATCACTAATTAGATCAAACAGTATCAGAACCATGAGTGGGAAGAATGCAGTATCTGCAGGTGATTAGCTTTATCTTCAAACCAACACGTGAAGCTAGCTAACTTACTGGGACATCTCCCTACAAAGATGGATCATTTATAGTACCCATTTTTTAGTTGTGATGTATGCGTTTCAACCTAGGACACTCCTGAATACAGAGTTTGAGAATATGCTTTCAGCTTTTGCTCACCCAAAGATGATGTCTGTGACTAGAGTGGTTCTTACAGAAACCAGACAGGCAGTAGTATGTCATATTATATGGGTCTAGTGTTGAAGTGATCTAAAAATGTAGTCCTTCTGTGATTCTGAAAAAGTTTTATGACTAGTGATCAGGACTACACTTATCTAGTGAGGAAAAATGAGTCAAACATCCAGCATAGATAATGTAGCAGTGCTATACAGGAGGAGGCAAACATAAGCAGTAGTTTACTGAAAGAAATGTTCTATCAAAAGCTACTAATAAGGACTCACCTAGCATAAACCTTGGTGATTCTGTCTGCAGAGATCTAACTGTACCATTTGGAAAGACAAACTAAACCAGACTCTACAGCTAGTTACACAAAAATGTGTTAAGTGTTGTCATATCTTGTATATTTGCATGGGAAACATTTGTTCTTCATCCATAGAGCTTATATTCATATATCTTGGTTTTTAAATCCACAAGGTGACCAACAGACTATTCATGTCATGGTCTCTGCTAGGAATGAGGCCTTTATGCCCGTTGTCAGAAAATAAAAATAAGCTGAGGTAGCCTAAGGATACCTGGAACTGTTGTCATAAATATTACTTACTCATTTCAGGCCAAAGCTAATGCTGCAATATTACTTTCTTACTTTACTGTGATCTTGTACACAACACAGTACACCAACAGAGCACTTTGAGAATTACTGCTCTCTGTAAAATATAAAACCAGCTAACTACCAGTTAAGGGTATTCAGTATTATAAAGGTCCATCTGTTATAGGATGTAATCTGAAATGAGCACCTTGAAGCAAAAAGGATGTCTGACCCTTTCAATTTAATAGTATTCTTCAACAGAAAAAAAGCATGTGTATAGTCTTAAAATGTGCTGGCCTCTTCAGGTACATAAGCCATCAACAAGCTTTAAACAGGTTCCCATATGCATTAGCTCCACTTTCCTTTCTTAACACGACAAACCCACTGTCCCAGTACTGAACTCTATACAAAGAGCAAATCCAGGGAACTATAGACTTGTTAGCCTCCGCTGTGTAGAGTCAACACAGATTTATGAGGGACATGTCATGTGAAACAAATCTAATTAGTTTGTATGAGGAGGTAAGTAGAAAACTGAACTCAGGCAATTCAGTACCAAGGGATACTGGAATTGCACACGGATTGAGAACTGGCTAAAAGACAATAAACTGAAGGTTGTTGTTAAAGGAACATACAGTATTAGGTCCTCTCCTTTTTAACATGTATTAAAGTTTTAGGAAGACTGAAGAGTAACATCTCCATATTTGCCGATGACACTAATTTGTCCAAAGTTATTAAATCAGAAAGTGATATACATTCAAATTAAAGGGACTTAAATAAATTAGAAGAATGGGCAGCTATATGGCAGATGAAATTTGATTCAAATAAAAATAAAGTTATGCATTTGGTTAAGGAAAAAGAAACATGAACTTTATTAACTAAATGAAGGAAATCTAGGGTGATCAGAGATATAAAGGATGTAGGAGTGCTTGTGGACAACCACCTAGGTAACAGTGCTCAATGCCAAGCAACAGCTGCAAAAGCAAGTGAAATATTAGCACGTAATAAGAAAGGTATAGAAGTCAGGGAAGCAAATATAATTCTGTCACTGTATAAATCCCTAATACCCCATACTTTGGAAAATGTAGTACAATTTTTGGCGCCACTTCAGAAAAAATGACAGAGCTGGAAAAGGGTACAGGGATGGACAACAGAATTAATAAGGGGTATGGGGATTAGGCTATGAAGAAAGACTAACCAATTTAAACTTATTTTCTATAGAGAAAAGGTGCTTAAGAAGGGATATAATTACCATATATAAATATATCCAGGTTAATACAAGGCTTTGTCTAGACAGCTTTTTGTGTGAAGATGTTTTCGGCTGACAAGAGGTCATCTGTTAAGACCTCAAATTGTTCATTATCAGATATCAGTTGTTATACTTTGGAACAAGCTATCAGTTCAGTCTCATTTTTAAAGTACATGAAGTACTGATGCATATCAATGAGTTCAATAGGGCTATTGAAGACACGTTTTTCTTTGCTGCATCTGAAATAGGGCATTTAATGCTGAACAGTGTGTTTCTTTTCTGAAATGAAGCTCCTGGAGCAGAATATACTGCTTTGAAGCTATAACTGTATTTGGGGATTTGTCCCTGTCAGCCAATGTGCAGCAATATAATTGTATGAGTCACATATATCTGCCAATGAGATCTAGAGTCGTGCATACTGTCTGCTCACATAGAGGCATTTCCTGTTAGTTTGCAGTAAGTCTAAGCAAGTTTTACTATACAATTTACATGAAAAAGACTTTATTTTTAAATGTTGTTGGTCTCTTTATTACTTTAGTGATGTTTTTACAAAATACTCTTTGATGAACTTGCCAAATGGCAAAAGCTAATATCACGACTTACATTTGCCAGAAAACTAATAATAATTTTGTAAATATGATGGAAGCAGTGTACACAAACATTTATACTTAAGTTTCCTGTACATAGCAATAGAAAGCATAATGTGGGATACCTATGATCTGTAATTTAAGGCTGCCAATTCTAACTGAACAGGAAATTACTGTACCATGTTGGGAATTTACATGTAATAATGAAGTTTAAAAAGTATCTTCTTATAAGTATTTAAAAATAATTATAATAATCAATTACTGATAAAATGCATTGGCCAAGAAAAGAGGGCAGGCAAACTGGGGCAGGAAGAGTGGAACAGCAGAAGTAGTTGGAACAACTTATGTCATTCAAGCCTGGGATGTGCATGATGCTCTGCATATAGTATTAATGATTATTATTTTTTGACAATACACCCATTACAATGTATCCTTCAGAAATGTGCAGGGTCAATGACCCTTAAGAGGACATAGGCATTTCTACACATATTTTTGCTTGGGTTATCTTCTACTATATAAGACAAATATGCGATCACAGGAGTCAATCAGCCTTAACAAGACAATCCATGACAACCTCTTGAGTAAAATAGAATTACAGGGCATATCCTCATCCTACTGACTATTTTACAGGCTTTGACTTGGACACTTCACATTGCTTTATGAACCCCCACAATTGGCAACGGGTCTCTTCATTGGACATCTGCAGTTTACTTTTTATTTGGCTTTAATATTTTTTATATTTCTTGCCAATATCTTAAACTCTCAGAATAAATACTTCTAAATCTTCTCTCAAAATATGTATTTGTATGATGTTTGATATGACAACTCTGTGTTTATTAATTAATTATACCAACTTTGAGAATATAATGCCCTCCATTTAAAAAAAAATTCCTGTAGGGCGCAGAGGCTTCCCCAGGCTTCCTGGGTCTGAGGAAGCGCCCCTTGACCCGGCAGAGCCTGGGTGCATCTGATTGGAGGGCCAGGCCACAGGGAGCGGAGCTTTCAACCATTTGCCGCTTGTTGTGTCATTCCGCAGCCAGCCATTGTAGCATTCGGACGTGCAGGAGTGACCTCTGTAGACATCGGGTTCCGACCATGTGCTGTATAATCGAATTAACTCTTTGGACAGCTTGTGTGTTTATTAATTAATTATACCATATTTGAGCATATAATGCCCTCAATTTAAAAAATGTTTCCTATAGGGTGCAGTGGTTGACCCCAGGCTTCCTGGGTCTGAGGAAGCGCCCCTTGACACAGCAGAGCCTGGGTGCGTCTCATTGGAGGGCTCTGCAGACATCGGGTTCAGGCCATGTGTTGTATAATCGAAATAACTCTTTGGATAGCGTGTGTGTCGTGTGTGTGGGGGCTGGTGTATGTGCATTGTGTGTGTATGTGCCTGTGTTTTGGGAATTTGTTCCTTGTGTTTCTGTTCCTTTGGTTTGTCTTTTCCCTCCGTTTTCTCCTTCTTCCCCTCCAGCTCCCCCCCCCCCCTTTTCTTTATTTGGGAGTCATTATCAGTACCCTCAATATTGAAGCAAGTGAGTCAGCTGATTTAGGACTGCTGATGGCCTTGGTCCACTCTAGAGCCCTTTGTCGTGGTCTCTCTGCTGCTGACAGTCCCACTGACAACGATACACTTTTAGCTGTACAAATGGGTCAAAATGAGCAGGAGTTAGACAGGGTTTCCAATAATGCAGACCTGGACCTTAGGGGTTTTGGTTTCAGGGACATTTTGCACCCTAGTCAAACTGTGGTAGCAGACACAGAGTCTCCCCCTGATGAAGAGCGGGTCTGCATGATACCTAGATACAGGCAGAGACGAGCGAGTAACAATTCATCTTGCCTTCATAGGTCCAGAGAAAGATCTTGTCACTGCAGCTGTGTGTGCTCTGAATCTGACAGAGAGAACAGCACAAGGCAGGATAGGGACAAGCAATTGTCAGCTAGAGCTGAGCGGAGGATCACGGGTATGGCTGTGACATTTACGTATACAAGGGACGAACCAGATAAGTTGGTGGGCAACCAGGGGTTACAAAAAATGAGTGCGTTCACTGATGATCATAGACATATTCCCTCAATTTTTTGGGCAGATTTAAAGGATCTATTAGCTTCCCACAAGGTATCCATATCAGAGGCAGAGGTGAGCGATTGGTCTCTCCCCTAAAACCTGGTCATATAGTGAGAAGCCCTCTATTTTAGTCAGTCCCAGGTTTCCCTTGTCACACTTAAACAAATCTCCTATCACCTCGCTACACGCTAACAGTGCAGCCCCTACATCCTCCGAAGCAACAAACCGCCCTCCAAAGGCATTGCAGGTATTGCATGGGTCACTAAGACCAACGGTAGTTTGCTCCCTAGACAACCTGGGGGCCCATCTGGCTTAGGATGTTAAGGAATGGATATTGCGACGAGATTTCTTAGAACTCTTTTCCCTACTACCAGTGTCTTGAAACTGTCTGGTAACTATGGATAAAGGTTATCGTGGGGAGGGGGCAGGCAAGCATAAATTCCAGTACATTTGATAATTGGCTGCAAATATTCTCCATTATGGCCTGTGTTATCGGCAAACAACACCTTGAGCAATTCTCAGGGCTGTTTGTGTACCTGGAAGAAATGAGAAATGCATACTGAACTTACAGCAGCATGGCTTGGTAGAAGTACGATGAGGAATTTTGTCAGTACTTGGCCTCCAGGCCAGCTATGTCATGGAATGACAAAGCGGTAGCCTACTGGCTGAACATAATGACCCCCATGCGAGCCATGCTGCCCTTTCAGAACAGCCCAGGCGGGTCTAGAACCCCACCGCAGGCCCCGCAAGAAGAACTTACTATGCCTTCAATGAGGATGTATGCAAGTGGCCTCCCAATTGCGAAGGGGAGCATCCCCTGGCAAAATGCGGTAGGCCAAGAGACAGCGCCAAGGTTAATGAGTCCTCTCCAAAAGGGCAGGATGCCAATATCATTGGACGCAATGCTACTGTGGCTAGTACACTACGGTAGGATGCCAGGTAAGAAAGGAGCGGCCAAGCTACTGTTTGAAGGTTTTAAAAATCCCTGGTGAGATTGAATACTTGGGTACTCAGCCTTCAAACCTAAAATTTACACAAGGAAGTTCTGTTTGGCAGGATGGTAGGGCCTTTTCTTCATCCCCCTTTTCTTCATCCCCCAGTCCCCAACCAAATGATCTCCCCTTTGGGTGTGGTTCCTAAAATGGAAAGTGGAAAATTCCAATTTACCCACCACCTTTCCCATCCTAGAGGAAGCTCAGGTAACAATGGTATAGACAAAGAATGCGCTTCTGTGTCGTATGCATCATTTGACTCAGCTACCGAAGTCATGAGAAAGGCAGGCGTGGCTGCATGATGTTAAAAGTGGACATTGAGCCTGCTTTCCGCCTCCTACCAGTTCATCCATCTAGTCACCGGCTTTTAGGTTGCAGTATTGATAATATGTACTATGTGGACCTCTGCCTTCCATTGGGTTGCTCCATATCGTGTGCATATTTTTAAACTTTCAGCACTTTCTTGCAATGGGTGACGTGCGCCAAGTCCGGACACTCCAGCATTATTCACTATCTGCATGATTTTCTGTTTGTTGGTCTGGCAAGGCAGCATGCATGTGCATTCATCTTGGTCACGTTTACGAGGTTGACCAAGCAATTCGGGGTCCCTTTGGCTCATGAGAAAATAGAAGAAAATATTAACTTTCCTTGGCATTCAAATCTACTCTGTTCGGATGGAATGTAGCCTACCATTGGAGAAAGTAGTTAACTTGAAGGAGGAATTGACAGCTCTTTTAGGTGTTTAAAGAGTTCTGCTTCGGCAGCTTCACTCCATTCTTGGCAAATTAAATTTTGCATGTAGAATTATCCCCATGGGCAGAATATTCAGTAGAAGACTCGCCTTGGCGACAGTGGGCATAACACGGCCACATCACTTTATAACAATCTCATCCGCAAAGAAGGACAATGTCAGGGTTTGACTTGCCTTTCTCAAAGACTTCAATGGTGTTTATTAATCAATGATACCACATTTGAGAATATAATGCCCTCCATTCTTCAATTCTTTCCTGTATGGCACAGAGGCTGCCCCAGGCTTCAAAGGTCTGAGGAAGCACCCATTGACCCGGCACAGCCTCGGTGCATCTGATTGGAGAGCAGGGCCGCGGGGGGCGGGAGCTTCCACCTGTTTGGGGCTCGTTTGCGTTATTCCATGGCCAGCCATCGCAACGTTCCCTCCCACCCAGCCTGCTTTTTCTAGTCTTTGTTATGGCCAAGTATTTATATATAGTTGTGGATCTTGCGATGTTGGTCACGTAGGCGCTCATTGCAGCAATTGTGGCCTTTCAGGGTCCCTCTAAGGGACGTCTGGCCAGTCATACTTCCTATTTGCCCGAGGATGCTACACACATGCAGGATGGAAAGAGATTAAAGGAGCACATTGCAATGCCCACCATCAGCGCCGATGAGCGCAGGCACGCAAGTCTTAGAAAGATTTACCACTTTAATTGCCGACATGGTTTTCAAGTGCGTAACTCGCAAACACTAGGAAGACCCACAAATAATGATTAATTCAAAATATTCACTTAAAACCTCACATACAGCACAGGGGGGAGTCAAGTTGCAAGCTAATTTAAGCTTTAATTACTGATTTTTTTACATAAAAAAATCAGCTAAGTGGGGGAAAAAATGTCCTCTGTAAAAACGTAAATCTTTCAAAAAAGGCTCAAAACGAGGCCGAAGGTAGTAACATTTAGGAAAAAATCAAGACAGTAACACTTAGGTGCTCATTGTGAGGATCGGAAGACTTGCGCAGAGAGAGAGGAGAAAGACACAGAGGAGGGAGGGGGAGAGAGAATTGTGAACGTTGCGGGTTGCACATGGCCTGCAATGAGCGGCGAAGCTGCTCATTGCGGGGCTGGTGATGAGCGCCAAAAGCTCGTAAAGAAGACAGGGGGAGAAGCTTGCAATGAGCACAGAAAGCACTCAGAGCGGGGCTCGCGATGATCACTGAAGGTGCTCACATTGTGTGCAAACAGCATTGAAAGTAGACAGGGGGTGAGGCTCACAATGAACGCCCGAAGGTGCTCATTGTAAGCCACGCGATGAGCGCCAAAGGTGCTCACATTGTGTGGCAAACAGCATTGACAGACTTTAAATTTTAATGCCGTCATTTTTGACGGGCAAGTAGCTAGGCACATATATAGATGTCAACAAGGCGGGTTGACAAAAGTTGTTGCTAACGCTGCAGCCCTCGCAAAGCGAGCCAAAGGCGCTCCTTGCCAGCAACTGCAGGCTTTAGGCCCGCAAATGCGGACCCTCGCAAGGCGAGGGGCCGCATTTGCGGAGGTGGAGGCTCTTACCACGACCACAACATTTACGTACTTAACATCCACAAATACGAACCGCGCCACTTACAAAAAAAAATATTACGACCTCGCAAAAATACGACATTAGCGGCCAAAACCCGCGCACACGAAAACACTAAAACCACACAAAATATACAGAACAAACACATAAAAAGCTTACCCACGGCAAGGGGGGGGCACCCAGCACCTCTAAAAGTTAAGTTACAAGTCAAATTAAGTAGAAATTAAAGAGTTTAGACACCCGAAAATCCCCCAAACAAGAGAAAAAATGGCCGCCGAAAAAAAACGAAAATAAGGCTACAGGAAACTAAACGCACAAAACACCACGAAACACAGACGGATTTTTCCAAAAAGCTGTACGAGGTCCAACAGCAACGACGCAAAATCAGCCACAGGCGCGTACCACATACATTAGGCGCCATTTTACAACAATAACTTACACAATGCAGAAGTACACAGCTACCCTAACGTCTTTTCTTCATGCACGCACACTATTTACACTGCACACATTGCTGACACTTACAAAGCAGCTCCATAACACTGAAAACACACATTGTATCCTGCAGCAACATGAAAACACATTGCCAGCTCTTCAACACAATGCTTCCTGCATATATTACTTCAAAATAGGTAAAGTATATTCATTTATTAATGTATTATTTATTTGATTACAATACACCAAACAGCATTAGCTCACTTACAATTTCATTGCCGTCATTTTTTGACGGGCAATATTCTAGTTAATAATATTGTTGAATAATATTGATGAAAAAAAAAGTAGAATATTCAGGGAGTACATTTTTATGTTGTAAAATGTGATTGGTTATGTTTATGTATTGGTGGCAGGGAAGTGACCCGGCCCAGTGGCCAAAACAGAGGTAGCCCCCTACCTCATGGGCGTGCTTGTTGATAGCACTAGGAAGCCCTGGGAGCATGGTCGGGGTATGAGGTTACTGCCCCTTGCCGGCCTCCCCCTCCTTTTGTTTATTAGCTTTGTTAAGTTTTTCTATTTGTTATCTAAAATAAAGCTGTGGCCCATTGTACTCCCAACTTGGTGTCAGCTGGTTTATTCTTAGTTAGCACCTATGTAATGGATCATGCTGGCGTCATGTTCCTTCTAGGTCTTTCCTACATAGTCCCACATTCCCTCAAATCTCAATATAACAGTGGTTCAACAAAAAAGAGACTTGCTTGTCAGGTAAGAGGGGAAGGAAAGACAGGACAAAATCTCCTGATGTAGATTTCTTAGATCTCAATAGAAACACACACAGGCACCCATAGGCACCATTCGTGGGGAAATAAATAAATATAAATATATATATATATATATATATATATATACTACCGACTTGCCCATCAAAAATGACGGTCAATAACATTTGAAGCCATGATAATGCTGTTTGGCACACAATTTTAAGCTTTACATACCCACAAACTACATTTTACTCCGAAACCCAATCGTGATACCAAAATACACACAGTCCATTATGTGTATGTTGTTCTTATCTATATCCCACAACTATCATGATTATGGTCTTTTATTTTAATACATATATTTATATCTTTCTTTATCATGTTAGATATATGTATGTATATAGTTACATAGTTACATAGGCCCTCATTCTATTATCGGCCGTAAAGCGACCGTAAAGCGGCCGCAAAGCTGCGATTCCTTGTGGGGCTCCTGTTACCTTGCAATTCAAATAGACGGCGCCGCAAGGCTATCCCCTTACGGCCGGCCGTATATCTTGCAACCGGCCGTAAGCTCAGAAATCTTTAAATGCAAAAATAAATTCAAGACGGCACTGTAAAGCTCTGTAAATGCTAGGGATCATAATGGGGGACATGAGTATTAATAGCAACCCCCTCTCAAGCTTGCACATTAGCCCAAATCCGAGATTACATTAACTGTTTATTTTCCGTCCGCAGCGTGGGCGGGTCTGAGGTGCTCCAAGCCCTCTGGACTTTTTACATGGATATGTGACATAAATTTAAAAAAAATGTATTTACGGATTTGAGTGTAGGGGAATGTTGTGCTATTAATGCTAACACCTACAATCACTTTATAGTCTCCTCAGAGTGCAGGATGGCTTTATTATGGCTTTATAATGTGCTTAATTGTGTGCCTGCGGGACCTTTTTGCTGCAGAGAGGGTTCCCGGAGGAATTGAATAGCAACCAGGATTTTCTTGCGGCCGAAACTCTTGCGGCCGTTTAAGATCAAAGGCTTTGCTCCGCCGCATGCGGCCGCAAGGGATAACAAGGCACCGGCCGCAAGCCTGCCGGAATCCCCGGCCGGAAGGGAATAGAATAGCCGAATAGCTTGCGGCCGGTCCTTGCGGCCCTGCATCTCCTACGGCCGATAATAGAATGAGGCCCATAGTAATAAAGGTTGAAAAAAGACTTTCAGTCCATCAAGTTCAACCTTTTAAGATCTTCTCTGATCTGCAATATGTATAATAAATTAGTTGTTATAATTATAATTAATTAGTTGTTAATTCATTATTAATCAATTATTTAATTATTAATTTTTTATTTTATTTTTAATTATTAAATAATCCAGAGAAAGGCAAACAGAAAAAAAAAAACCTGCCTCAAAGGGAAAGAAAAATAAATAATTCCTTCCGGCCCCCAGATTCTGCCGATCAGATTTCTCCCTGGATCTATACTGTCTCTCTAATTATCCATGATAACCCTGAATTCCCTTTTTAATTAGAAATAAATCCAGTCCCCTTTTAAAGTTATCTATCGAATCCGCTGTCACCACCTCCTCTGGTAGAGAATTCCACAAATTAACCACCCTTACTGTGAAAAACCTTTTTCTTTCTTTAGGGTGGAATCTTTTTACTTCTAAACTCAAGGGATGTCCTCTTGTCAGTTGAAAACCTCTTGGCACAAAAAGCTCCCTTGACAAATCTTTTTACTGACCCTGGATGTATTTATATAAGGTAATCATATCTCCTCTTAGACGCCTTTTTTCTAGAGAAAATACGTTTAATTTGGTTAGTCTTTCTTCATAACTTAGCCCCTCCATTCCCCTTATTAGTTGTGTTGCCCTCCTCTGTACCTTTTTCAGCTCTAAAATGTCTTTTTTTATGAAGTGGTGCCCAAATGAGGGAGTACTAGAGATTTGTATAGTGGCAGAATTATATTTGCTTAACTTGCGTCTATACCCTTCTTAATACATGCTAATATTTTATTTGCCTTTGCAGCTGCTGCTTGGCTTTGAGCACTGTTACCTAGGTGGTTGTCCACAAGCACTCCCAAATCCCTTTCAATATCTGATACACCTAGATTTGCTCCATTAAGATTATAAATTGCATGGCTATTTTTCCCTCCCAGATGCATAACTTTACATGTATTTGTATTAAATCTCATCTGCCATTTAGATGCCCATTCCTCAATTTTATGTAAATCCCTTTGGAGGGAAAGCACATCATTATCTGATTTAATTACCTTGCACAACTTTGTGTCATCAGCGGAAATGGAGACACCACACTCCAATCCCACCTTTAAGTCATTAATAAATATGTTAAAAAGGAGAGGACCTAATACTGAACCCTGAGGAACCCCACTTACCACATTAGTCCAATCGGAGTATGTTCCATTTGCAACAACCCTTTGCTTCCTGTCTTTTAGCCAGCTCTCAATCCATGAACAAATATTTACTGCAATTCCTGTATCTCTTAGTTTGCACAATAGTCTCCCATGTGGCACTGTATCAAAAGCCTTTGCAAAATCCAAAAAGACTACATCCACTGAGTTGCCTTGATCCAGGTTCCTACTAACCTTCTCATAGAAACTAATTAGATTTGTTTGACATGACCTATCCCTCTAAATCCATGTTGACTCCTACTTATAATCCTGTTCAAATAGACATATTCTTGTATATTATCCCTTATTAACCCTTCTAAAAGCTTCCCCACTACAGAAGTGAGACTCACTGCTCTATAATTCCCCAGATTTGCTCTTGCACCCTTTTAAAATATAGGTATCACATCAGCTTTTCTCCAGTCATCTGGTAGAGAGCCGGTGTTAAGTCAATCTTGAAAAATTAAATGTAATGGTTTGGCTATTACAGAACCCAGTTCCCTCAGTACCCGTGGATGTATTCCATCAGGACCCGGGGCTTTATTAACATTTATTTTTTCCAACCTCTTTTGAATTACTTCCTGTGTTAACCAATTATTTGGCAAAGGTAGTATAACCCCATTATGTATTTATACGTTCTGATATGTGGTATCATCTATATCCCTAGATAGTACAAATCGGAAGGCACATTCTGAATCTAGTGCAACATATACTTTTATTTTTATATATATATATATATATATATATATATATATATATATGTGTGTGTTTATACATTTACATATACATATATCTATATTAATATTTCTAATAGATTAGAAGAATGGATTATATTATATTGTATTATTATTTCATATGTGCAAGTGTGTACATATACACACATATAGATGTATTTTTTGATTGAATTTTATCACAAACATATTTAAAATAATTGTTTTTGTATCTATACCATTTATGATAATACATTTTAATTTGATTAAGTAATTACTGTGTGCGAGAGCATTTATACAGTCTGAAACACTGCTTAAACACACCAAGTAGCCAACAGGAAGTTTCATCACGCACCAGTGAACACGAACACGTAATACCCTTTATCCATTAAATACTCTACGGAGGATGCCCAAAAGATACCTCATGTTTTTGAGGTTGAACAAGGTATTGATATATGTTTTGTTGTGCGTGTCTCTATTAAGATCTAAGAAATCTACACCAGTCCGCAGAAATCTATTTCCCTCCCCTCTTATCTTTGTATACATAGCACAAGACAATGTAGTGAGCAGTGTCAACAAGACAAGCTGCAAGTCTCCCAAGATCTGGGATAACATACAGTAGATTCCCATAATACACATAAAAACCGTGATCACTATACCGTATCACTAATATTGCAAGTGGTTCCAACTTAACAGGAGCAGCACCCCATAGAAGCTAACAAATGTTTAGGAAAAATCATACCCACAAACCACATCTTACTCCGAAACCCAATCGTGATACCAAAAAACAGAGGCCTCTGATTATTTTCTTATTATTAGATTTAGACAAAAACGTGGGTCATCAACAAAAACATCCAAAATGGCTGTTGCTGGCTGGGTTACTGCACACAAATATAGATGAAACATAGCTTTTATAGTGTTTACATAAATAATATGATATAACCCATTACTCATGGTACAATCCATTGCTTAAGCCATTAAGATATTATTTATATTAGGTGATCCAATAAAATAAGATGCATGCAGTTTACACATGCTTAATCATATCTGGCAAGTCACTATATTCACACAAAAACTCTTACTTGTTATCTTTTGCGCATAGCTTAAGTGTTGGCCTTGTAGGCTTACTGAAATACATATTTGTTTAGGCTAAATAATTGTTGACTGTCTTCAGAACAAATTTTTATTATGGGAAGAAGAACTTGTTTATACTTATAGAAGAAAAAACAATGAATTTTAACTAAAAGCAGAATTAACTGCTTCATACCTCACGGCCTATAATATAAAAAATACTGGTTCAGAGCTAAAATTCACAAGTGCTACAAAAAGTGATAAATGCTAAATATACAGTATATACACAAAAAAATTAAGGATATTTGTATTTTTTCCACAACACAAAATAAGTACTAAAACACTTCATTGCTGTGACTATCTTTGACCATTACAGAACCTAATAAGAACTAGAATCTGCAAATTTACCTTGTTTGTCAGGTATTTACCAATCTAAAAATATTAGAAGCTGTGTAAGTCATAGACATTAAATATTTTTTGGGAAAATCAGTTTATTGACTCTGTTTATGAGCACAGGAATCCATTTTGTGTTTGTTACATCACTTCCTCTGAGCTGAATAATAAGGGTGTGTGTTTCAGTGTAGAGAGGGTGGTTGAAGGAGGAAACAGAAAGCCTTGCATCATTCAATGCAATCATTTCTCTCCAGAAATGTAAACTCCCCTTTTTATGAAAAACAAGATGCATATTTTTTTGCTTAAATGTGCTCTTATTTTGACTTAAAGTTTTCAAACATTTTTCTGATCTAACAGATGCTGCTTATATCAGAAACACTCCTTACATTGACTCATTCTATACACATACAAATTTATTTTGTTTAAAAATAAATAGAAACACTGCATTTGGGTATGGATTTTACCCCTTTACTAAACTTCAAGCCAGCAGCAGAACAATGCAGAGATCTACAGAGCAGTGTCTGGCTTTTCCTGCTTCCTTGTATAGGGGACTACACATCCCATGATTCCTTCCTGTGCAAACTGCTATCACAGATTGTTGGCCACAATGAAAAATCTGAAAAGCAACTGCTTGCAAACTCAAGAGATTTAGAAAAAATTTCGGTAAGTATAATAATGCTTATTTTGGGATTTGTTTATTCAACAATCTATTGCATCTTTTGCTTCCAATATTATCTAAATCATTACTGATCTCTGTATCCATCTGCACCAGCAACTAAATCTTGAATTATTCATGTATTTCTTCATAATTATTTTTATTATTTCCGTAGACAAATTTTGATTAATGCCATTTAAAGGTATATATAAGTTTCCTGAGTTTCAAATGTTTAGTAAGAAGCAGGCAGTGATTATCAGAAAAATAATTCTTATATAGAAAAGTTCAAGGTACTTACAAAGTTAAAGGCAGAAGAGTAAAATCCAGCTGTTTACACCCACAGGAAGCTTACATAACCCAAGTACACACATGAAGTACTGCCAGATACAGATGTTGACCTTTCTGCTAGAGAGCACAGGAAGTAACTGCTGCAGATGGAATCACATGGTAGGGCGGGGCCTGAGGGGAGGGGTGAGAGAGAGGAGGGGGGAGGGAGGGATAGAGAGAGTGTGGGTGGGTGGAGTGAGTGTGGTTAAAGTGAGTGAGTGTAGGTGGAGTGAGTAGATTGAGTGTGGGTGAAGTGAGTGTGGGTGGAGTGAGTTTGGGTGGAATGAGTAAGTGTGGATGAAGTGAGTGTGGGTGGAGTGAGTATTGGGGGAGTGATTGAGTGTGGGTGGAGTGTGAGTAGAGTGAGTGAATGTGGGTGGAGTGAGTGTAGGTGACGTGAATGGGTGTAGGTGGGGTGAATGAGTGTGGGTAGGGTGCGTGATTGTGAGTGGAGTTAGTGAGTGTCTGTGAGTGAGTGTGGGTGGAGTAAGTGGGAGTGTGTGTGGAGTGAGTGTGTATGAAGGAAGATAATGTGGAATGTGTGGAGTGAGTGTGAAGTGGGTGTGAGTGGAGTGAGTGAGGTAGGTGAGAGAGTGAGTGTGAGAGGTGAGTGAGCAGAGACTATTTTATTCTCTGCCGCCTTTAGTAATAACTACAGTTACATCCCAAGTGAGACAGTTTGCACAGGGAGATGAAGCAGAGGAAGTGCTGGCTGAGCTGCTCCACTGAGGTGAAGAATAATATCATGTATTAGCCTGGTTCTGAATTTGAATTTTATGCTAATTTTGTTGGGATTTTCTAGGGGTGTATACCAACTGACAAAACCATAGGACATTTTGCTAACTTCAAGATAAGCTAATGAATGTTTTTTAGGATATTTCCATGCAAAACATTTTTTTTTATACATTACTACTTCTTTTCTATTGGATGTATTCATAATCCAGCAAAATTAGATATGCCTTTCATGTATTGGAAGCTGTTGGTACAAGAACTTATTTGATATTCGTTGGTTGTATCTTTGGTCTCCATTTCTTAGAGATCAAAGCAAAAATGTCTACCTGCTTCCATTTGTCATCTTTCCATTACTGCTATGATATATCTTTTAGCGATAGCATCTGTATGGAGTAGAAAGTCAAAAGTGAGAGTGTTAGATTAGATGAAAAACTCCATTATAATATTACAAATCGTATACAGATGAAAATCGTGAAAATACAGCCCTACAGCTTATATCTGTTTCATTGATTAAATTGTGTTGATGGTTTATCTTTACCTATATAATTATTCAAAGCAACATAAAACTTCCTTGAAAAATTAGACTGTAGTGCTATATTTACAATCTGCTTTTTTAAAGAAGCTATCTTAGCAATATGCATACGAACTTTAATACAAGCTTTATTTATTATTAGGTGCAAATATTTTCACTGGGGGTAGGGGGGCATTGCATACTGAGCATTTAATCCGTGGGCTTTAAAGGTATACACTACTCAGCTGCAGTAACCATTAACACTTCTAATGCCTTAAAGAACCACTGTAGTGCATTTACAAGTTCAGCTCATATGCTTGTTGAATGTAGACTATTAAAGAATATATTAAGCACAGTATGCAGTTTAAAACATGTGTGTTTTCCCTCAAGCTGAACTGCTTATTTCCTTCTACCTTTTCCTGTTAGGGGCTGTTGTAAACCCTGCCTGGGTGCAGGACTAAAAAAAAAGTCAGATCAGTCAGACTCTGGTTCAGACTGAGCATGATCAGTAAAGAGGTTCTATGAAAAGGCATGCATTAGTGAGTGAGCCTATGGGGCAGCTGCAAGAAAACAATGCAGATGTTAGCTCTGTGTTTCAAATGAGGCTCAAGCTAATAACATTACAGGATGGGACATCATAGACCAGCCTACTTCCAAACTCCATGATGGTCCCTGGGAAGAGCTGACCACGCCCCTGACAAGGCACAGGGAAGATGTAAGATAAAATACTAATATTTATTTGTTTTAATCTGTATAATGTAAATAATAGTATGTGCCCAACAAACAAGCATGTCATCACTTTACTTTTATATACATAACAGTGGTCCTTTATTACTGAGATAACATATTTATTTGCCTATGTGATTATTAGGGACTTATCATGTATAATTCCTATTACTAATTTCAGTCATTAGCTATTCAACTTCCATTTACCATGTAAAACATGCATTTAATTGAAGTAGACAATTGCTATCCATCAGCTTTCTGCTTAAGATACAAGTAGAGGAACTGGGTCAAAGTTGTGGGCACCAGATCTACAGATTAAGTCAAAAACAGGCAAACATTTTCTTTTGCAGTTAGCTGGCCTTCACCAAAATGTAATATACCAAAACATTGCCCATAAGTCTCCATGGATAGACTGGCGCTGATCCAACTCCTGGAATGTGGCTCTTCATATTCTATGTTCAGCATATCATTATTCGGATATTCCCTTTATAGAACAAGTATTTGGAATAGGCAGATTGACAGAAAACTGGTTTAGCAGGTTTTACCCTGACCATAATTATGATAATAAATAAGATTAATATAATAATATACACAAGTGCATGTTTATGTCCAACTGTGAGATGAAAAGGATGTGAGAGGGTTTACAAGACCCACCCATCCAAGTACTGACCAGGACAAACCCTGCTTGGCTTCAGGGTGGTGTGACCTCTTGTTTCCGTGCCTGGAATTGAGTCCAGGTCGCAGAGGTGAAAGCACTGAATCCTAACCACTGGACCACCAGGGAACCCTTAGTAAGTGTTGTTGTTTAATTGTGGAGTCTCTCTGTGACTCTATGGATCGCAGCACACCAGGTACATCTCCCAGTCACACCCCTCTGAGTTCCATCAAGTTCATGTTCATTGATTCAGTAACCTCCTCTATCCAGCTCCGCGTCATCCCCTTCTTCTTGTGCCTTCAATCTTTCCCAGCATCAGAGACTTTTCTAGGGAATCCTGGATTCTCATGATATGGCCAAAATATTTGAGCTTCAGCCTCATGATCATATCTTCTAGTGAACAGTTTGTCTTGATTTTCTGAAGTATTGATTTATTGGATCTTCTTGCAGACCAAGGGACTCTAAGCAGCCTTCTCCAACACCACAATCCAAAGGCGTTAATTATACAGCGTTCGGATTCCTTTATGGTACAGCTCTCACATCCGTATGTTACTACTGGGAATACCATAGTTTGAACTATGCAAAACTTTGTTGATAATTTAATATTTTTACTTTTTTCTAGCTTGTCCAAGCTTGCTATAGCTTTCCTCCCCAGAAGCAAACGTCTTTTAATGTTATGACTACAGTCACCATCTGCTGAGATCTTGGATCTCAGGAAAAAAAAAACTGTTACTGCCTCCACTTCTTCCCCATCTATTTGCCAGTAAGTGAGATTGCCATTTGCCATGATCTTCATCTTTTTAACGTTGAGCAGCAGTCCAACTTTTGCACTTTCTTCTTTTAGTCTCATCAATAAGTCCGTTTTTTCCTCCTTATTTTCAGCCATCAGAGTAGTATCATCAATGTATCTGAGGTTGTTGATATTTCTCTCAGCAATACTGAACCCGGCTTTGGATTCATCCAGTCCAGCCTTACGCATGATGTACTCTGCATATAAGTTGAATAAATAAGGTGACAATATACAACCTTGTCACACTCCTTTTCCGATCTTGAACCATTCTGTTGTCCCATGTTCAGTTCTTGTTTGTCATACAGATTCTTTAGAAGGAGGATGAGATGATCTGGTACTCCCATCTCTTTAAGGACATGCCACATTTTGTTGTGATCCACACAGTGAAAGGCTTTAGAATACTCTAGGAAGCAGAAGTAAATGTTTTTTTGGAACTCTCTTGCTTTCTCTATTATCCAGCGGACACTGGCAATTTGATCTCTTGTGCCTCTTCCTCTGCTGAACCCAGCTTGCACATCTGGTAATTCCTGGTCCATATATTATTGGAGTCGAGCATGTGAAATGAGTGCAATTGTTCGATAAGTGTAGCCGTTTATAAGTGATTGAGTTACACTTTGAAGGAAGTAGCAATTTGCTTCTCATTGCGTTACACAGTTGCATTTGTTGTTCAAGAGTCTAAATTTGTTGAAAAATACTTGCTTAATCTTATGGTGTACAGAACCTTATGTTCCTTTGGGCCCATGCTCCAACAGTAACCCCTACCCAGATAATGGCATAAAACTATGCAATGAACATAAGTTTCAAGAATCTTTATGAGATCCAAATGATTGATATTAAATAAAAAAGTAATATAAAAAAACATAGATCTAAAACCCTACATTCGGCTGAATTTGTGCCGTGCCTGTGAATTTTGACCTTCGGCCTCATTGTAAGCATGCATTTTTTGATGCAGCCACAACATACTATAGAGTTAATCCTCAGTTTACAGCATGGAAAGGAACTGTTGCAATAAAAAAAAAAATGGTGTAAAAAGAACCTAATAACATAATGTAAGTCAACGGGAGTTATGTTTTAGTCCGCACCCAAAATTGAAATTAGTAATTAAAGCTCTGAAATGAATGGTATGAGTATAAAAAGATGTTTATGAATATAAATTAATCAAATGTAATAGAGCATAACATAAAGAAACAAAATTTAATTTAAAAAAAAAGACATTTTGTACATTTACTTTGATATGTTCGACATCCTGACCAAAAGTTATTGTAAGTTCCACCTAAAAGTATCACCACCCTCTTTTTTCATTACTGCACTTCCCTCACTAGACAAGGTAGCACTTTTTTTATTATTTTAATGAGCCATTTTTAATTAAAACTCACAAATTGACACTGTAGAATAGTGGCCCAATAGTACACCAATAAGCGACTGAGTGTTCACCTCCTCTTATCTCTGATTGCTTTGATAGCAGATGGGGATAAGATCTAATCTCTGATTGGCTGTGCTGATTTTATACATCATATCAGATATTTATAGATGCACTTTTTTAAAAAAACTTTATAGATTTTTTTTATATTTTTGCCTTTCTTGTTTCAAAATTGTTGTTACTGTAAATCATTGAAAAAACGACTGTAATCGTTCTAAAAGATAGGTTGTTGCTCAGTCGTACAGTCATATCCGACTTTTCGCGACCCTATGGATCGAAGCATGCCAATAACATTGTTATGTCTATGGTCGTGCTTGTCCATAACGTTTTCATGGTAAAGACTGGAGTGGATTGCCATTTATCCAGTGGGCCATGATGTGTCTGATCTCTATGGTATGCCCTGTCCATCTTGGGTGACCCTACATGGTATAGCTCACAGCTTCATTGAAGTACCCAAGCCCCTTCTCCATGACAAGGTAGTGATCTAGAAGGGGAAAACATAGGTTACCTGTATGTATGTTAGGATTCAGTGCTTTCACCACCGTGACCTTGGTTCGATTCCAGTCAGTAAACCAAGTGGTTACACCACCCTGAAGTCAAGCCGTCAGTACTTGGATGTGAGACTACCTGGGAAAGCCAGGAACTGTATGATGTGACCCACTGGAGAAGGAACTGGCAACTTGCCATGAAAACCAAGTGGATCAGTATGACCATTGGACATAAAGATGTTCCTGGTGTGTTATGGTCCATGAGGTCATGCAGAGTTGGAAACGACTGAATGATGCAAAAACAAAAAAAAGATAAGCATTTAAGAGATATTGAGACAAATTATCTGTCTTGTGAGAATTATCAACATTTTGCAATATATTGACTGTTATTTCGATTTCATATACAATGCAGATTACATTTTGAAATACTGTTATTAAGGGTGTTTAAAATGATTTGGGGATTTTACCCTATAGTGTCCATATTTCCTAATTAAGATGCCTAATGCATCTCTCCCTTGGGTGCCTGTGACCCATCTGATTGATGTGACCCACCTGCTGTACATGGAGTTATCTATGTGATGTGTGTAGGTTTCAGGTGTTTTTCCAAAGGAGGGCTTTAGGACCACGATGCTCAGTTTGCTGTCAGGGTGGATGCAGAATTAAGGAGGAGGAGAGAGTATGACCCAGAAGGAGGATAGGGTGAGAAGCAATGCTAAATGAAGGGTACTGCTAGGAGACAGTCACACAGACAGAGACTAATAGATCCTGTATCCCTAACACATCCTGTATCCCTGGATGTCACCATTCACATACAAACCTGGCCATGGCCTCTGCCACTGACTCCCTTACCTTTTATGTTCTCTTAAGGTTGACTAGGAAAGCTGATGCTCAGTTTTTAAACAAAAGAAAAAATCAAATGATATCTGTGTGCAAGAATCCCCCAAACTCAAAATAAGATAGGATACATATATAGATATATATAGAGACATAAAACCGATAAATATGTGTATATATACATAGATAGATAGATAGATATACATAGATAGATGATAGATAGATAGATAGATAAATAGATAGATAGATAGATAGATAGATAGATAGATAGATGATAGATAGATAGAGATACATAGATAGATAGATAGATAGATAGATAGATAGATAGATAGATAGATAGACATAGAGATAGATAGATAGATAGATAGATAGATAGATAGATAGATAGATGATAGATAGATAGATAGAGATACATAGATAGATAGATAGATAGATAGATAGACATAGAGATAGATAGATAGATAGATAGATAGATAGATAGATAGATAGATAGATAGATAGATAGATAGACATAGATACAGATATATAGATTGATTGATAGATAGATAGATAGATAGATAGATAGATAGATAGATAGATAGATAGATAGACATACAGATATATAGATAGATATGTAGATAGATAGATAGATAGAGATACGTAGATAGATAGCTAGATAGATAGAGAGATAAGCAGATAGGTAGATAAATAAATAAATAGGTAGATAGACATAGAGATAGATAGATAGATAGATAGATCGATATGTAGATAGATAGAGAGATATGGTACATGTATTTGAGAAGATAATACAAACATTAAGGAGAAGCAGTGGATTAATAATTGTGTGATAAAAATACTGAACTGCTGTTTAATTGATTGTATTTATATTACACATAAACATGAGTAAATATATTTCCATCTCAAACATATATGTAGTTTAGTCATTCAGTCATGTCCGACTATCTATGACCCTATGGAGTGAAGCATTCCAGGCACATCTTGCCTCTGGATGTG
This sequence comes from Discoglossus pictus, assembly GCA_027410445.1. Taxonomy (NCBI): domain Eukaryota; kingdom Metazoa; phylum Chordata; class Amphibia; order Anura; family Alytidae; genus Discoglossus; species Discoglossus pictus. The sequence continues at coordinate 177,491,278 of CM050163.1, read as the reverse complement.
CCAATCCATAAAGTTTTCAAGGCAAATATACCAGAGTGGGTTGGCAGTTCTCTGCTATGACCTGCCCATGGGTGACCGTATAGCACACAGCTTAATTGAATTACACAAGCCCCTTCGTTGGCCAAGGTAGTAATCCAGAAAAGCCATACAGTGGTACCTCGGTACTTGTCTACCTCTAATTTGCTATTTGACGCATTTTGACAAGGGAAATATGACTCAGCACTCGTCATGTGTATTTGTCAATTTACATTACAGTTTATGGGAACTTTGGTACTTGTCGTTTTTGCCACTCGCCGTGCCTTATGGAACCAATTAACGATGAGTACCAAGTTTTTTTAAAATGTATGCACATAAGTATTACTTGTCATCATATATACAGTAGCTGTTTTTTTTTTACAATATAAGTTGTTTTTAATTCCTTAAATTGATTTTCTGAGCAATAAGATATTGGTGATTATTGTGGAATTCTTGTAGGCCTTTATAAACTAGCAATAAATGACTTTGATTGTCTTTAGATGATCTAATCCACCTTAAGTGACAGTGGAGCGAGGCAGTGACAGAGCCTGGGCGGGGCTTGGTGTGAGTGCTGGTGCATGAGCGGGGGATACAGGATCTGCCGGGGATACTGATTCTGTTACTACAGGAGGTGTGTGACACAGATAAGGGACACACACTGGGATCACACTCATTCTCACCACCAGGTATCTCACAAGACATCGCCCCAATGAACATGTCAGTGTTGACTTTGCAAGAATACGAATTCGAGAAGCAGTTTAATGAGAATGAAGCGATTCAATGGATGCAAGAGAACTGGTAGGTGCAATATGCATGGTCTGTGTGTCCATCCAGGGATGATGAATGAGATCTCATATATACAATGCTGCATGTAATGGGTGAGGATGCAATGTCTTCCCATGCAATGCTTTGTGTGACCTGTGCATTATCAGCACATGCATGTGATCTTCTATCACACATGATCAGTATGAGACAGGGTGCAGTGGCCATTAAGCATCACATCAGTGATATAATATAGCACAGTAGTTTATTATAGGGAGGATTGAGGTTGGGGCCCTGGTACAGCATGATCAATGAATGGGAGCACTGTGTGCTGCTACCTTAAGGCTGGTGGCTAGGGCGTTTAGATTCTCCTTTCTGGGTGCTCAAGGTATAGTATGAGCAGTCCTGCCTGAGGTCACAGAGAGATGCTGAGAGCTAAATGCCATGAGACATCCATGAGACCGCTCTCACAGCCATGTATACCAGAGCTAGGGCTTGTATAGTTACTATGAGGCCCTGCTCCTCACTACACCAACCATTAACCACATCATTGCAGAAAAATGTGCTGCCAACAGGATCATTGCTCTCATGTACTGGGATGTATTCCACATCTAGGCCCATCTTGCCTAGTCGTAGCTCTACAAGAGTGGAGGGCAGCATTTGGAATTGCTGGGACTACCTAAAGACTAAATGATATATATCATATAATAAATTGTATAGTAATCATTTTATTTATGTGTGTGTATATATATATATATATATATATATATATATATATATATATATATACCTATAAAAGCATGTTTGGCCAATACAAAAGGTATCAAATTATACTGCAATACTCATTATTAATCTATATACTATATATATATATATATATATATATATATATATATATATATAATAGATTATTAATGACTAAATTACTATATATATATATATATATATATATATATATTATTATTATTATCGTTTATTTGTAATGCGCCAGCGTATTCCATAGTGCTAGTGGATAACTAAAATGATCATGATTGAAACATTTATTACATGTTAGTTTGTATATTATATGTGGATACCGAAGACGATCACATGATTGAAACAAGTATTACATGTTAGTATATATATATATATATATATATATATTATATGTGGATAACTAAGACAATAACATGATTGAAACCAATATTACATGTTAGTATAACAGTTATTTGTGTTTTTTTGTTTGTGCAATCATTTTTTCACATTTATGTCCTGGTCATAATTTAATATGTCCTTTGCCAGAAGTGTTTAACACGTGGCTTCAGTGTTGCAGTCACCCCATTCATTAACACTAGAGCTGTACAATGACAGTCTTATGTTTTCTACATAATTTAGCAAGAGCATGATGTAGAAGTTCTCATGTACGCCCCCCTTCTACTCCTTTTGTATATATTTCCTTTTGAATAAAGTGTTGTATCCTATATCTTTATTATATCACTTAACACAACTTTTTTAAATTACGAATCATTATATAATATATATATATATATATATATATATATATATATATATATATCTTTCTCTCCATTGTAAACTATGAGGACTATACATTTGCAGATCAAAAAGTAGAATACAATAGTGAAATATTACCTTTTTATTTAACATGCATATTATTGGACTAAGAATTTTTTTTATTTACTTCAGATAAATATTTTTTGATCACTTGTTCAAAAAGCAATTTATGATGCCAAAATGCTGCTTAGTTTTTCACCCTACACACAGCTCCTTCTATTTCATATACTGAGCATTTTCTTGTATAGGGAATGATTTATTAAAAGATTGTGTGCGGCCCCTTTTGTAAGAAGTTGCATGACCCGTCCTCCCTAAGAGTTAGTTGCCTGCTTGCTTTGCTAATGCTGAGCTCCACGTGTGAGCAAGAAGCTTCTTAATCTAATGGATCTTCTCAGCCTGAATCTCTTCTTTCCAGACAAGAGATTTTGATGCTCACATTTCAGCGGTAGATGCCTGGCTGTAACATTCTCTTAGACTGGAACACACTGCACAATGTTATTTAAGACTGTGCATCACTAGGAGATCTGATTTCCTCATTATTGAACTGCACATACTTAAACACACTTATTTTGTGTTAAAGGCACAATGCATACTATTAATATGCTATTGTAACTAAACCTTATCCGCCATATCATTGTGCCTCATTATGTTGTTCTATACAGTGCTTAATGTATACATAGGGTCTGCATTTTTAAATAGAATAGCAATGTGTGTTTTGCATATCATGCAAATTATTGCCGTGAAATCAGATCAGCTCAAATTTTATGCAGATTAATCATGGTCTGCAAATATTTTATAGTAAAATTAAGTGTTGGATCATGGGATGCAAATAGAGTTGTTAGTAGCATCATTTGTAGTAACCCTTTTCTGCAGTCAATACATTCATTATTGTATCTTATATGTAACTAAACTAGCAGAATGATGGTCGGTAATATATACTGTACATTGTTCCTTTCCTGGCACTGAGGCATTGCCAGGGCCTAGGTATTAAATCTGACATTGGATCATTTGAGTTGCATTAAATTTGTGATATAATCATCAATTTATTTATTTTTTTATATAAAATCAGGTGTTATTTTCCCCACTTTCATTGAGGATTCATCTTATTTTCCTTTATTTGAACAATGTTACACAATGTCATTTTCTAACAGTTAAAGGTCAAGTACATTTTTTTACAGTAATTAACTAGGGATGACCTAAAGCATGATTAGAGAGAGTCCTTCACATACTAACAAAGTCATACGAGACTGCAATGAAAATGACAAACTCTCATAAGCGGACAGTAGAGCTGACCTTTACTGCCGTGCATTAAAATAAGAAATCATGTTCAAACTGATCCAATCTTGTATTGGAATTATTCACTATCTGGTTGTCCTGTCTCCTCTTATCTCAGCTCTTCCACATCAAGCCCTTTATATTGTAAGACGTCTTAAACCAGTTCCTCAAAGTCAGTGGTTCACAAATTTGTTTAGATCATGGATTGCTTAAAAGCTGAGGAGGGTCTTGGTAAGCCACTTTAATGCTGATGAGGGTATCTATGAGCCACATAATGATTTCTATCTATCTGCATCCTAACAAGTTAGAATATAGTCTGTGTACTTATTACCATAAAATGCAGTTTAAACTGATAGTGAATGCAGAGAGCATGCTTTAGTCTGTAGATCTTATTGGCTGGTCGAGGGCAAGCCCCCAAGACCACTTAAACCTCTGAATGTGTTTTTGTGCTCGGAGACCTTTATTTGAAAAAGAAAACACACTTTGGCACATTATCAAATACCCTCTTTCTGATGCTACAAAGAAAACATTCTTTCCACGTCCCTTTACATTAATCATTTTGTAATTGTAATTTCGTTATTGTTTTGTCATCCCAATTGTATTGCGGACCAACTGAATGGACCATTGGTAGCTCAAAAGAAGTTTTTCAAAATTTGCTTTAACCTTTCTTTGTATGTACACTTATATTGTCATAGATCATATGCTCTCATTGTATGCTGGTACACAGGACTGTGGGGTATTTGGGCTCTTTCTGTGTAAATAGCAAATAGATCAGTAACACACATGTGATGTTACCTCCAAGTATTTCTGCAGGAGGTGCAGGTTGGTATGTTGTGAAGGTCATCAAGGAACTTTAAGTACAACAAATGAAGACATGGGTCAGAATAAATGTTTCTATTTTGAGAAAAGCACAATCCTTTAGATTGTACGTTTGTGAGTTTTCAATCTTGCTAGGTGCTTTAGGAAAAGCACTGTGCACATTTGATTTTAAGCTCAGACAGGGCCCTCCCTTCCTTTGCATTGTGTACAAATTTTGTTTTTCACTTGAACTTACCCCTGTATAGCGCTATGGAATATGTTGGCGCATTTCAAACAAAGGAAATAATAATAATTGCACTTATACCAAATAAGTCTTTCCATGTCCCATACAAGTTATATTGGTCTCTGAACCAAAATAATATAACTGTTTATATATTAAATACATGTAGAAAGACTAAATATGTCCAACACTGAGGTAAAATAAGGAATAGGAATGGAAGTGTATGTGGTGAGCCATTTTCAGGTCCTGGCTTACTGTCAATCATTTTGGGCTGCATAAAGTCCTCAGTTGATTAACTTTAGGAAACAGAAGGCTAGGCAGTATTACGTTGGAGATAGACCCCTTGCATGGTAAATGTGTCATATGCAGGTTTTACCTTCATCTACATTAACTGTTATGTTAAGCAGTGAGGATACTCCTCTAAAGGGATGTAGTCATTATCTAAGTATACATTTTTTTATGTATATTGTTATTTCTTTATACTTTCTGAGTGACTATGTTACATTATTCAGTTAATCTGATAATTGCTATAGCATTCTTATCAATGCTATTATAATTCCATCCAGGTTATCAGTATAACACATTTCTAATGGACATAGAAGAAAACTGCCTGTCCACAGCAATAGTAGTGTGGTCAGTTAGAAACATGTTTTATTTGTGATATGACAATACCGTATTGGCCCGAATATAAGCCACACTTTTTTTGCGATTTGCAAGCTTGTAAATTACGGGTGCGGCTTATATTTTGCGACCGTAAAAAAATTATGGACGATTTGCGGGCTTGAGACTGCGGAATTGTAGCAATTGAATATCGATTTGCAGTTTTAGTGATTCTAACATTTTGCGAATTACAATTTTTGGCCTGTAATCCGCAAAAGAAGTTACCATAGATACAGTACTGATTAGAAAGCCTGTTTCTCGCAGTTATGGCTGATCACTTGGAGAGAAAAGCATCATCAAGCCTAGGAGTGAGGCGTAGTTATGATGCAAGTTTCAAACTTGCAGTTGTTAATTATGCAAAAATGACAAGCAACAGAGAGGCTGGAAAAAAATATGGATTGGTCGAATCTTATGTGCGATATTAAGTTGCTTCAGAGCAGAAATTGAAAAATTCAGTTTCATCTAGAAAATCTTTTAGAGGACCAAAACATGGCAAATATCCAGAGCTTGAAACTAGGGTTTTTTTCCTACGTGCAAGATATGAGTAAAGAGGGGATGCCTATTTCACGAGTAGTACGCCAACCGAAGGCGTTGGGGAATTCCATGTGAGTATTGGTTGGTGCCATCAGTATATGCAGAGAAATGGTCTCGCTCTTTGACGAAGCACTTCATTAGCACAGAAACTACAAGCAGATTTTGAGGAGAAACTGACTAATTTCCAGTGGTATGTCATCCAATTGCGGCAGTGTCACCCATACCCATTGCATCAGATCGGCAATGCTGATGAGACGCACGTATTTTTCGATTTGCCAAGCAAAGGGGCGAAAAGTATCACATTAAGAACAACCGGCAATGAAAAACTTACAGTGATGTTTGCTGTTACTGCTGACAGAGGAAAGTTATCCCCCCTATGTTATTTTGAAGCGAAAAACTTTGCCCAAAGAAAACATTCCTGGGGACTTTTGTGATTCGTAGCCAGGAAAAAGGCTGGATGACGAAGGAACTGATGGTTGACTGGCTGGCTGTTGTTTGGAATTGCAGACCTGGAGCACTGCTCACTAAGAGAGCCATGCTAGTCTTAGGTGCTTCTAAGGGTCATCTCACTCCTGAAGTGAAGAATAAAGTTGCTGTACAGAAGACAGACCTCGTCGTTATACCCAGTGGCATGAATTCAAAGCTACAAGTGCTTGATGTCATTGTGAACAAGCCGTTCAAAGACAACCTCCAAAAACAGTATTCATATTGGCTTTGGGAAGGGGATCATGCTCTCACACCATCTGTCAAGATTAAGAAGCCATCAGTTACACTTCTGTGCCAATGGATTATCACTTCATGGTCAATAATATCATCAAAGTTCATCATCAGGGGGTTCAAAAAATGCTGCGTGTCAAATGCACTGGTTGGTAGTGAGGACAACTTACTATGGGAGGAAAGTGAAGAAAACCGTGAGAGTGATGAAGTGAATACTGGTAGCGAAGTCAGTAGTGATGACAGTGAATAAGTCAATTACAGTAAAATATGTTACCTGACCTCAGAAAAAAGTTTCCTTGTTACATTACGTTTGATGCTACCTTACCTTAGTCTTGATGTTAATATTGATAACCTGCCTAAGGAGGTACAATGTTTTCCAATACTAGATACCGTATATGGTATATAGTAAAATAAAATCACTATTTTATTCCCTGAATCTAATTGACTTTTGTCTTTTTCTCTCCAATTTAAAGGGTGCGGTTTATATTCGGGTATTATCTTTTTTTTCTTTTTTCCCCTTGAATTTCACAGGTGCGGCTTATATGCGGGTGCAGCTTATATTCTGGCCAATACGGTAGATACTTTAAAAAAAATGAGATCCCTGTTATAAAATCCAATAGGATTTCTAGAAGGACTAATACTTATTATGAATATGTGTAGGTTTGCAATATAAGGAATATTACGGCCATAACTGATCATGTGTTGATAAAGATTTAAATTCCAAGGAGATCCAGGTTCAACCTTATTTCTGGACCCAAAATTACAGAAGGTCAGTTGGGTACTGTACTGTAGAAGAACAAATATGCGTAATTATTAGTCTGCATTATTACTTCTACATTAAATAATAAACTTGTGAGTTCCTTTTTTTTATTATCATTTATATAAAATATAGACGTTAATTACTTGACAAGTTAGTCTTCACTGAAAGAAAAATGGAAGGTCGTTTTTTTTTTTTTACTTAGTCATGTGAAAGCCTAGTAATTTAAAATAAAATTGGGCAACCTTTAAATTAGCATCCTCTTCTTCAATGAGTAGTAATACAACTGTAATCATGCGTATTGGCTCCCAGGCACCTATCCTATAGTCTATTGGTTAAGAGGGCACCACAATACAGCTATACCTCATTTAACGCTGTAGATAGGTTCCAAGTAGTAGGAGTATTAAGCGAAACAGCTCTAAACGGGGCAGTTTAACAAGGGGGAAGATAGGGATAGGGGAACTCATGACACAAAAACACAATTGCAATTGAAATTTAAACTTTTTTGTTTTATATGAATTCAAACGTAACACTAACACAAACCGTTTTTAGCAAAAGAAAAAAAACTACATTTTTATATACCCACATTTGGGTGTAACAAAAAGAGCTTTCCCTTGTCCTATTGATAATAGTTTTTGCACATTTACAGTTGCTGTCTTTCTCTGATATTTACCTGCGCACCCGACCTGAGACTGATAGACTTATGTGTCACGTCACCATGTTATAGAATCACTGCTACAGCCTGTTGTTACAAAACAAACCACTTTTTAATTAGTGTTTGTTTCAGTGTGGATTTCTGTCCCCGATTAATTAAAATATGTATAGCCATGTGACTGCACGTAATTCATTTGGGTAATTAGCATGTGCTTTGTGAGCAATTTCACAAATTAAAAGGCTTTTTTGTCCATGGAGTATACACATTGGTCTTCAGAGCATTGCTAAGTAGTAGTTGTAGCCGGGGAGCTTATTCTGAGTGTACATTATTAAACCACCAAAATAATCTGTGATCGGATATGCCTGAAGAAGGATAACAGATATTTAAAAACAGTTCTTTTTTTTGCTTTCATTTTATCTTCTTTTTCTCTCATTTTGTTTAGTTTTGATATCTACTATAATAGTCTGTAGATGTGAGTAATGCCTGCACGATGCGTACTGCGCAGGTGTTACTCATATCTGATTGCCAACTCTATTGGAGGAATTGCAAAACTGCGCATGGGTATGGCGTGGGGGGCAGAGACAGAGAGAGAGCGGGACTGAGGGGTAGAGTGAGAGGTAGGGAGAGAGAGAGAGGGGGACATAGGGTGGGAAAGAGAGAGAAATAAGGTGATCGAGAGAGGGAGAAACAGAGAGGGAGAGGAAGGGAGTGAGGGGGACAGAGGGAGAGAGAAGTAAGGAGAGAAAGGGAGGGGAGAGAGAAGAATGGAAGAAGGGAGAAAGGGGAGGGAAAGAAAGGGAGAGAGACAACTGAACATAACATATGACACCGTTGTTTATTATTGGCAAGTTACGAGTTTGTTAAAATGAGCAAAACTCTGAATTAGCTAGAAAATTATTTGTTAAAAGTTTTATTTATAAGATCAGAATTGCCAAAGAAATTGCATTTTTTTTAAAATAGTATGTGCTTTTTCATTCTTATTTTGATCATTCTTATTCCATGATTGTCACATTTCACTAAGGTTTGCATGGATTTCAAAGTGCTTTGTTGACCTTGCAACATGGCAAATTTCTCATAGAAAACAGCAATTGCAGCCTACGTGAACCACATTGCAGCCACTGTGAAGTTCATTGAGTTTGGGCTGTTGCCTACATAAATGTGAAAATGCTGTGTTTTGCATATTTTTTTTAAATGGTAATTGTTTTAGTACATAAAGAGATACTTTTTTTTTTTGCAAATAAGAGGCAACTTGGTCTTTGTGTTCTGTGCTCATGTACCATTTTATAGTGTATGTGACGGATTTATTGTAGTTTATATTGTTACTAGCTACCTGCCTGTCAAAAATGACGGTATTAAAATTTAAAGCCTGGCAATGCTGTTTGTCACACAATGTGAGCACCTTCGACGCTCATCGCAAGCCTCTCCCCCTGCGTCCTTTACAGGCCTTGCAATGGCTTCGCTGCTCATTGCCGGTTTTGGCGAGCTGCAATGTTCGTGCTTTGCAATGATCACCTTCGGCGCTCATCGCGAGCCTCTCCCTTTCCATCTGCTGTATATATGATAGATAATAAAAGGGCAGATAGGTTCCTCAGAAATCTAGCAACAACTATGACTAATAGTATTGATATGTTTAAAGTGTTAGGCTCTCTTCATTCAAGATCAGCTACTGGGAACCATCGGTGTAGAGCTCACCTTTATAGAGAGAAGTACTTAGACTTTTATTAAGACACATAGAGATAAACATCTTTCCTTTAGATCAGTTTGCAGTTTCTACAACTGCTTAACTGCTTTTGGTGATTTGGCTTTCCCTACAAATCAAATTTGAAATTAATTTTATATCCCATAAAACAGGATGACCATACCTCCAGTTTCAGCATATGAAAATGCATATAGCAGGGATGCTATGAAACTGAAATAAAGCCCTGCATGTGTCCCAAAGTTAAAGTAAAAGCATAGTAACTCTAAGAAAAATCTTTCAATTTAAAATTGAGTTTTACTTTTAAAGAAGAAAATACGGTACATTAAATAGACATGTTTTTTTTTCTTCGTTGCATCAGAAAGAGAATATTTGATAATGTGTCACAATGTGCTTTTTAACTTAAAAGAAGGTCTCCAAGTGCAAAACATATTCAGATGTTTGACTGCTCTTGAGGGCTTGCCCTCCTTCAGCCAATAAGATCTATGCTTTTCTGGAGATTTCAATGACATTTAAACAGGTTTTACTTAATATTTTTAATGCAAAAATAAGTTTGGTATTATTTAAACCATGCTCTTTTTAAAAGCAAGAAAAAAAAACAATTGTGTTCCATTAATAATGTGAAAAATACATACTGGGATAAAGATATGCATTTACATCATATTAATAGCAACGCTTAGGTGCAGAGCTCCCACATGTCTGCTATCCTATTGTTTCCATTGTCACTCCCAAGTAGTCTTTATTGGTGTACTGTATTTATATGAATGTGTGTCCATCTTGGTAAGATCTTTCTGCCTATTTAGTGCCGTTCTGCCCAGCTGTACGTGACAATGAGTGTGTGTATGTGTGAGTGAGTTTGTTCTTGTCCCTGCCACCGGCTGCCCAGTATAGCTTTGCAGCACAGAATGACAGCTGCTTCTGTAGTAATTGTGTGGCCAATGAGAATTATCTTGTGATGTCTGCTGACACAGCCCGGACCAATCACAAGGCAGGAAGCCTGTGCTGACTGCTGGATATAATCCATGCAGGGAGACGTCACGGGGAGGGCGCTTGCTTGAAATCACACACAGTAGAGACACTGCACTCATATGCTCAGCCGCCTCAGGAATGAGCAGAGCATTGTTGGTGTGTCAGATATTTAAATGGTTGTTCATTTGTTTTTTGTATAAAGCGTTTGCTGCAGTTGGAAGTGTTATGTAGTAACAGACATATACATGGATCAAACTTGTTTGTCATGTATTTAATTACAACTCAAAACCGAATGAAAAAAATATATATTAAAGGGGCATGAAAGGTTCCCTGGCTTTAATATGCAAATAAAAACGTACATAGTTTATTTGCATATTTACACATCATTTCATTAACAAGTGCTTAAAAGCTTTGTTTTTTACTAACTGAAACCTTCCAAATGATCCCTGGAAAAGTCTCCCATGTAACTCATGCGTGTAGACTCGTTTAAGCTACCCCTTTCAATGCTGATTCAATATAACACTGACATAACCCAATGTATTCATGATAACGCTGTTGGGAAGTGTGCTACAGTGTGTCGTCAGATAAATGTATATACATACAAAAAGAAAGTTTGCATCTAAGTGGCAGATGAGATTTAATACAAATAAATGTAAAGTTATGCATCTGGGAAGGAAAAATAGCCATGCAATTTATCATCTTAATGAAGCAAATCTAGGGGTATCAGATACTGAAAGGGATTTGGGAGTAATTGTGGACAACCACCTAGGTAACAGTGCTCAATGCCAAGCAGCAGCTGCAAAGGTAAGTAAAATATTAGCATGTATTAAGAAGGGTATAGAAGCCAGGGAAGCAAATATAATTCTGCCACTATACAAATCCCTAGTACGCCCTCATTTGGAATATGGAGTACAACACATCACATCACCCGAAGAACACCATTTTCAGCAGCCGGGACTGGGAAACTGGTCAGGGTTGATGGAAATATGTATGGTGTTAAATACAGGGATATTGTTGAGCAAAACTTGTACCACTCTGTGCGTGATTTGAGGCTAGGATGGAGGTTCACCTTCCAGCAGGACAATGGCCCCAAACACATTGCTAAAGCAACACTTGAGTGGTTTAAGGGGAAACATGTAAATATGTTGGAATGGCCTAGTCAAAGCCTAGACCTCAATGCAATAGAAAATCTGTGCTCAGACTTCTCTGCTCACAAGTGCAAACCATCCAACTTGAAGGAGCTGGAGCAATTTTGCAAGGAGGAATGGGCATAAATCCCAGTGGTAAGATGTGGCAAGACCATAGAGACTTATCCAAAGTGACTTGGAGCTGTGATTGGTGCAAAAGGTGGCTCTACAAAGTATTGACTTTAGGGGGGTGAATAGTTATGCACATGGACTTTTTCTGTTATTCTGTCTTATTTGTTGTTTGCTTCACAATAAAAAACAAAACAAAAAAAACATCTTCAAAGTTGTGGGCATGTTCTGTAAATTTAAATTATGCAAATCCTCAAACAATCCATATTAATTCCAGGTTGTGAGGCAACAAAACACGAAAAAACGCCAAGTGGGGTGAATACTTTTGCAAGGCAACGTAGGTATTCAGAGAACTGCTGATAATAAATCATCCAATCAGAAGCAGAGCTCGTGTTCCTGTTACATCAAAGTGAAACTTCTAATTGGATGACAGATAATAAGTTGAGTTTTTTTCATTTCACAGCTTAACTGAAATCACTGAAGTGCTATAAAGAAGTTAACACAGCATGTTTTAAACTTACACATTTCTTTCTTTGCATTAAACAGGAGCAATGCCAGGGTTTTCTTGTATTTAAATTAATGTTCAAACTGCTGTTGCAACATAGTTCTGACCTGATTTTGTTTAACATTTTACCATATCCTATGGGTAGTATGAGTAACTGATTATTTTCTGACAAACCCTAATGAGGATTAGTTGAAACTTTGTTGCAGAGCTTTTTACCAGAGGCTCTAGGGGAGCAATCTATTTTAAAATGGATTGATGTAGGGGAGATGGGTTAGGTTTAGGCATAAGTTTAGGAATAGGGTTAGGGGTTAGGCATGGGTTAGGGTTAAGCATAGGGATAGGATTTGCCTTCAGTTAGTGTCCTAAATCAATTGTTTTATTTTTAATGTGTAACAGGCAATAGCATTCAGGCGCAATCAATGTGTTCACAAGGATGCGGCGCAGTCATAATGTGATGGATCCTACCAGAGTTTTAAGTGAAATGTAATTTGCCATGGAAATACAATTTTAAAACCTGTATGATAGCAAAGTTGTAAGTTCTGTGCCTTTAAATGTTTAAATACTTGCCAAAACACTCTGTGCAATATTCGGGATGCACTTGAGTCCCTTAAAGGCATATTTAAATTTCCTAAATTATGAGTGCATCTGATAGAGGAGAATCAGTAGGGTATGAAAGAAAAATTGCATGAAAAAATACCAAAATAAACATTTAAACACTTACCTTGAAGTAAGCACAATGTCTTCTAATTTGGAAAAACAAAGTTGAAAATTAGGGTTAATACCCTCTCCAAACCCAGGCTCAAATGGAAAATGTTAACCATGTGAACCCACCAACCATGTGACTGGCAGCTCTGCAGCCGGGTACACTGTTATGTAAGCTTCTTAGGGGTGTGCAAATCCAGATAGCAGTACCCAGCATATAAATATGTAAGTACATTCAACTTTTAAATATAATACATATTTTTTTACTAATCAGAGGCTGTTTTTTAGGAAACAATTAAAACCCAGGAAACTTCTATACTTTTTAATTGAACCATACAAGTCTCAAAATGTAAAAACAGTGGTACCTTGGTTCTTGGACGGCAGGATGAGTTCTAAACAGATTGGGTAAAAAACAAGCATTTCCCATAGGAATCAGTGTAAATTGAAATAATGCGTCCCAGACCCCAGATTTTTCACACTTTAGTTTGAACTGATGGTGTTGTTTTTTTGATAAACAGACATAAATAAAAAAAAACAATAATTACATCAAATAACATAGAATTTAACATTACTTTAACTGTACTGAGAGGGCAAAATGGGATGGTGGTGATGTAGAGGACAAGGAGGAGAAGTTATTGCCTGGAACTTTGGTTCTTATAGGCACAGGCTACACTTTGATTCTTGTAAGCACTAGCTGCAGGTTGGCTCTTACAGACACAGGCTGCAGCTTGGCACTTATCGGCACTTACAGGCAGAGGCTGCACACTGGCTCTTACAGGCAGAGACTACACACTGGCTCGTACAGGCACATGCTGCACACTGGCACTTACAATCACAGGCTGCACATTGGAACTTACAGGTAGAGGCTGCATAGTGGCACTTAAAGACACATGCTGCACATTGACACCTACAGGCAGAGTATGCACGTTGGCTCTTAAATACACAGGCTACAGATTGGCACTTACAGGCAGAGGCTGTACACTGGCCCTTACAGGCACAGGCTGCACACTGGCTCTTACAGGCTCAGTATACATATTGGCATTTACAGGCAGAGACTGTCCCTGGGCTCTTGCACGTGATGTCGCGAGCATGTTGAGTACCGAGCAAGCGTTGAGTACCAAGCAATTATTCCCATGAGACGCATTGAGTACCGAAAATTATGCAAACCTGATCAGGCAGTAACTGAGGTACCGCTGTAGTTTATTAAGAAGAGAATGATCTACAAGCGTTGTATTGTCCATAAAAATGAATATAAGTTGAAAACACTAATATTAAAGGAAAACTATCATCTAAGATACTATGTATACTAATTATATGTGTATATATACTTTGCCGTATGCAGAACTAATGTATGTATGTGTGTGTATAAATATATATATATATATATATATATATATATTTTTTTTTTGTTATCTTAGTCCTGCATACTGAGTTGCATGATTAGTTATTTGTCAATAAGAAGCAGGCACATACTTTTTGTCTGTTGGTGTGTAGTTGTGGTAGCCATATGTTCCTAGCAGAGTTTGTAGCATTAGTGTTGGTGCCATATGTGATACTTACACATTGAATCTTGAATGGAAGTGTGATGGAGTCAAGCTTGAATGTCTTCACCCACATAGTGCTGGTGACAGACACTGCACTGCCCACTTACCACAGGATGTGTTGCTGGAGTTCAGAGTCATCCATCTTAATATGCCTTGATATGGTGATTATTTAAAGAAATACATACGGTATATACTTTTTATTTTAATTTTATGAACATTAAATTCATAATGACCTTTAAAAATGTAAGCAGCTTTTGTTAATTTTGGTTGTTTAGTCATCCATTTTAAATAAAGGCAAACTGTCAGAAAGCAATGTTAATAAATACGTTTAATTGGCTGTGTTTTATTTATTTTTTTGGCCAGTTATGCAACAATTAGCTAGCTGTGAAATATGGTAGTATTGTACAGTACCCTCAAGAAAAACTACAATCCTGTAAATAAAATATTCTCTTAAGTACTAAACATGGTGTAAACTGTTTTAGAAAGTAAAAAATAAAATATAGTGGAATCTATAATTAAGTTTTTTACAAAATTTCCACAAATGTGAGTGGACTCACCTGTGCACAGAAAGAATATCTTCAAATCCAGGCTTGTGTGCGGCCCTCCAGGACAGAACTTGCCCACCCCTGTCCTACACTATCCGGAGAAGTGTAACTGAGAGAAGCAGCTCATTATGGGAATGGAACCACACTGTGAAGAATAAATGCATATTAAATAAATATTTTAGGGCTGTATATATATTTATGATTTCTATAAACCTTTTCCGATTCTAAAGTTTAGTTTTTTTAAAGAACCATATATAAAAAAATGGGACTACAGGGGCATCTTTTAACTCTCAGTTTTTTCTTTTACTTGAGTTTCATATAGTTCTCATTGAATAAAACATATAGGGCTTAATTCAGTTTTGAGATTTGTAACAAAATTGCATGTTTTCAATTGCAGGAGTCTTACACTTGTATTCAATTGCCTTCACTCATAATATATGTTTCACTCGTAATACGTAAATCCATGTCTTGTCAGTAAAATGCTAGTTGTAGAATTACGAGTCTACTCGTCAAATATACTAAACCCTTTATTTTAAATTTATGTTGAGACACAGCCCTAAGAACCAATAGAACACGTAAAAGTAATATACAGTGGATATAAAAAGTCTACACACCCCTGTTAAAATGTCAGGTTTCTGTGCTGTAAAAAAATGAGACAAAGATAAATAATTTCAGAACTTTTTCCACCTTTAATGTGACCTATAAATTGAAAAACAAACTGAAATCTTTTAGGTAGAGGGAAGAAAAAATATAAAAAATAAAATAATATGGTGAATAAGTATGCACACCCTTAAACTAATACTTTGTTGAAGCACCTTTTGATTTTATTACAGCACTCAGTCTTTTTGGGTATGAGTCTATCAGCATGGCACATTTTGACTTGGCAAGATTTGCCCACTCTTCTTTGCAAAAACACTCCAAATCTGTCAGATTGCGAGGGCATCTCCTGTGCACAGCCCTCTTCAGATCACCCCACAGATTTTCAATCGGATTCAGGTCTGGGCTCTGGCTGGGCCATTCCCAAACTTTAATCTTCTTCTGGTGAAGGCATTCCTTTGTTGATTTGGATGTATGCTTTGGGTCGTTGTCATGCTGAAAGATGAAGTTCCTCTTCATGTTCAGCTTTCTAGCAGAAGCCTGAAGGTTTTGTGCCAATATTGACTGGTATTCATAATTCCCTCTTTCTTAACTAAGGCCCCAGTTCCAGCTGAAGAAAAACAGCCCCAATGCATGATGCTGCCACCACCATGCTTCACTGTGGGTATGGTGTTCTTTTGGTGATGTGCAGTGTTGTTTGTGCGCCAAACATATCTTTTGGAATTATGGCCAAAAAGTTCAACCTTGGTTTCATCAGACCATTACACCTTTTCCCACATGCTTTTGGGAGACTTCAGATGTGTGTTTGCAAAATGTAGCCTGGCTTGGATGTTTTTCTTCGTAAGAAAATGCTTTCATCTTGCCACTCTACCCCATAGCCCAGACATATGAAGAATACAGGAGATTGTTGTCACATGTACCACACAGCCAGTACTTGCCAGATATTCCTGCAGCTCCTTTAATGTTGCTGTAGGCCTCTTGGTAGCCTCCCAGCCCAGTTTTCTTCTCGTCTTTTCATCAATTTTGGAGGGAGCTCCAGTTCTTGGTAATGTCACTGTTGTGTCATATTTTCTCCACTTGATGATGACTTCACTGTATTCCATGGTATATCTAATGCATTGGAAATTCTTTTGTACCTTTCTCCTGACTGATACCTTTTAACAATGAGATCCCTCTGATGCTTTGGAAGCTCTCTGTGGACCATGGCTTTTGCTGTGGGATGCGACTAAGAATATTTCAGGAAAGACCAACTAGAGCAGCTGAACTTTATTTGGGGTTAATCAGAGGCACTTTAAATGATGGCAGGTGTTTGCTGACTCCTATTTAACACGATTTGGAATGTGATTGCTTAATTCTGAACACAGCTACATCCCCAGTTAGAAGACGGTGTGCAGACTTATGCAACCACATTATTTTGCTTTTTTATTTTTCTTCCCTCCACCTAAAAGATTTCAGTTTGTGGAAAAAGTTCTAAAATTATTTATCTTTGTCTAATTTTGTCTACCATTTTAACAGGGTTGTGTAGACTTTTTATATCCACTGTATGTATATATATATATATATATATATATATATATATATATATATATATATTAAACTCCCGGTTATCCAGCACTTAAGCAACCGGCACCGGCATCAATTCTCCATTTTCAAAAAACTCCTGCCAAACCGGCATAACCGGCACTATCCGGCAGTTCGAGACTGCAAAGAAAAAAATTCTGACTTTTTTTCTAATTGTTTTTTTGGGCCCTAATGGCCCAGTTTAGGTGCTAATGTCTTTTTAAATGCATTTTGAGGGGTTTCGGGTGGGTTTAAGGGTCATTTATGACCCTTAAATTCGGGGACTCCCGATTAACCGGCAACTACAGTTATCCGGAAATAGGGAGTCCCTGTAGGTGCCGGATAACAGGGAGCTTACTGTGTATGTATGTATGTGTTAAATGATTAATATCTATGGAGAAATCGTTTATGCCCTGTAGGGAGGGAGCTGCTTTGTATTGTTTCCTGTTCTTATGGTGCCACCATAACATTACAATTTTGACCCTGTAATGTCTGAACCAATCATACTTACAAGCCCAGAAATCTAACGTAACAGTGGCACGAATAGTCCAGAAAAAAAGGATGCCCTCTGCCTTCTCAAACATGGAGCAGAGGGAGGCAAACTAGAAGCAGTCTCATAATTTGTTAAAATATATAGCTTAGAATTGTGTGGGTTTCTAGGGGGTAAAAAAAAATACCCTTTCTAATTCCCATAGTCTTGAAGGGCTGACATTTAACTCCCCCCTATGAGATGCTGCTGTAGGCACAACATTCATTTCATTGAGTAAGGCAATTCCAGATAGTCAGTGTTCATCTGGTAACTTCATATAGCCATGGGTTATATTCAGTGACGAAAATGCTGCTCTGTGTATCTAGGGGAAATAGATGTTACTATATATAGACATGAACATACATCTGTCTTATTTAATTAAACCAGATTATCATTAATGAAGGATGCAGCTACATTTGAGAGATATCATAATATCTGTGTAAAATAGGCCTTGAACTGATTTAGAAGAGACATATATAGATATAAAGCTCTGATTTTATTTGAAAAATGAAAGTGCTAATATATATAGGTAAGTTATCGCTATATTCTTCAATACTCCAATTATTAATTTATATATACACTAGTGACTTGCCCGTCAAAAATGACGGGGCAATAAAATTTGAAGCCATGGGAATGCTGTTTGACACATAATTGAAACCGTTTTGTACTGTGAGGACCTTTGGCGCTCATTGCGAGCTTCTCCTGTCGTGCACTTTTGGTCCTCTGAGAGAGATATATATTTGTATATATATGTAATTAAGTAATAATGAATGATTTCTTAAATCAATTAATATACTTTAATTATTTATAATTGATCTTATTTTGCGTCTGCATAGAATATACAGTGTGAGTGTTAGTGCCCTGCTTATAAAGTGTAATGAATGTTTGAAGTGTGCAGTCTAAATAGGCTGCATGCGCGAGGAAAAGCCGTTGGTTTATTGTGTAAAGCGGCATTGTATAGTCGTCATGTTATTAATGTGGTATGCGTCTCGTGGGTATTTTCCGGCTTTTGTAATAGTGTATCTTGTAGGTCATTGTGTGATGTCTAAAGTGCTACGCTTTTTGCAGTGTTTTGCTCGGTCCAGGGTCGCGTAGCCTCATTTTCATTTTTTTCGGTGGCCATTTTTTTCCTCGCTTAGGCGATTTTCGAGTGGCGAAAATTGTCTAATTCAAGTTAAATTAGCGTTCCACCTCACTCACAGATGTCCTGGCTGTTGCCCCATGCTGTCTGTGATGTTTGTGTAATTTTTTGAGTGTATTTAGAGTGTTTTTCTGTTTTTTTGCTTCTTTTTTTTTTTTTTCTGAGGCTTGCATCGGCTAAGTACTATGGTTTAACTGCTCGCCTCGCTTTGCAAGGCTCGCAAGCGATGAGCGCCTGTGGCACTCATTGCCTAAGTTGTACGCACCTCGCAAAGTGTGACGACATCTCGCAGTTTGACAACTATTCAGAATCCCTTTTAACTACAGGTATTGGACTGACATTTCATTGATGATAATATAATATTATAATATTTACATTGTTATTGATGCCCCATATATCTGTAGTCAGAACCAGGAATCTTACAGTGCTGTTGTATGTCAGTGATCTATGTTTGTGGGGTTCATATGTGTGTATATGAGGGTGCATATGAAACTCACTTTGCAAGTGTCCAACTGAACTGGAAGGCCCACTACTGCTGCTGGCTCCAAGGACTCATTGATAGTCCACTCCCATCCACAGTATGTGGTGTGCCACCACCAGTCCCACGGGCTGCTCTGGCCTCCGCTGCCATCTTCTTCTTCACCTTCATCCTGCAGTCATCATATCAGTGTTTAACCGACCCAACATCACGGTTTACGACCCAAATGAAGCCACGGCTGCAGTCACCTCATTCCAGGCACTTACCTTATCGTCAGGCCTCACATCCCTACCACCATGGATGATGCTATGGCGGGCTTGGACTTCCCTGAGGAGGGTTTCTGTCTCCTCTTGCTATAATTGCAAGTCCTCTGTTTTGGCACAACCGGTTGCCCTGCCAACTGTGCCTGTGGTTCCTGGCCTCTCTGTTCTCTCCCTGGGGCATCCCGTCCCCACTACCTCCCCCACTGGGATCAGGCCCCTGACCCTCTACTCCCACACCTTGTGTGCCTACATCTGGGGGCATATCCCTCCCCCTTCCTGCTCTCCTCCCTGACCTGCTGCCTCCTCTCCCTCTCTTTCCATACCTCTACATCTCCTCACTCTCCTCCTTTCCTCACTGTCCATCTGTCTCTAGTACTCGCTGGCTCTAACACTCTCTATTTCTCTCTCTGGCACTCTGACTTGCTCTCTCTAACAATATCTCTCTCTCTCTGGCACTCTCTCCATCTATCTATCTATATCTATCTATCTATATATATATATATATATATATATATATATATATATAAGAGTGAGGTAGCCGTGAATGTCCAGTAATCCAGTTGAATAATCAGAGTATTGCAGTGAATAGTGATACCTTTTTTATTGGACAAAAGTTTTCATAATAAAGCGACCAGCTTTCGAGCGATAATGCCTCTCTTTATCAAGTCAAAAAGCGATACCGATACAAGTATCATTATCGCTCGAAAGCTCGTTGCTTTATTATGTATACGTTTGTCCAATAAAAAAAGGTATCACCATTCACTGCAATACTCTGATTATTCAACTATACATACATACATACATATATATATATATATATATATATATATATATATATATATATATATAATTTTAAAAACCCACCAACACCTACACCTGTGTGTTGACTCGGCCCACTACTATAGAGTAGCTGGCTTGCAATTGAATCGGGCTCTCTGTGTCAATGGAACCTACTGAGCATGATTCAGAAATAAACTTGTGGCTCTATGTTAATCAAAGGTTATAAATTAAACAATTATCTTAATACATTCATATATCTTTGTTCACAATTTTTTTTAAAAACCAAAGATGTTCCTGCTTCTAGTACCACAGAATGATCTTAGAGGATTATCCAAAGCATTTGAATGAGAAAGATAAACTTTTAATAAAGAAAGCTTAAAACATGTGTGTGTATATGTGTGTGTGTATATATATATATATATATTTATATAAAATAAATAGTACATCTGTGTTCTCATTTAAATGTGTAAGACAAGTTAAAAAAAACCTGCTTCCAACTCAGAATTCTGAGAAAAACAGTTATTACACTGCATTCTGGGAAGCTGAGCTGGGACACAGCTTTGATGCAAAGCCAAGGTTGAATTATTCACAAGCTGAGAAACCTATCCATGTACAGCTGTTTCAAGCTTACTGGCTACCATCAGCATAGAGCTGGATCTCAGCTTGTGTTGTGGACTTTATGAGTAGGTAGTTCACCACAACAATCATTTATAATATGGTGGGCACATGAGCGATAGAAGCCCTCCACCGTACAGTAGTACAGAAAATAAATAGTACATCTGTGTTCACATTTGAATGTCTAAAACAAGTAGCATTACCACTTACTGCTCCTATGTTCTATGTTTATAGATAGACTCTGAATTCAGATTGTTCCATTGTTCGGACCTTGTCTTTTATCACATCGCCAGTGAAGTCACCAGTTTCTCTCTGTACCATCAAATAGGCAATTGAAAAATATATTGGCATTTTTTTAATGTTCATTTATTGATGTCATTGAGAGCTTTTGTGTAGTTAATGATTTTCTTTGTTTTAACAATTATGAGCATTATTTACTTGTTGTTATATTGGGTCATAGTTACATTTCCTTCTGTTGAGAACACATCCAGAAGACCCTGCACCATCGAGTCACATCTTGTATCAGCAGAAAGAACAGTACTATTACTTACTGTATATAAATGTAAACCCACAGACCAGTAATTTAGGTACAGCACCTGTTTTATTTATCTAATTATCCTATTGCCAGCTTAACAATTATAACATGGCAACCACCTGCTTTCATATTAATTCCTATTTTGCAAAATTATGGATTTTATTTGCATTCTCTTCTTACTCAGGCAACACAGACAAAATATATTTGAATTGGCAAAGATTTAAATTTTCTATATTTCTTGTTATCATAAAGCTAGGGTACATAGGATCACATCACTTCTATGTTTAAAGGAGCTCTGAACTCACAGAAAACTCTTAAAATCAAACGGAGAAGCCATGAAAACCTTTTCTTTTATTTGATGTTCTTATAACAATTTTATGGTTATATTTAAATGCCACAGTGGTCATTTTTAAAGCCCTAAGGCATTTACTTTGGGACTTCTCTCTAGTTCAGCTGCACCAGAAAAAGCTAGAAATCCAGGTCCTTACCTGAAAGCGCTATCTTAAATACTCTCTTCACTTCAATAAACAATAACAACTTTTTTTCCTTTATGGTTAATACATCTGGAGAAACCAAAGGAAAAAGATGATATTTTTCATTGCCACAAACAGAGCGAAAAACATATGCTTGGTCCTTGTAATTTTTGGTTGTCTCATGAATATTCAAGCAAGTTCCAGGTTGCACTGATGGAGAGTAGCTAAAGGAAACATGAATAAAATATGCATGTATTTAAAAAGAAATAAAGGTTTTCAGTGTTCTCTTTGATGGTATTGGAACAGCTTTGATTAATTCCAAGTCCTTTAAAGAGATTCATGCAAGCTGTTAATAGTCATTAGAATGGAAATCAGAAATATTCTTTGAAATTGGGTATTTACAAAGTGCAGGAAAACACGCCTAAGAAACCCCTTCATCATAATCTTGGTGTAAATCCCTAGGGTATCTAAAGCTTACTAAGAAATCCAGATCACTTTATTGTAAAACAGAAAAAAAACAATCAATATGCTCTTTTATTGGCATGACATACATTTATTGACTTTGATGTATTTTACAAGATTATTCAGTAAATCCAGCATGCAAACTATTCAGCAGATATCTTGATAATGTTATACAATGTTGCCTACATCTTAGCAGAAACTAGTAAATATTGGCCTAACCTAAACCAGAACAGGCTTTGTATTATGCTTTGTAAGCATGATCATTTTGGTATGTTGCAGCTCATGCTACAGTTTCTACTGTTTTGTGAACAAGACTCTGTTGCAGTGATGGACAACCTATTTCATTTGAAGGACCTCATATACGGTTCCTGGGACCTTATAAGGCCTTGCAATTCTTTAAACCCTTTTTCACCCAAAGCAAAATGGGAAAATCACTGTAAGAAAGGAATTAGTTGGTAATAGAGGTATAGATAATCACATATATAGTTGTGAGCATATGAGCTTGCTTAAGCCGTTGCTCACGCTTGCGAGGGCCGCAGTTGCTGGCATGGAGCGCCGAAGGCGCTCCATGCCAGCAACTGAGGCCCTCCTGGTCACCAACTGGATACTCAATCACTGTATTTACCTGAGCCCGCGGCCCCTCGCGTCGCGCTAATAAAAAACCGGAAGTGGGTGTACCAGAACTCACTGCACAAAACTTCAAGTCCCAGAATGCTCAGCAGCACAAGCAGTAGCCACTCAGCACATTAGGGGGCGAGTCTAATCACATATATAGTTGTGAGCGTACGAGTCGTTGCTCACGCTTGCGGGCTCGCGTAGCGAGCCCGCGGCCCTCGCGAAGCGAGGGCCGTGGCTCGCGAAGCGAGCCGCGGCCCTCGCGTAGCGAGCCGCGGCCCTCGCGTAGCGAGCCGCGGGCCTCGCGAAGCGAGGGCCGCGGCTCGCGCAGCGAGCCGCGGCCCTCGCGTAGCGAGGTCACTGGGCAAGGGCCTCAGTTGCTGGCATGGAGCGCCGAAGGCGCTCCATGCCAGCAACTGAGGCCCCTCGCGAAGCGAGGGCCTCAGTTGCTGGCGAGGTCACTGGGCACGGGTCTCAGTTGCTGGCATGGAGCGCCGAAGGCGCTCCATGCCAGCAACTGAGGCCCCTCGCGAAGCGAGGGACTCAGTTGCTGGCGAGGTCACTGGGCAAGGGCCTCAAACCCTCGCAAAATTCACGTCGCTACTCAAAAAACACAACACACAAATTACGACACTCGCTAAATTTTACGAGACACGCAAACAACGTACGAAACACGTTACCACACATTACGACCTCGCAAACATCGGACGCAACACGCCGACATACAAACATTTAAAACACAATACATACACACAGCACATACATAAAAAACTTACCTACACCAACAGGGAGCACCCAGGACCTCAAAAATGCAACTTACACCTCGATTTTACTCGAAATAAAACAGTTTAGAGACTAAAAAAAAAACGAAGCGAGAGAAAAAATGGCCGCCGAACAAAACGAAAACGAGGCTACAGCACTCTAAACTCGCTAAACACCACAAGAAACTCGCAAAACACCACAAAACACCTACGGATATTCCGATACAGACCTATACCACACATTACTCGCCATTTTACACCAATGCGGAAGTACACGACTACGCTAACGGTTTGGTCTCGCGCACGCACAGTGTTACACTGCACACATTCAGCATGCTTATACAGCAGCTCCACACGACTAATGCTGCAGCAGCATCAACACAGATTGCCAGCTCTTCATCACAATGCTTCAAAATAGGTACAATATATTCATTTACTAATTTAGCTACCTTACTATTTCATTGCCGTCATTTTTTGACGGGCAATTCGCTAGTATATAATATAGCTGTGTATGTAAATCTGTCTCTCACTCTGCAAAAACAAATGGAAAGATAGAACTGTTTTTTTAAAGTTTATGTGTCACATTTAATGTATATATATTTAAATATTGTGGTAGGGAGGATTATCTCTGAGGACCTGGACTTTTATGTGAAATCAATATACTCTAGATGGCTTCTTATTTACATTATACAACATATATATATATATATATATATATATATATATATATATATATATATATATATATATATATATATATATATATATATACACATTATATATATATATATATATATATATATACACATTATATATATATATATATATATATATATATATATATATATACACATTATATATATATATATATATATATATATATACACATTATATATATATATATATATATATATATATATATATATATACACACTATATATATATATATATATATATATATATATATATATATATATATATATACACATTATATACATATATATATATATATATATATATACACATTATATTTATATAATATATTTATTTATTTATATATACACACATTATATTATATATATATTTACACATTATATATATATATATATATCACATCACATATATAGTTGTGAGCGTACGGGCCGTTGCTCACGCTTGCGGGCTCGCGTAGCGAGGGGCGCGGGCAAGGGCCTCAGTTGCTGGGATGGAGCGCCGAAGGCGCTCCATCCCAGCAACTGAGGCCCTTGCTCGCAGCGTACAGCCCGTTGCTCACGCTGAGGCCCTGCAGCCACCTCCTCCCCACAATACCCCGCCGCTGGAGAGAGGGAGCAGAACTCCATGCCCCATTACACCCATCAGACTACTTACATTAATTGGAGCATCTCAATTCACCTCCGCCATGTCTCCCCTGCCTGCACATTTTCTGAACAGCTTCGATGAATGTAAGTAGTCTGATGGGTCTGATAGGGCCCATGAAGGCCTGGCCTTGGGGGACATGAAGGCTTAGCCTGGGGGGACATGGCATCATGGGCTGGAGGCCATAAACGTCGCAACGCAAATAACACGGCACACACATTACGACACTCGCAAACACCATACCACACACGTTCACACGCATTACAGCCTCGCAACACTCGGACGCAACTCGCGAACATTACAAAATTAAAAACACAATACATACACACAGCACATACATAAAAAACTTACCTACAGCAACAGGGAGCATCCAGGACCTCAAAAATGCAACTTACACCTTCGTTTCAATAAAAATAAAAGAGTTTGGACAATAAAAAATTTGATATGCGAGAGAAAAAATGGCCGCCGAACAAAACGAAAACGAGGCTACAGCACTCTCAACACGTAAAAAACACCACAACACACTCGCAAAACAACACCCGAAACTCGAAAAACACCACGAAGCACCGACGGCTAATCCGCAAACACCCATAACACAGATAACCCGCCATTTTACGCCAATGCGGAAGTACACCACTACGCTAACGGTTTCGTCTCGCGCACGCACACTCTTACACTGCACGCATTCATCACGCTTACACAGCAGCTACACGCCACTAATGCTGCAGCAATATGAAAACAGATTGTCAGCTCTTCAACACAATGCTTCAAAATAGGTAAAGTATATTCATTTATTCATCTACTATATATTTTAGTATTACACACCAAACAGCATTAGCTACCTTACGATTTGATTGCCGTCATTTTTTGACGGGCAATTCGCTAGTGAGATATATTTAGGAGTACAACTGGGTATTATTTGATAGTTATAATAGACATGGTATTGTTGAGAAGTTCCTATGGTCTGCATGTGGTCCCCGGACGGCTTGCTGTCCACCACTGCTCTGTTACCGGTAAGTGGATATTCTACACTGTGCAATGATTCTGTTTATAAGAAACTTACAAACAGAACTGACTGTGTTGGCTTCAAAGAAGGTTTAGCTTTTCTCAAATGACATAATAATCTGACAAAGTTTTGACGTTCCAGGAAGTATAAACATTTTAAAATAAAAAGGAACCAGAAAATAATAGGTATGCTGAAATATGTGGGGTGTAAAAATGCAAATATAATTTGGTGACCAGCATATATTTTTTCAAGCATCCTATAGGATTAAAAACTCACAAACATACAATCTAAGGGGCTGGATCTCAAAAAATGGATGGAGGTCCTGATTCGAACTCGGGTTCACCTATTGACTACCCCTGCCTTAACTCTATCTATCTGCTGCCTATGTCCTTCCCACTGTGTATGTACAGAAAGTAGAGAGGTCACATATACTGAAGCTTCTTCTAATGACCTCATTTTACTTATGGACTGTCTCCTGATAACTGTAAATACCACAGGTATACTTTAAAGAAACAGGCAATACACTCTGAGGGCAAGGATGTAAAGCACTGCTATTCATATTACAACTAGGGGTGCACTTTTGGCATCATTGTGAGCTTTTTATTTGCACATAGGTGTTCCCATTTTATGCATGTTGCAGAAGACGCCTTTAAGTGTACAGGTAAACAGGATTCTGACAAAACCTGTACTGGTATATGTGGAGTTAATTGTGTTCTCATGTCACTGCATTTTCCCTCTACTTATGATTCTTCTTTGACTTTGCTTGTCATTTATTTGCTGATGACCCATAACTCTGCTTCATTCAGCGTGGAGGGCATCACGCTTTTTCATTATCAACCCCTCTAGAAATTCTATACATTCTTCCTGTGTCCGTTTCTCATAATCCTCCCTCTGCCTTATATCATCTCACCTAAAATTTTGGTGTGACCTGAAAGTGGCACAGGAGAGGTTCCAAATATGGTATGCTCTCACCTGAAATCTTAGTGTGACCTGAATGTGGCACAGGAGAGGTTCCAAATATGGTATCCTCTCACCTGAAATCTTGGTGGGACCTGGAAGTGGCACAGGAGAGGTTCCAAATATGGTATCCCCTCACCTGAAAGTGGCACACGAGAGGTTCCAAATATGGTATCCACTCACATGAAATCGGTATGACCTGGAAGTGGCACAGGAGAGGTTTCAAATATGGTATCCCCTCACCTGAAAGTGGCACAGGAGAGGTTCCAAATATGGTATCCTCTCAGCTGAAATCTTGGTGTGACCTGAAAGTGGCACAGGAGAGGTTCCAAATATGGTATCCTCTCAGCTGAAATCTTGGTGTGACCTGAAAGTGGCACAGGAGAGGTTCCAAATATGGTATCCTCTCAGCTGAAATCTTGGTGTGACCTGAAAGTGGCACAGTAGAGGTTCCAAATATGGTACAACTTAAAACCAGGTAATAATGCTTTATCAATTGAATGTTATTTTTTTTTTTTAAATGCATTTTCCTACTGCTAATCATTTACCAGCAATCACTAAGATTTTCAGGATTACTTGCAATTTTTCCTTTAATAATTATTGTGACAATTCACACTGGCATTGACACAATAATTATTTAGTGGAATGATATTATCCCAACTGCTAGAGAGAAGCATTATGGTAATCACATATTTTATTTTAGATTTTGCTTATGCCATAGTTAGGCAACCAAATTACTTAAAATGTTGAATATGTACCTCCTGTATTCTCCAAAAGGCCACCCAATAAGCGTAACTCTATTTATTGCATTTCCATTCAAATCAGTGGAATTATAAATCACACTTAAATATAATGCAGAAAAATGAACAGATTAGAGTTATATTTAAAGTACTACCATCTAATCCGACACAAATATTGGTGTTTGCTTCATCAACTGTGACTGTGGCTTTCAACCTTTTCAGATGTGGAGCAGCTAGTTATGTTAGAGCTTTTCTGAGTACATTTTGACTGTAGTTATGTCCATGAATATTCTGTGTAACTGTGACTAATGGTAGTGACTTGTTTAAAGTGTTAGACTCTTGTTATCCCTCTTTGTCCCTACGGACCAGCAGATAAGATCTGGGTCATAAGTGTCACTTATCTAAATGATTTTTAGTTTGTTTTTATTAATGACAAAATATCAACTTGCAAAAAAACACCTACACATAATAAAAATGTTCTTCGATTCCTTTAAATATAATCTTCTGTAAAGAACATAACACCTATTTGATTTAATAATGACATGTGAGGATCCCCACTGATATCCAGTTATAAAATCGGCCTCTCTTCAAAGAGATGTCTCCACTGTTATTGAGGTCTCTCCTGCTGGCTTTGCGTGTAGGTCAGGTGTTTGCAGAGATAAAATGAACAAGGAAAATGTGTTCACATGCAATATTCATGTTACGATTAAAATTAATATGCTCAAATAAATGAGTCCTAATGTCTACATAAAATCCTGTTGCCCTCGACAAAAGCCACCTGATGAGCTGTAAGTAAATAAATACATTCATTCCGAAAGTTCACTGCCAATGTCACTAACATTTCGTAAAATTTATCAAATGTCTGTAAATATGAACCAGACAGTGACCCTATGATAAGATATTGTAAATTTGCAAAAACGCAATCACTTTGCCAAAAGACATGACCACTATGTCTGCATCTGATAGCTCCAGTTAACCTTTTACTAGTAGTGTGACCAAGCATATAAAGTGCCTTGCAAAAGTATTCACCCCCTTTGACTTTTTACCTATTTTGTTACATTACAGCCTTAAGTTTAATGTTTTGTTAATCTGAATTTTAATGTGATGGATCAGAACACAATAGTCTAAGTTGGTGAAGTGAAATGAGAAAAATATATACATAAAACTATTCTTTAACAATAGAAAACAGAAAATTGGCTTATGCTTAAGTATTCACCCCCTTTGTTATGAAGCCCATAAAAAGCTCTGGTGCAACCAATAACCTTCAGAAGTCACATAATTAGTGAAATAATGTCCACCTGTGTGCAATCTAATTGTCACATGATCTGTCATTACATATACACAACTTTTTTGAAAGGCCCCAGAGGCTGCAACACCTAAGCAAGAGGCACCACTAACCAAACACTGCCATGAAGACCAAGTAACTCTCCAAACAAGTAAGGGACAATGTTGTTGAGAAGTACAAGTCAGGGTTAGGTTATAAAAAAATATCCAAATCTTCGATGATCCCCAGGAGCACCATCCAATCTATCATAACCAAATGGAAAGAACATGGCATAAACGGCAAACCTGCCAAGAGACGGCCACTCACCAAAACTCACGGACCGAGCAAGGAGGACATTAATCAGAGAGGCAGCACAGAAACCTAAGGTAACCCTGGAGGAGCTGCAGAGTTCCACAGCAGAGACTGGACATATGATGACAATATGCCATAAAGCCCAACTCCATGGAGCATACTGCTGAGTGGCTAGAAGAAAGTCATTACTTTCAGCAAAAGACAAAATGGCACGTTTTGAGTTTGGGAAAAAGGCATGTGGGAGACTCCCAAAATGTATGGAGGAAGGTGCTCTGGTCTGATGAGACTAAAATTGAACTTTTCGGCCATCAAAGAAAACGCTATGTCTGGCACAAACCCAACACATCACATCATCCAAAGAACACCATCTCCACAGTGAAACATGGTGGTAGCAGCATCATGCTGTGGGTATGTTTTTCAGCAGCTGGGACTGGGAAACTGGTCACGGTTGAGGGAAAGATGGATGGTGCTAAATACAGGGATATTCTTGAGCAAAACCTGTACCACTCTGTGCTTGATTTGAGGCTAGGACAGAGGGTTACCTTCCAGCAGGACAATGACCCCAAACACACTGCTAAAGCAACACATGAGTGGTTTAAGGGGAAATATGTAAATGTGTTGGAATGGCCTAGTCAAAGCTTAGACCTCAATCCAATAGAAAATCTGTGGTCAGACTTAAAGATTGCTGTTCACAAGCGCAAACCATCAAACTTGAAGGAGCTGGAGCAGTTTTGCAAGGAGGAATGGGAAAAATCCCAGTGTTAAGATGTGGCAAGCTCATAGAGACGTATCCAAAGTGACTTGGAGCTGCGATTGCCGCAAAAGGTGGCTCTACAAAGTATTGACTTTAGGGGGGTGAATAGTTATGCACATTGACCTTTTCTGTAATTTTGTCATTTTGTTATTTGCTTGACAAAAAAAAAAAACATCTTCAAAGTTGTGGGCATGTTCTGTAAATTAAATTATGCAAACCCTCAAACAATCCATGTAAATTCCAGGTTGTGAGGCAACAAAACACAAAAAATGCCAAGGGGGGTGAATACTTTTGCAAGGCACTGTATTCAAACTGTAGAAGCTGAAAGACCTTGGATGTCATATATTTTCATTCTGCTTAATAATGTGTAAAATGGGTAAGAGTAGATGTGGTAGATATATGATCAATTTAACCTTTTAAAGATCTATTAGTTTTGATCACTTTAGTGACCACCTTTGTGTTTACGTGTTAATCGCTATACAAAAAGAGTCTGAGACACTCACCTGAGAAGAAACAACACCTAAGAAGGTTTGTTATATTGGTCTCTTTTACCTCACTTGTGCTCTACACAAGTGAGAAATATCCTGCAGTATTTCAGTCTGGTCTCACTCAGTAGTGTGACCCAGCCCCAAAATACTCTTTTGAGTGAGACCAGACCAATATACTACAGGATATTTCTCCCTGTGAAGGGCACAAGTGGCTAAAAGAGGGTGCTCTCTGAGTAGGTAACCAGACCTATAGAGCAAACCTACTTAGTTATTATCTGACTCTTTATTATTATTACTCTGACTCTTTGTGTTATGTTAATCACTATGTCAGTGATGTCAAGACTCTAAAGACTTGGGCTCCTATTTAATTGAGCAATTGTTGGTTTCTGGAGCCCGTAATGTAGCATGTAAATTAATTTACTATTCAATTAGCATCTTTTAGCCAGCCGCAAACATTCTGTGGGTTACAGGCTGAAAATCCCTGCAGTTGTCAAAATCGTAACTCCATCACATCTAAGCTGTGACGATCCAAGATGGTAAGGGCTATACAAGCCAAGGGCCACCTGCTATAGACTACAGGTTAACTACCAACAAGGACCGTTAGGGTTCTTTTAAATCTCGGCACCAGTACCCTGATATCCGGCTTCTGTACCAGTCCGGATCTCTCCATCAGGAATCAGCACTTCCAGGAGTTCCAGTAACTTCCCTGTGGTAGCGACCACGTCTAGTTACTTGCAGGGTAAAGATAGGATCGCAGCCACCAGTAGCAACATAAAAGACACACGATTTCTATATGCCTCGAGAATTGAACTGTGTTTATTTGCTTCTAAACACCAACTAACTAAAAATCTACAGACAAAAAACACAGAACCAAAGCACAACCCACATTCCCTCCTCCCCCTCGGACCTCATTGATCTGGCACATATCGGTTGTCATCGGGGGGGGGGGGGTTCTTTTCCCCTAGCATCGTTTACAACCCCCAAAGTGCTATAAAAAACGGTTTAAAACGTTATGGCTGGTCCTTTGATCATGGGTGAGGGACTAAGATGGCTGGGGGGTAGGGAACATCTGGGAATGGCACATCCGAACCAAATATATCAGACTATCACATGACATTAACTAAACTCACATATTAATTATTTCTAAACATTACACAGAACACAGTAATATTACATGGAGAATTCCATACAGGATAAAGTAGGGGCAATATAATTCCCCTAACCATTTTCTAATGGGAAGTCTGTTCTCTATTGTAGCTCACTGGGCCAAAATTCAGGCCCTGAAAAGGGGTCCGTGACATAACCCTTTCAAGCCTGTAAATGTTACAATTGAATTCCCGATTCAATTGCTACAATTCCTCAAGCCTGCAAATGTTCTCATACCCATTAATGGCAAATATAGAAGAAAATTCTAAAAGTACCAGATAGGACTCACAACAGGATTACACAACTGATCTTAGCCCTGTAAATGCAAATAAATAATCAATACTGCACTTTAAAAAACGGGGAAAGCAATTTTGTAAAATAATGCAGCAATATTTTGGAGACCTCTATCAAAGTACTCCACAGGACTTATATCACCCCTGATAAATTATTTAAATGGAAAGGCTCCCCTCGTCCAAATTGCTATAGAGCTTGCCAGGTTGCTGGAACCTTTTTTCACACACGGTGGTCTTGTCCCCATGCTGAACGCCTTTGGAATATGGTTTTCCACCTAGCCTCTAATATTTTTGACACTCCCATGACTGTGACAGCAGAAGTAGGCCTTTTAGGAAACATTCTAGTTATTATCTAGTTTTCAGAATAAACTCCTCCAATATTTAATGCTAGCTACGAAGAGCCATGTAGCTAGACAATGGAAATCACCCACACTTATTTTCCAATCGGTCATTAACAAAATTAACTACATTGCTATGAATGAGAGGCTTACTCACCTACTAGAGGACTTATTGCCCACATTCTCCAAAATGTGTGACCCCTGGATAAACTCCCTGTATAGCCCCTCTATGACATAACCCCCCCCCCCCCCCCCCCCACACACACACACACACACGCACTCAACACTCTACTGTTCTAGCAATCTCTCTACTGGAGGTGACTGCCGGGAACCTGAGGCGACGAGACAGGACAGGTAATAGACTTTAAGCTAATAGTCTCTTGGACTTTAGAATGGACGCTCCTGGGACAGGAATTTTAATTTTAACTTTTATGTTCATTGTATGGTTCTTTTTACTTTCAGTGTTTTATTTATTATTATTTTGGTTAATTTGAGCTATATTCTTTTTCCAGCATATAGCTCTTTTCGGCTCTTAGTGCATTGCACACCAAGCCATATAAGATGTTACATTTACTGTTGCCTTTATCCTTACAAATTGAAAATGTTTAGGTAACCTAGTTTATTTAGACTTCCCCACAGGTGGGGATAGGTCCTTGACCTAATTTAAATATTGACACTATCTCGCCATCCACTTGTTTCACAGTACTATGTATATACTATGTTATGTTTTCTTGCATACTGATGATGTAACTTTCCAATTATGTCAAAGTTATGGTATGACTCCTG
The DNA here is from genome assembly GCA_027410445.1 of Discoglossus pictus. Classification (NCBI taxonomy): domain Eukaryota; kingdom Metazoa; phylum Chordata; class Amphibia; order Anura; family Alytidae; genus Discoglossus; species Discoglossus pictus. The sequence continues at coordinate 177,457,847 of CM050163.1, read as the reverse complement.
AACAGATGTGCATGTTATAAAGTTGCCTAATAAAAAAGGCGGGGAAAGCGATAAAAAAAACATTAAAATTTAACAACAGTCTCAATTTTGCAAATCTGAAATCAAAAATATTTTTTTTCATGTTTAATTTCCGTGTTATATCAATCTTGGTATTCAAGAAGTTAATACATATCAGGCCACCCACATGGACTAGAACATTTCCTTCATCCATTATTATTTATTTGTACATTGCCGGATTGCGAGTCTGATATATCTATCTATATATATCATATCGGATTTCTAAACGCTAATTGATTGACATTTAACCTCCATGTTTTACTGATGTCATGATGACGGTCTTATTTACTATTGACTGTTTCTAAATCTGTAGTTACAGGCTTGCTTAATTGATCACGATCATGCTCTGAAATTCTACTTATGGGTGCATGGTTTAGGCGTTAGGCCAGGTAGTTACAGGCTTGATCAAATTAATTGATTTATAATTGTTGCATAGTTACACAGTGATTCAATTGATTAAGCCATGCAATTGGATAAGGCCCTTGGTCTACTTAAGCAAATGTTTGATGCTAATCCTCAACTTTTTTAATACAAAACTAAAGTGTTGCAAAGAACCCAATCTTTAAATCATGGCATTTGCAAAAGTTTGTGTACCTTTAGAGGGCCACTTAATTCAGTACAAATTGGACCAAATCACTGTAAAGATCTCCTAAAACATGTTAAAATATTTTTTTTTTATTTTATGTGCATTTTTCACTGGGAAATCAGAATCAAATCTGTGTTTATATGTGTGAAAACTGCCCACAGACAGCTCCAGATCTGCTTCATCACTGCATCCAATTAGCTTGCAGGGTTGTGCCCCCCATTAAAGTCAATGGTAATGATTCTGTCAATCTGAAGGGAACATGTTCATCGTTTTCTTCCTGGCAGAAAATTCTAATTTCTGCTCTCTTGTCTCTCTGGAATTTGAGCAATACAAACCAATGCATGGGGTTAGTGATCAGTGATCCATAGAACTCCTCACAGTGATCCCAGCAAACAAAAATGTAACTCTTACCACATCACCTTGGCAGTCATGGAATACTGGACTTGCCTAAACAGGAAATCTATAGGTTAACCAATCAGTGCAGCATAGCCTGAGTCCTGGGGAAATCTGTGCCTTTTCCCACACAAAACACTCTGCACCAATCTGTTATTATTATATTTGGTTTAGCTTTCTTGCTTGGAGGGGTTGGCTGGGCTGAGTTCTGCCCTTCTCCTGCATTCTGCCCACCCTTTCTTTTGTTTTTCTTTTTCTTCTTAGATTTGTTGGCTTGTGGCTGACCCTCTGAGTTAGCCAACTTCTCCTCGGTGTCATTTGCCTGCTGCGGCACAGTCTTCTTACGGTTTTTCCGCTTCTTAGTTTCAGGGAGGAAACCCTTCTTTTTCTTTGGTGCATTATCACTTTGGGGAGTGGTGTCTGGTACCGGTGGGCAGAGTAGACTTGTATGTAAACAAAGATGTAAAACTTTAGTTTTTTTTATCTGTTATTTGTGTAATTAAAAAATATTTATATTTTTACCATTCAATCTTGTGCCCTTTCACACCATGAAGAGCACTTGCAGTGAGTTCAGTTGCTCCTTAACACATTGCACATTTTGCACATATTTTTGGTAAATATCACAGCCTATAAATGCCTTTTGTAACCAGCTAAGAGTATTTCTATTCTTGTTTTAAGAATTCCCTCCCACCCACTCTTTGCAGATCACTTCTAGTTCTGAAATATTCTTGGGGTATTTTGCATGCTCAACATATCTCAGATCTACCTATGGATTTTCAATGATGTTCATATCTGGGTCCTTCAAGATCTGTTTTTGATAATTGTCTCCTTTCAGCTTCCATTTTCTGAGTAACTCTATGACCTTCAATTTGTTGATAATCCATTCTTTCTTCTACCCGTACAATGGGCCCTATTCTATTGCCCCAGTAATTAATATTTCAGTTCACAACTGCCACATATTCTATTAGCTACTTGCAAACTGGTTATGAGTAGGCCACCTGCAATCAGTTCTAATGAACAAACTTGCAAATCCTAGCTTAAAACTCTGATGGTTTTAGCACAGCTCAAGATTTACGAGTGCTAACCAATTAAGGTTACACAAAATCGATATTGTATTAGACTAGCAGCTCTAATTCGCAAATATTTTCAAAGTCACAATTAGAATTTTCTGCCAGGAAGAAAAAGATGAACATGTTCCCTTCAGATTGACAGAATCATTACCATTGACTTGAATGGGGGGCACAACCCTGCAAGCTAATTGGATGCAGTGATGAAGCAGATCTGGAGCTGTCTGTGGGCAGTTTTCACACATATAAACACAGATTTGATTCTGATTTCTCAGTGAAAAATGCACATAAAATAAAATATTTTAACATGTTTTAGGAGATCTTTACAGTGATTTGGTCCAATTTGTACTGAATTAAGTGGCCCTCTAAAGGTACACAAACTTTTGCAAATGCCATGATTTAAAGATTGGGTTCTTTGATGAAAAAAGTATCATGTTTCTGTCAAAAATATTATGAGTACTCAAGTGGACTTGAAAACCCTTTTTTCGATCATCTATTAGTGCCTTAACAGCTATTAAACACGTAATACTGTTCTTTAAAAATATGTTAAAGCATAGAAATACATTATAATTAATTGCAGAACAGCCTCAAACGCACAAATATGCAATAAAAGAAATTGTGTGTGAAATGGGTCCTGGAACTTAAGGGGTTAATACATATCATGGAAACCGCATGGACTAGAACAGTTGCTTTAATGATTTTTATTGTTTTGTACATTGCTGTATTGCGAGTTCTATCGCTAAATTTACTTCTCAACACAAATTAATTCGTAGTCTCTCTTTGCGAGCTGGAGTCAATAGAATACATCTAAACATTTATAAAAAAACACCTGCAGACAAATTTGTGAGTTTGAGGCATTTGCGAGCTGCTAATAGAATAGGGCCTAGCCATACAACCCTAAAACATGATATATCAACCTTTATTCTCAACAGTTGTCTAGGTGTTCTTTCTTTCTCCAAACATACTTTTGGTGAATGTGGCCATAGAGTTCGATTTTTACTTTCTTAATCCACAGTACTTGGTTCCAAAATGCCTCAGGCTGATCTAGATATTATTATGCAAGCTTCAGTCGTTGAGTTGTGTGATGAGGTCACAGGTAAGGTTTCCTCAGTTCATCCACCACCACTCCTGAGTCAGCTAAAACTTCTTGCAGGCCCACTGCAGTTGTATTGTGGTTTTTCTTTCCCTTACAAGCAGTTCTATTTGGCCATTTTCTTGATCTGCTCTGGAATTGTCATCAGCGAACAATTCCTAACGACAATTCTTGACCTGCCTTAGGCCTTACAAAATAATTAAAGGGACATGGAATTCTAGATTTTGCTAGGTATATATATATATATATATATATATATATATATATATATATATATATATATATATATATATATATATATATATATGTAAAATATATATATATATATATATATATATATATATATATTTTACTTTTATGTACTTTATTTTATTAAGAACTGCTTAAACCTCAGCTCATGAATACACCTACTGTGAAGTGCAGTGTTTCAAATTAGCCTTTCAATAACCTCTGTCAAGGAGCATGTTGCATAATGTTGCCACTGATTAGTTGCTCTGAGACGGTAAACACCCTGTACTTAGAAGTACACTGTCTTTTGTGAGCTGCAGCAGGAAGAAACCAAATACAAATTATTTGTAAGATCGTAGTCGGTAGAAAACAGCTTTTAAGCACTTTGTAATAAAATAAAGTATATAGAAGTAAATAAATACATGGTATATTATATTTCTGGGGAAATTTCAGAAACCTTCGATGTCCCTTTATGTTCTGAGAGCTTACAACTACAGTGGATATAAAAAGTCTACACACCCCTGTTAAAATGTCAGGTTTCTGTGCTGTGAAAAAATGAGACAAAGATAGATAATTTCAGAACTTTTTCCACCTTTTAATGTGCCCTATAAACTGTACAACTCAATTGAAAAACAAACTGAAATCTTTTAGGTAGAGGGAAGAAAAAAAATAAAAATAAAATAATATGGTTGCATAAGTATGCACACCCTTAAACTAATACTTTGTTGAAGCACCTTTTGATTTTATTACAGCACTCAGTCTTTTTGGGTATGAGTCTATCAGCATGGCACATTGTGACTTGGCAAGATTTGCCCACTCTTCTTTGCAAAAACACTCAAAATCTGTCAGATTGCGAGGGCATCTCCTGTGCACAGCCCTCTTCAGATCACCCCACAGATTTTCAATCGTATTCAGGTCTGGGCTCTGGCTGGGCCATTCCAAAACTTTAATCTTCTTCTGGTGAAGCCATTCCTTTGTTGATTTGGATGTATGCTTTGGGTCGTTGTCATGCTGAAAGATGAAGTTCCTCTTCATGTTCAGATTTCTAGCAGAAGCCTGAAGGTTTTGTGCCAATATTGACTGGTATTTGAAACTGTTCATAATTCCCTCTATCTTAACTAAGGCCCCAGTTCCAGCTGAAGAAAAACAGCCCAAAGCATGATGCTGCCACCACCATGCTTCACTGTGGGTATGGTGTTCTTTTGGTGATGTGCAGTGTTGTTTTTGCACCAAACATATCTTTTGTAATTATGGCCAAAAAGTCCAACCTTGGTTTCATCAGACCATAACATCTTTTCCCACATGCTTTTGGGAGACTTCAGATGTGTTTTTGCAAAATGTAGCCTGGCTTGGATGTTTTTCTTCGTAAGAAAATGCTTTCATCTTGCCACTCTACCCCATAGCCCAGACATATGAAGAATACGATTGTTGTCACATGTACCACACAGCCAGTACTTGCCAGATATTCCTGCAGCTCCTTTAATGTTGCTGTAGGCCTCTTGGTAGCCTCCCATGCCCTGTCATTCTTCTCGTCTTTTCATCAATTTTGGAGGGAGCTCCAGTTCTTGGTAATGTAACTGTTGTGCCATATTTTCTCCACTTGATGATGACTGTCTTCACTGTGTTCCATGGTATATCTAATGCCTTGGAAATTCTTTTGTACCCTTCTCCTGACTGATACCTTTTAACAATGAGATCCCTCTGATGCTTTGAAAGCTCTCTGTGGACCATGGCTTTTACTGTGGGATGCGACTAAGAAAATTTCAGGAAAGACCAACTAGAGCAGCTGAACTTTATTTGGGGTTAATCAGAGGCACTTTAAATGATGGTAGGTGTATGCTGACTCCTATTTAACACGATTTGGAATGTGATTGCTTAATTCCGAACACAGCTACATCTCCAGTTATAAGAGGGTGTGCAGACTTATGCAACCACATTATTTTTATTTTTTATCTTTCTTCCCTCCACCTAAAAGATTTCAGTTTGTTTTTCAATTGAGTTGTACAGTTTATAGGTCACATTAAAGGTGGAAAAAGTTCTGAAATGATTTATCTTTGTCTCATTTTTTTACAGCACAGAAACCTGACATTTTAAAGGGGTGTGTAGACTTTTTATATCCACTGTATAAGGGTGCAAATATTTTGCACATACCACATATATTATTTTAAATACAAAGTAGCTGTGCATTTGCAGAACACTAATTTATCTAAATTACTTTGCTACAAAAGTTGTGTTTACATCTTTTAATTTTAAAAATCAGCACTATATGTAATTTGGGACTTGTTTGCATACAGGTAAATTTTATATTGAATTTGATCCCATTCACTCTCATGGCCAGGAACGGGAATGCCAGTGTCAGAAGTCACTGGCACCTATTTTTATCAATCCTGTATTTCTTTATATTTCTATAAACTAAGTTTTTTGTGCTTTTTTTTTAGAAAGTTACATTAGAGAAGATTTCTCAAATGGGTTCTTTAGCCTTTTTTTTTTATTACGGCTAGTACAATTGAGCCTCAAATTAATCCAAGAAATATGGGTTTCATTATATTGCAGGGAAATTTTTATATAACCAGTAGGTGGCCCATAGGCTGACTCTGACATTAGAGCATGATGTACTTTCAGCACCAGCAATAAAATGAAGTCTACTCAGCATTTTATTTTGTCATTTTCAATGGAAAAGGGCACTTGTAGTTTACTTGGGTAAGGGAATGCAAAGCTGTAAGCCCTGCAGTGACAGTATACTTAATGGCGTCCCATCTTAATATTAAAGTTTATTTATTAGTTTAATAGAGTTTTTCTTGTTGGTACATAGCTATAAAACATCCAATATTGGGACAGATGTACCTCCTTTGCCAGGTGCATGTATTTTTGATTAAGTGACCAACGAAGTGTGCATCTCCTTCTGGATCGTTACCTTGTTGTGGTGAAGTGGCCTATGTACCTTCGTGAAACTGCAAACTATATCATGTAGGGTCATCCAAGATGGGCAGGTCATAGCAGAGAGTTCAGACAATTCATGGTCCACTGGAGAAGGAACTGGCAATCCCTCCAGTATATTTGACATGAAAACCTTATGGGTAAGCACAGCCAGACACAAGACGTGCCTGGTGTGCTGCGGTCTATTGGGTCACAAGAGTTGGGCGCAACTGAACGACTAAACAACAACAAATTTGTATTTACACAGTGTAAAATTTAAAACAAGTTCTGTCTGGTGGGCCTTGAGGAGAGGGTTGTGAACCACTGTTCTTTAGTTAGAAGTTTAACAGCATGTTTATTGTTTCTATATTTTAATATACAGTATTTTAATATACAGACTCAAAATTCTTACATTAAATAGGCTTTATATTGAAGTGCAAGCTAAAATACCGCAAACCGCTTGATGCATATGATACCTTTTATGTCTGACATAGTGAACTATTAATATGTACCAGCTCCATCAAATTGATTTTCTTTGTTCTGTGGCTAACACCGGTCCAGACACTTTTATATATATATTTTTTTATTTTCTTTTAGGCATGCATCACTGGTTTCAAATAGCAATCATTTTAGTATTTTTTGTCCCATAAATTTAAAATATTTTTTTAAGAATAGTGTTACCATTAACCCGTTCAGTGCCAGGGGTTAAGAACTTCTCCCTTGCCCAGGACATATTTCCTCTCATCTTATTTTTATTTACATATGAACATTATATACTGGGTTTTTTTTTTCAATAGAAAAGCAGCTTTCTGGTAGTGTATTTGTTGTGGTAAAATAATTATTATAATAATTATGAAAAAAAAAGTTTTCTTTTTTTCATTTGGTGCTTTGCTAATAACAAAACCCCAAAACCCAGGTTCTCATAGGTAAGCTGATATTACATTTCAGTAATATTATGTTTATTTCTTAAAACAAGAGCATAAAAGGCTTTTCTTGCCTTTATAATCACAATGTACAAAGCGTATGCCTAAAGAACTTAGGCTTAGTCAAACCTATGAAAGTATATATTTTCTAAAAGTACAGACTTTGGGGAATTCAAAAATACCTGCTATATCCGTACCCCAATCTCTCCTGCTCTTCCCCATTATAACCACATCTATCCTTTCTCTCATCCCCCACATTCATTCTCCCCTTGTCACCACCTCCCCTCTTTATCTTCCCCTCACCCCCTCTCCTTCTTTTCCCTTTTCCCTTCCCCTTATTTCCACCTCACCCATGTCCTCAATTCCTTCCTCCTATCTATCTCTCCCCCCTTCGTATTCCCGCTAATACTGCCTCTCTCCCTCACCTCACTCTCATCGCCCTTCCACTCTCTCTCATTCATTCCTTTCCTCTATTCCCTCTCCTTTATCTCCGTCTCTCCCCTCCCACTTACCTATATCTCCCAATTTTTCTCTGCCATCTTTCTTTCCCTCATCACCCCCTTCCTCTCTTCTCTCATTTCACCTCCATTTTTTCTCCCCCTCCCATCCCTCATCACCCCCTCTCCTTATTTTCCCTTTCCTGTCCCACCTCATACCTATCATCTCCACCTTTCTCACTTCCTCCTTCTCAATATTCTTTTTTTTATACATTTTTTATTATTCTTCCCCCCTCTGGACTTAGGTTGCACTGGCAAATGTACACCCCCAGCACTGGCTGCAATTCTCTCCCCTGTGCTCTCTCCCTCTGTAGTCCATCAGGACTCACTCTCCCAGCATGCACTTGGTTTCAGCTGAACATACTGGGGGAGCAATTCCCCTAGAGGCAGAGAGAAGAGAATTGCTGTAGCTGTTGAAGGTGTACACCCCTAGACCACAAGGGATCCCCCCGGGACACCACCAGATAAATGATCTCCCTCTGGGGAAGGGTCAATATAAAAATGATTACAAAAAAACAATAAAATTGGGGAGGGGAGGGGAGATCTTACAGAGAGGATGGAGAGATACCATCCCCCAGTTTCTAAATTTTATATATATATATATATATATATATATATATATATATATATGTGTGTGTGTGTATATATATATATATATATATATATATATATATATATATATATATATATATATATATATATATATATATAATTTAAATAAATATAATAATTTTAACCCCTTTTCCTTTCCATGGAGGTGACAAAAAGAGGAGGTGTAAAAATGTGTATTTATTTATTTTAAATTTAGGAAAGGGGATGGGGGTATTCCTCAATTCCCCCACTATAACCTACACTAAACTTATCAGCATTAATTAGTAAACAACGTTAAATTAACGTTGTTGGCCCCTGAGGCCCAGGAAGCCAACCATGTTTGATTAATGTGGTTGGCACTCAAAGTGTATATTAATCTCATAGGAGTTTAATGTGATGTTGTCAGTAATATCATGGACGATGCCATTATGTATATTGTGTGATGTCATCAGAAAACCTTTGTATGGTGAGGGATGTTAAGCTAATGTTCAACCTTAATAACCCAAAGTTCTTGCATTTTTCCAGTTGCCCCATCCTGCAATGCAACCTTAACTATACTTTTTTGACAATAAATATATATATATATAGAGAGAAAGCGAGACTTATATATAGATATCTATATATTTATATATAAAACTGTATCCGTGTTATTCCCAGAAGCAGTGGGCACACAGCTCCACAATGGTAGGCGTTGGGCAGCACAAAACCTAAATTCATCAGTAACTGCAGTAGTCCTTTAATGAAAGCAGTTAAATACATTTACAACTTTCGGAGTTTTAATTTTGGACTGTAGTCTGGCCCCAACACAAGTATAACCTAGCACTACCTTCCATGCTGAATTCCTTACCTGCTGCTTTTTCTTCTGCTTTTGAGTCATTAATTAGTCTCTATGGACTAAGTAAGAATTCAGGCCCCAATATGATGAATTGGTCTGCTTGTTACAGTCTGCTGTGGAGGTGAGCTAGTACTGGACATGCTGTGAGAGGCTGTCAGAGCTTAGTCACATTGTGCTGATTTACATTTTTGATTTTAAAACTGTTTGTAATTCTTTATTAGATTGAAAACCGTGTCCTTTTGAGCAGTATATATCGTGAAACAGTTCTGTATGTGGGTAGGTGTCCTGGTTTGTGCATAATCCTTTCCGGTGCTGTGCTTTAAGCTGTGAAATACAGGGAGCATAAGCTTAAAAAGGAGGCATGTATAACATTTTTATTGGATTAATAAGAGTGAGAATGCATTGTGGTTTCGTTTGCATGTCCCCACCCAATTTTCCCAAAGTGCAGTGATCAACTGTATTTCTGAGAGATTAGACATCCAAATGTAATCACTAATGTACTACTCATTGTTTGTACTACTTCAGTGCTCATTGCAGCCCCGTCAAGCCAGTCACGTACAGGCCTCACGATGAGTGCCTTTGGTGCTCATCTCGAGGTCCACAATGTGATTCCTAGGACTGTTACCAGGGAGGGGTTAATAGATAAAGGTTATGTAATAGGGGCTAGTTTATATATACAGCATAACCTCCTTTCAACCAGTTAGTTGGGTCCAGATATCAGATTGCATAACCCATCCCTCCCTCCCTTAAAAGTCTGATATTTTTGTTATTTATAAAAAAAAAAAATTGTATGTTGTTATGCTTATCTGTTCTGTTAGATATTTTACATAAAAATATATATATATATATATTTATGTATATATATATATATATATATATATATATATATATATATATATATATATATATATATATATAAACGCATTAATGTTAAAATAAAGAGGAGGAAGAAAAAAATATATTTTCTGAAAAATGTATTATGTATATTCTGTAAATGATAATTGTATTTACATGGGTTATTGTCACAGCTTGGTAGGCGGGGGTGCTTTCCCACAGTGGGTTAATGAGCTGCGAGGTGCGCTCATCTGGTTGTACTCCTGGGCACGGGTCCCCTTGAGCCGTTAAGTGTGGGTGGGCAGGCACCTCTTGTTATTTATGTGTGTTATCACATATATAGTTGCGAAGCGAGGGCTGCAATTGCTGGCATGGAGGGCCGAAGGCGCTCCTTGCCAGCCACTGCGAACCTCGCAAAATATACAGACTTAAGAAAAAAAAAACTTGCGCACAAAAAAACAAAAACGAGGCTACAGCACTCTAAAGACGCAAAACACCACCAAACACCTATGGATTTTCCGAAAAAGACGTACGAGATCCGAAAACAAGGACGCAACTAGCGCGACCAGAAAAACATTAGAAACACAAACACACACAACAAACACATAAAAAGCTTACCCACAGCAAGGGGGGGGGGGGGGGGGGGGGGGGGGGGGGGGCACCCAGGACCTCTGCAATTGAAGTTACACCTCCATTTAAGTCCAAATTTCGGAGGTTAGACACCGGAAAATCACCTAAGCAAGAGAAAAAATGGCCGCCTAACAAAACGAAGGCGCTCAGCACGAGGCTTGCAATGAGCACTGAAGGATCTTAAAACACTAACCAAATTAATTTCGCACACAAACAACATAACCTGCCTTACAATCTTATTGCCGTCATTTTTTGACGGGCAAGTCGCTAGTTGTTTATAATAAACAGAGCTGTGGCCTTTTTAACCCCATGCCTTGTGTCCAGTATTTATTGGTCTTTTTTAAAATACAGGGGATCCGTATTGACAATGCTTAGGTCAAATATAGTGTTCGTGCACATGCTCTTCTCAGCAACCTCATGACATTATAACTGACCAGGCTCATTTTGTATTGTGCAATGATGTCCCTTGCATTACTTTCAAATGTTGCATTGTGTTTTCATTGTAATGTAACTTTAATCTTATTATTGCAGCTTCAGTAGTAATGGATTTTACTTTGAGTAGAGGGACAGTAAGCAAGATATTCAATTTATTGCCTGTCCAAAAAACAAGTTTATTGATTGTGGACCCGATTGAAACGAACACCGTAAAGCATAAGGAGACCAATGCAGAATGAACAATGTTAACATGAGTGTAACTGCCACTTGTGCCATACCTTAAGTTACGACACAAAATAAAATCTTGGTAGTAGCAGTTTTTTGTGTTTTTGGTAATAGAATGGTGCTGGAGGAAGATATGGTTTTGTTTTGGGGATGTAATTAACTAGTAAGATTTTTTTATAACCATATGAATAACATATAAAAGTATGTTATTAGTCTGAAAATGGATATACCGTACTATTTTATGTTCATGTATAAGTCTCTTTGATCCTCCTCTGTCCTCTGTTATCTATTAATGATAAGTTTTATCACTGCCTAGGGGGTTACAGCCCATGCTCTTAATGATTACAGGGCTTGACTGTGAGCGTGCATCTTTTCTTTTGCTTAAATCACAATGAACATGTGCTAGCAATGCAATCACCATAAAATGATAATACTTATTAGTAGATACATGTGGGAACAGTGAGGCTGTCCCTTGCAGCAGGACAGTAATTCTTAAAATGGTTAAAACTGTACCTTCAGTGGGCACTATATAGCAGACCACTCTATTATGTGTTGTCGATTCTCATGTGTACATAATTTACTTCTGGATTTGATTTCCGGACATGAAATATTATGTCCAATCTAACGTTAACCCTACTAAATACATTTTAAATAACATTCAGTACTTGTTTTTAAATGGTGTTTTCAATTATATCAGGTTTGTAACCACTCTGTGGCTCTTTAAATATGCACACTGGCATGTCTACGTGGCACCATACACGTGTAATTGCAAGCATCAGCCTTCTGGTCTTCTTAATTAAATCAAGGAGACTCTACAAATATCAAGGTAATATTATAATATGATAAACAAGGAGCAGAAGACATGACAGCTGGAAATTAGTTTCAGCTTTAATGATAATATAACACAATTTAACAAGAATCTCTGCATATTGTTCATCTTGCATATATTCCATGAGCAATAACAATGGACATTTGAATGTGTCGCCACTAAATACACAGCGATAAAGCTTGTACAGAATATATTAAGGTTTAAAACAAAGGCATGTTTGGGCTCCTTGTACTTCATGCTGCTCTGCTGGAACCAAAAAGGGCATGACTAGGGTATTATTTTTTGATTACTAGAACTATGCTTTATTTGGTATCTAATTTATTTATTTATTTATTTATTTATTTATTTATATATATATATATATATATATATATATATATATATATATATATATATACACACATACAGTACTAGTAATTTGCCCGTCATAAATATACAGTATTATATAATTTTATCTTCAATTATCTGTGTTGTGTGTCTCTCTCTGTCTCTCATGTCGCTTTCTTTCCTGTCTCTCTTTCTCGTGTCTCTCTCACCCATCTGTCACTCTCTCGTCCTGTGTCTCTTTCTCTCCCTTTCCCTCTCCTGTAGCGTAATGATGATGCGCGCTTCCTGGCATATCACGCAATATTTAACAACAAAGTGTGATGTCTACACAGTGAGCACCGCACAGATGTTGTTAAATATTATAGGAGATATATATATGTGTGTGTGTGTGTGTGTATATATATATATATATATATATATATATATAAATACACAGTGGCATCTTGGCACCTGTTGAATTTGGTATTCTATGCATTTCGCCTAGGATAAAATTTTTCAGCACTCAACATTTGCTCGGCACTCGTTGCACCCGCATCCTGTCTCTCCAGGAAGTTACTATGGCATGAAATGTTGGAAAACTATTGCAGGTCCTTTTAATTGCTTTACTATCCTACAGGGTGGAGTCACATTCTTATGACCACCACCTACTTTTGACGTCAGCAGCGTGTAGCCAGTGAAATAAGTCGCTTGTCGTGAGCTGGCTTGGTGAGTATATAAGGTGACATGTAGGCATTCTGCAAACAGCCATCGCTGTCATGGGTAAAACATGCAATTTTTCCAACTTTGAAAATGGGATGATCATTGGTTTTCGAGCCAAGGGTTGCAGTATTTCTGAAACCGTACAGTTTGTGAACTGTTCGTTTGCTGCTCTGGTTAAAGTGTACCATTTATGTCAGAACGTTGGCTGCGAAGGTGTGAGTGCCAACTGATCTCATCATCCAAATGAACTAGGGGGCTACCAGGCATGTGTCTAAAATGACAGTACAGCATATCCTGTTGCGTACGGGGCTACGAAGTAAACGGCTGATCACTGCAACCATGCTGATGAGGGTTCCTCGTCAGAAACAGCTTCAGTTTGCACGAACGTAACAAAATTGGACCTCTTCTGATTGGCAAAGGATTTCCTTCTCTGATGAGTCTCATTTTCTTCTCCATCGACTGAAGGACGCTGGTATGTCAGGCGAGTAACCTCAGAGAACAAACACTCTTCAACCTTTGCTGGAAGAACATAAGCTGGTGGCGGCAGCGTTAAGGTGTGGGGAATGTTTCCTTGGCATTGTCTGGGTCCACACTGCTAGTTTGAAACAAACCCTTTGGTGCTTAACACCTAATAATAAATACTATCATCAATACAATGTATGGAGTATCTAAACATTGTCAACTTTATTAAATTAATTTTACGCCGTCTTTAAGAAAAGTGAGTACACATCATTTGTGCCAAACCACATAAATCAAATGAAAAAATATATAATCTAATAAACAGGGATCGCATGGAAGGTTAGGCCTATGACCTTGGTGGTTCCTCCTTCCTGGAAGGCTCTCTAAGAGATACCCCAAATCTGGCTAAGAGCCCTGCAAGAGAGAAGAAATAGTCACATATTCTTAAAAGATATTGCAGACGTTCATTACAATAGTCCAATAAGTGATTGTGATAGTAAATGATGAGACCGCTGTATAATAAAAACACTAATGAACCCTATTTTACTTTTCCAGCAGATCAATTCATAGGCTGTAATAAAGAGATAATTCCGCAATGCCCTGTTGGGAGCCTTGCAAGTTCTCTAGTATATGTGAAAACAGGTTAAATGGCCAGCCTAACGGCCATTTCACCAAATGTGTAGCTTCCTCAGAGGCTATGGCTGGAAATGTAAACAAGGGTGTGAAATAATTGAATAAAGTTGACAATTTTTTTGATATTCCTTACCTTGTGTTGTCTGGGTCTACTCATACCTCTGGGAGGCACTTCCAGCTGATTGGGTTATCTATCCATCCCTGCAGATCAAGAACACCCATATATGTCCACTGTCTTCCATGGAGCGGATGAGATCTTCCATCAGGACAATGCAACATATCATATGGCCAGAATTGTCCAGGAGTGGTTGGGGGAGCACAACAAGGACTTCCAAATACTTCCCTGGACTCCAGGCCAGAAGAGCTGTTTATTCCTACGGCAAACGCTTGCTTCCTTCCCTTTCAGTGTAGCTAAGGATTCTGGGTATTTACATGCAAATGAGGCTCAGAATGCATTACCTCTTTGTCACAGACCCACAAAAATGGGAATCCATTTAGGACTATCGGCCCTGCTTTTTAGGCAGGCTTAAGCATATAGCCATCCTTATATGGTGCTCATCAGCGTGAAGTTGGTTCTGGCAACTGTGAAATGAGACTGGAGAGAAATTCTGACCTAAAACATTTTATTGTGGGTAGAAAGGTGATTGTTAACCCTCCACTGTAGATCCTGAAAGGAACCAACAGATCATTCTGAGTACACTTAAATGTCTCAAACAGGAGACCTGCCTGATAGCAGGGCCCATACCTCTAAATGGATTCCCATATTAAGTGTACTTCAGGCAAAAAGGTGATATGTTTTGTCATATGCATGTCACTACCCAGAATCCTTAACTACAGTGGAATCATTGTGTACTAAGAAGTTCTGTGAGAAAACCAGGGCCTCCATTCAATTGAGCAATTATTAGTTACTGGTGCCTGCAATGTAGCCTGTAAACGAATGTGCTATTCAATTGGCCGCAAACAATTTGCAGGTTACAGGTTGAAAATCCCTGCGGTTGTCAAAATCATAACTCCGACCCATCTAAGCCTTTGATTTTTCAAGCCCGTAAATGTTACAATCGCAAATTGCTATTCAATTGCTACAATTCCTCAAGCCCGCAATTGTTTTTACACCCGTAAATGGCTCCTCCATGTTTTACTGACAGTGTGATGATGGTCTAAGTTACTATTGGCTGTTTCTAAATCAGTAGTTACGGCCTTGCTTAATTGATCATGATCATGCTCTGAAATGCTACTTACGGGTGCATGATTTAGGCTTTCAGCTGCGGGCTTGATCAATTGAATCACTCTGTAACTGTTGCAATTTTCTTGCAATTGCGTGAGACATGTAATTCCACGCTGACCTTCCTGTATCCACAATGGAGGACTTTTCATTCAAATTTCTCCCCACCATAACATATTTAGTGTCTGGTCAGTGGGAGAGAGGGGAGATGAAAGTGGCCAAATGGGCATGCTCTTCCTTATTCCTGTTACTTTGAAGGTTAAGTGCAAGGATCTTTTCAGGTAACCTAAGATTCAAAATACCTTATTTAAACTCCATTATCTAACACATCTATCTAACACATCTACCAGTTGTAGTTACATATATACTTCATTGTATTTCTTACACATGTCAAATTTTAGAACATTTGTCCCAAATGATAATATGGGAATGATATGGTTCTCCACAACTCTTCAGCACTCCACCTTTTAGTATATCTGGCCGACTTACAGCTCCTGGGCCGCCATTTACCACGAACATTCCTTTGCTTAACTGATCATCTTTTTCTAGGAATCCTAACTGCACATTTTGTCTAACAATCTGAAATGTGTTTGACACGTACATTACACAGCAGGTGCAGCCGGGCGATTCAATGCAGATTTGCTTACTTGAGAGGTTTGCAGTTATTAAATTGGATCGCTTTGCAATTTCAGGTCAGCAAAATCCGAAAACTATTTCTTTTAAAACAGCTTGTGGTTTGTAATCTCAGAGGAGGAAAAAAATCTATGTTATGAATCAACCACGCTCACAGATTTGCAATCTTATCAATTAGATTGGTCCGTGAACTAATGCTTTCATGTAAAGTTATACCACAAAACATCATCACTTTTGTTCATGCTGAGGAAATACATTGCAGGGGAGAGCTCCATGTATACAAATGCCTCATTGATTGAAGCCTTAAAATGGCACATGTCTATATTGCATTTAAAAGTGCATGTTTTGCAAAAAGTTATGATTATATTTCTGCATTTAGTTATTGTAAATTTACCTTACAATTCTATACAAAAGTATTACATTTAATTATAGGATTTGCAGAGCAGACACAAAATATATATGTGGGCCCAATATATATACTTCCACACAGTTGTGTTTTATAACGTTCTGTTTTATAATGTCTCTTATTTTATTGATCTGTTATTGCAATCAGTTGTACAGAAGTCCCTTTTTTCTTATTCATATCTTCAGTTGTGTTTATTGAAATAAAAGTAGTTATTTACCTTTGTTTGTTTATGTATGTACTCAATCCCCACAGGTTCCATCTACCTATCTAAAAGGTATGTGTGAGTCATCCTATTGCTACATCGCAGGTCCATGGGGGTGATGTGGACCCCTGTGACATCCGAAATCATACCATAGGGGTCTGTGTGGATCCTCATAGTCCCACTATTAGGGAAGCTAATATTAGGTGCCATGGGGTCTGTAGGGACGCCTATGGAGATGTGTAGAGGCTACATGGGGTAGACTATTTATTTCGTTGTATTTATTTAGTGTGAGTGGTGTTCGGTAAGGGAGGCCAATGGCACCCTACTACACTCTCATATACTAGATGAGGGTGCAGTGAGGTATTGGCAGTGAGTTTCTGAACTCCTGCATTCATTTTTTCTATTATTGTTTTTTTCACGTTCCCTGCCACAAGAGTTTTTTTTCGAGATAGATAGGTAGATAGAGGTGTATGGGATGATGTAGGGCTAGTATAGTGTATTTATATTAGGTACGGAGCCATGTAACCAAAAGACCTTACTTTTTAAGCTTATAATTTTAGCAAGTTCTCTTTATACAGTGTATGGATATACTAACTATATATATATATATATATATATATATATATATATATATATATATATATATATATATATATATTGTGCTAAAAGCTCATTCACCATTTTTTCCCTACAGTGGTGTGTTAGAAAGAAAATCATCTCCATTGACTTTGTAAATGTAATGAGAATTTTTTATTTTAGTTAGCCAATATACAATGTAGGTTAGAGTTAGCATGTCGGTGTGTGTATATACCTATATGCATATGCAGAACGCAGTGACAGTCCTTTATTAATACCTGGAATAATTCCTTATATTCTGGTAGCCTAAAACCTAAATGCCACAATATTCTTGAACCCTAAAATGCTATCCTTCAGATCATACTAAATAGCTTTATTTTGCATAATATCTTTAGACAGGTGAAACTGAAGGCCTCAACATTACCAGCAATCTCTCTTTGGCTTTCGCTGGGCAGTGCTGATGTCCCTCTCATTGAAGCGAGCTTCAATGTAGGTAGAGAGATGTTGTGACATCAGAAGACCTCCTGCATTTCAAGTTATCTCATATGATAAGGGTTATTTTTAAAGCAAAAAAAACTGTTTACACATTTTGCTCTTTTTTTTCATCAAAACTAAAAAATGTTTAAATATACACCTTTTCTCTTAGGGTGGTACTTTTGTGTAGAGCAAGGGACCTAATTACATGAAACAATGTTGTCTGGCAGAAAAACTACTTAGCAAAATGTATCCTGAAAGGGGCTCCAGTGGTTAGGATTCAGTGTTTTTACCTCTGTGACCTGGTTTTGATTACAGTCAGGCAACCAAGAGGTCACACCACTCTGAAGCCCTGCAGGGTTGGGCCTGGTCAGTAATTAGATGGGAAACCACCTAGTAATACCAAGAGCTGTATGCTGTGGCCCACTGGAGAAGGAACTGGCAGTCCACTCCAGTATCTTTGACGTGGATACCAAGTGGATTGGCATAATGTGTTGCGGTCCATGATGTAACGGAGGGCTGGACACAACTGAGCGACACAAACACAATATACCAATATATTTATTTACTTGTATCTACTTTGTTTTATTAAGATGAGTTTTAAAGCTCTATTTTACTGCCTAAAGTCATAGAAATGATACCTGCATGGGTCTGGCCACTGTGATGTATGCAGACACAGACTCTGTAGTGCCGGATGTGCAGTGCAATATATTAGCCTACCATGTCTCCGGAAACACGCTGCAACATGCTGCTGAGACGTGGTCCCTGATAGGCTAGGACATTACACTGCACATCCAGACCTACAGACTCTGTGTCCTCAAAAGCTGCAGTGGGCAGACCTATATAGGGACAAATTGTTTATTATAAAGCAGTAAAAACAGAGCTTTTAAACAATTCTTAATAAAAGAAAGCACATAAACGTTAATACATGCATACATAGGTGTTTCACATACCTAGTAAAATCCATATCCCTTTAAGTAATTTACCATGTCACTAATTTGCATAGAGTCTCATACAAAGAAAATGAGGCATATCTCAAGAATTGAATAGTTTATTAAAAATGGCTAATACAATGTGTAATTAGTTTCTTACAAATACTTCAAACTTGGACACAAGTGTTTGATCAATTTAACAATGTTAAATATTTTAGTACATTATGTTTAAAATTACATTGCCTTCAAAATATTGCAAAAATACTTTTGTTGATGACATCAGTACATATTTTATGAAAATATTACATCATTACTAACCTCCAATAAAATCCATTGAAAATAACTAAAATATCCATCCCAAATCTATTTCAGTTATAACAGTGTGAGTCACCGTACAGTATGGCTAAAAATAAACCGTGACATGTTAGAGCAAAATAATATTATCACCTAGCTGTAATCTCCCTTAAAATGTGGTGTGACTGTTGCTATGTTACAAGAGAATGGGAAGGCCGAAAAAAGGCCTCAAGAAGCCTCTGAGGTTGTGATAGGATGCACGGCCATTACACCAAGAAGGCTGAATGTGTCTTCCAGAAAGCAGATATCCTGTGGGGTCATTAATAATGCATTTCAGTAGAGAACGTTTCCAAAAACACGTGTAGTGCCAGTAAAATGAGATAAAGCAACAGCAGCAGCTTTGTACTCTACAGAAGCCAATAATGAGCAGAACAAGCACAACAGACACGTTTACCAATATGCTGGGCCTCAAATTGCTGAGGAGAGGAAAGATTTTATTGTTTAGGTGCAAGGGCCTTAAAGGTGATGTGTGGAGCCTGTAAAATCATTACAAAAGAGCAGTAACATGGGAAAAGCTAATCTTATAAATCAAGCAAAATGGCTAATCAGTTTATTTTGCTGCCATGGCAACATGTCCTGTTGGCTTATCAATGACCTAACTTGTGATATTACTGCAAGGCAAGAACACTGTAGACCATGGGTTGTCAACCTGGCCCCTACAGCGTTGCTGACGAGTGACGTCACACGCCGGAGACCACGCTTGGCTGGTTGGAGAGCTGGTGAGAGAGCCTAGGGACAGCAGTCAGGGCGGGTCACTATCTAGCAAGTACAGGGCGATACATAGCTAGGGTCATATGATTTATGTAACAAGTTATGAGATAGGGTAAATAGAGTTACTGCAGCACCGGTGGGCAGTAAGGGAATTTTACCATCAAAAGTGGGCGGTGGGTATTAAAAGGTTGATTACCCCTGCTGCAGACAAAAATCTAAAACATGTATTCAACCTAGGAAAGCATGTTTAAGTGGCCTATTGGCCAATTTTGGTGTTTTGTTAGCCATGTTAGTGCAAGAAGATGTTAATTCAGAGCAAGCAAAATGCACTAACTATTCCTTGCGCTGTCTCACTGGAATCAGGGCCAAGCAATCGACTCTAAAAGGTAACAAATCACATTTACTAGACTAGAGATCACTCATCCCTTATTGGAAAAATTGTGTTGGTTAAAATGGCTGTTTTTTAAAATGCATGATAGAAAGAGACTTCACTATTGTTATTTTTTTATGAAGTGCTGCAATCAAATTTCAACCTATATCAGTCAATAGTCCATACTACCTTTTTTTTTTTTTTTTAAATGGCAGCAATTAAAATGTTCCTGATCTCAATGATGCACAATTAAAGACCGGAATTGGAACACTCAATAAATGAATTGACTTTAAGGTCAAAAGGAAAGGACACATGAGTAAGCAAGTCGTTTTATCAATATGTGCCTCACATACCATCAATAAGACATATTGAAAGCTTTATATCAATTCTACAGGAGATAAATATAGATCTGTAGGGCAGATATGAAGTTATAGGCACATTTACCTCGCCAATTCTATCCACCAAAAACAATGGCTGAATTAAGCATCTGGATAGTATTACAGTAGAAATTCAAGCATGTCTGGGGAAAGCGTATTTGCCCTTACCACTTTTGCTTTTGCACTTATCTATTCTTTCTTCAAGTTCAAGAGCTACATCAAGATCCAATCATTTTGCAGCTGAGATCTAAACTGTGAGTTATATTCATACTCTAAGTTTTCCTGTTCTTCACGTGTTTTTCACATGACCAAACATACAGAGGTCTTGTGGCAATAAAAGGCAAGCGTTAAACTTTTACACATATATTTAAACTTCCAAAAGTGAACTCTTGCATATAAGAGCAACATATGTTTAGGTAAAACATTCAATCTAAGTGGTCCATGAAAACAATGTTTGTTAACCACTGTTCTAAGGTTGTGAAGTATTTCCTTATAAAGCTTGTGTTTTAGACCATGCAATCTAGTTTGAATTACTTATTTACGGCCCAGTGTTTAGGATTCAGAGCTTTCACCGCTGCAACCTGGGTTTGATTCCAGTCAGGGAACCAAGTGGTCACACCACCCTGAAGCCAAGCAGGGTTGGGCCTGGTCAGTACTTTGATGGGAGACCATCTAGGAATACCAGGAGCTGTATGCTGTGGCCCACTGGAGAAGGAAGTGGCAGTATCTCTGCCATGAATGCTAAGTGGATCAGCATGGTGTGTTGTGGTCCATAAGGTCACAGAGAGTCAGACACGACTGAATGATGCAAACACACACAACCCTATTATGTATTCTAACCAGGGTGAAAAATCATATGGAAAACATTTTTACATTTTTAAAATTGATTAAGAATTGACTTAGATATTGTCATTTTAGTATGGTACTTTTTGGCTGGTGCTGCAGGAGGTTTAGTTTCCACGTAGGGTTTAGTCTTTCTGTGAGCCCCGCAGGACCTTACCGGAACACATAAGATTAGGGTAGATTTCTTAGGGGGGGCTATGTTATTGTACTTAAGGTAGAGACACACATAGAGCAGGGACTGTATCACATGTAGAGATCACTTGTTGGAGTTTATACGCAAGGTTTGTTATGGCCATCATGTAATAACTTACTTTCCTACTGGAGCCATGTAATCGAGACCTGAGTCCCCCTGATTATCTACTGAAAATAATATGAATAAATATATATAGAGAGACATGCATGTGTTTCTTTGTGTATTGATGAACATAATGTTTTCTGCCTGGTAGTGATGACAATGTTTATATGTCTTGTATATGAGTACACAAGAACGAACACACACCCCTCTGGATGTGAATCAGAAGTCAGCATCATTAAATATTCCTTAGTCATAAATCATGAAACAGGATGCCTGCTATATTTTACTATTTTCAGTCATGTTTGCAGTGTACATATTTTTTTATAAATAAGTGAGGTCATTTTCAGTTGAGTTAATACAGTACAAGCAGGACAGAGTGGAGACGGCTATGAGAGAAATAGTCTGTTGGCTGCAATTGGGAAATGGCTTTAAGATATTAACAATGCAGAAGAGCATGCAGCATTAATGTAAAGATAAGGAGCTCATGAATAATGCAATATATAAAGGGGAAGCAGCAGACATATTATCATTGTCCTCTGCTTTTTCTTACTGAACACAGGCTGCATTGTTTTAATTTTAATGTACATTATAAATCACAGGATCACCAATTTTACACAATATGCATAAGCTTACAGTAGACTCTCATTTAACCGGCACCCACTGGGATTGGTAGATGCAGAATAAATGTTGTTTCTGGTTGCTTGAGAGTCACTAGTAAAAGAGGCCTAGATTAGCTGCACATAGGATGCACTGCTAAGTATATTTGTCAGGGAGGGCTGTTCTAGCAGCAGCAGCAGCTTTCACTCCTCACTTCCACACAGGTTACGTTCGGTTGGAGGGTGCACTGCTGAACCCGGGGGAATGTAACACCAACACTGCACTGGCTCAGTCACTCATGCCTTTCTGCTTGCAGGTAAAACTGAATTGCAGAGACGTACAGTGGATGCAATCTAGGTGCCTGTAAGCATTATGTGGCATGACAACCTGGCTTCTTGCACTTGTTGAGCCCTGTATATGACATTTTTTATTTAAAGTATAGTATTCAATTTATTTTTTCTGGTTGCTTGAGTTCTGGTTAAATGAGAGTCTTCTGTACCTAAATTTCCCTGTTTTCACCTTTTTCTAATCTAACACACACACTGCTTTATTTAAAAATAAAATTTGTTTTCCACACCTCAGAGCTGCTTACATAGGTACAGTGTACCTACCAATAGAAGCACAGCATTTGGGTGTGAATTTTAACCATTTACTAACCTTCAAGCTAACAGCAGCACAATGCAGAGAGCTACACAGCACTATCTAGGCTCCTGCTTGCTTCCTTCCTTCCCATAAATTCATAGCAATTCAGGTTGAAAAAAGACGTTTAGCCCATCAAGTTTAACCTTTTAAGATCTCCTCTGATCTGCAATATGCGGATTCGTTGTTAATTGATCCAGACGAAGGCAAACAGGAAAAAAAAACAAGTGAAACTTTGCCAATTGTCTAAAAAGGGAGAAAAAAAATCCTTCCTGACCCCAGATACTGGCGATCGGATTTCTCCCTGGATCAATGTTCCCTCTCTGATTAACGAGGATAACCCTGAATGCCCTTTTTATTTAAAAATATATCCAAACCCTTTTTAAAGTTATCTATTGAATCCGCTATCACCATCTCCTTTCGTAGAGAATTCCACAAATTAACCACCCTTACTGTGAAGAACCCTTTTTTTCCCTTAAGGTGGAATCTTTTTACTTTTAACCTCAAAGGATGTCCTTGTGTCAATTGAAAACCTCTTGGCACAAAAAGCTCCTGACAAATCTTTATACTGACTCTGGATGTATTTATATAGGGTAATCATATCCCCTCTTAGACGCCTTTTTTCTAGAGAAAATAAGTTTAGTTTGGTTAGTCTTTCTTCATAACTTAGCCACTCCATTCCCCTTATTAGTTTTGTTGTCCTTCTCTGTACTTATTCCAGTTTTCAAATATCCTTTTTATGAAGTGGTGCCCAAAACTGTACTACATATTCCAAATGAGGGCGTACTAGGGATTTGTATAGTGGCAGAATTATATTTGCTTCCCTGGCTTCTATACCCTTCTTAATACATGCTAATAGTTTATTTCCCTTTGCAGCTGCTGCTTGGCATTGAGCACTGTTACCTACACAAGCACTCCCAAATCCCTTTCAATATCGGATACCCCTATATTTACTCCATTAAGATAATAAATTGCATGGCTATTTTTCCTTCCCAGATGCATAATCTTACATTTATTTGTATTAAATCTCATCTGCCTTGCTACTCGAACTGCCTTCATAAATTGATATAATATATTAGCTGCCTGTGATTGGCAAATCAACGAAATAGGAATTTTATGCAAATTTTAGCAGGAATTTCCAGGGATGTTAACTTTGAAAATCAACTGCTTGCAAACTCAAGAGATTTAGCTACATTTAGGGTAAGTATAATAATGTTTTATTTTGGTATTATGTCGTGCAAAAAATGTTTGTATACATTACTGATTCTCCTCAGATGCATTCATAATCCATGAAACTTAAATATGCCTTTAAGAATACTGAAATGTTTTAAAGTAACATTGTAGACAGATATTTGAAATAAACTCTTAAGTAACCACACTTTAAAACTGGTTATAGAATCTTAAAAAATATATCATTTTTGTAGTTTGTTACTTTTTGTATATTATGCCACGGGTGAACTTTTTGACATGGGAAGAGACGAAAGTACAGAAAGTTGTCTTTGCGCAGTGAGAATGTGGCATCTACGACTACCAGTGTTTTAAATAGGACTAATTTTAATCTTAATTAGTTTACAAGGACAGACACTCTGAGAAAGTAACACACAAAGACAAGATGTATTCTTCTATAAATAGTCTTAAAAAAATCAAATTTTCTCTAAAAAATAGTTTTAAGTTCATGATTTACACTGCTGCTAATGCTGTTAGTACTGTAAATAGTTTACATTATATAACCTAATATGTACAATTATTATTATTTACTAGTTAAAAGCTTAATTATACCAGTATATGCAATGGATGTTCAACCTGTTATTATAAATTATTATTTAGAGGTGAATAGAATAATAATTACATTCTGATTTTTTTGTACATAATTGTGTATCCTATTTTATGTACAAAACAGTGACATGACTGCAAACCTTGCCAAGTAACTGGGTAGGTCATTTTAGTGATGTGCTTCGTGTCAAAATGTTATATCATATTTAATATTATAATACAAAGAGTATATATATATATTGCATATTTTCTTAAGTGCATATGCATCTATACTTTTTATATAATAATAGCCATGTATTCAATAAGTTAAAGTGGCACAGAGAAAGTTCCAAATATTATATATAGGTAAGAACAAGTATTTTATCAGTTCACTGTTGTTATTTTTTTTTTAAATGCTTTTTCCTAGAGTAAACAAACTTTCTTCAGCCTGTTTTAACAGTAGCAGAGCTAGAGAATGGAGGGCCCTGGTGCCAAAAAAAAATAAATACATTTTTGGGCCCATTCCTCCAATGAGGAGTTGTAAAAATATGTTTTTGCATTGAGACACCACCATTACAAACTCACTCAGTGCCCCTCCCTAAGACCACTTCCCATAACTGCACCCCTCCCCAAGACTCTTTCCCATAGCTATTCCCCCCAAGACCACCATATCTGCAGCCCTTCCCTTCCTAACTGCATGAAGTACACATATACACACATACAGTTGTGCTCAAACGTTTGCATACCCTTGGCGAATTGGTAATATATGTACCATTTTTAAAGAAAACATAAGTGAGCAGGTAAAACACATTTCTTTTCATTCTTATGGGATTCATATTCAACTGTAGGTTATAACAGAATGGCACAATCATAAAACAAAACATGGCAACAAAGAAAAAAAGGAAATTACCCTGCTCAAAAGTTTGCATACCCTTCGTTCTTAATACAGTGTATTGCCCCCTTCAGCATGCAGTCTTTTGTAATAGTCTATGAGGCCCCTTATTCTTGCAGGTGGTATGGCTGCCCATTCATCTTGGCAAAATGCCTCCAGGTCATGCAAAGTCTTTGGTCATATTGCATGAACCGCACGTTTGAGATCACCCCAGATTGGCTCAATTATATTAAGGTCAAGAGACTGTGATGGCCACTCCACAACCTTCATCTTATTTTGCTGTAACCACTGGAGGGTCACCTTGACCTTGTCCTTAGGGTCATTATCATGCTGGAAAGTCCAAGAGCGTCCCATGCGCAGCCTTTGTGCAGAAGAATGCAAATTGTCTGCCAGTATTTTCTGATAACATGCTGCATTGCCATCAATTTTCACAAGGTTCCCCGTGCCTTTAGAGCTCCCGCCCCCCCCCCCAAACATCATTAAGCCACCACCATGCTTCACAGTGGGGATGGTATTCTTTTCACTATAGGCCTTGTTGACCCCTCTCCAAAATTAGCGCTTATGGTTGTGACCACAAAGCTCTATTTTGGTCTCGTCACTCCAAATTTACAGTGTGACAAAAGCTGTGAGGCATGCCAAGGTGTTGTTGGGCATATTATGACTGGGCTTTTTTGTGGCATTGGCGCAGTAAAAGCTTCTATTCTGGTATCTCGACCATGCAGCTCATTTTTGTTCAAGTATCGTCGTATTGTGCTCTTTGAAACAACCACATTGTCTTTTTCCAGAGCAGCCTGTATTTCTCCTGAGGTTACCTGTGGGTTTTTCTTTGTATTCTGAACAATTCTTCTGGCAGTTGTGGCTGAAATATTTCTTGGTCTACCTGACCTTGGCTTGTTATCAAGAGATCCCCAAATTTTCCACTTCTTAATAAATGATTGAACAGTACTGACTGGCATTTTCAAGGTTTTGGATATTTCTTTATATTCTATTCCATCTTTATGAAGTTCCATTACCTTGTTACACAGATCTTTTGACAGTTATTTTCTCTTGGCTCAGTATCTAGCCTGCTCAGTGCATCCACATGAGAGCTAATATACTTATTGACTTTTTATACAGAGACACTAATTGCAATTTAAAAAACCACAGGTGTGGAAAATTAACCTTTACTTGCCATTTTGACCTGACTGTGTCACTTTGTGTGTGTGTAGCAAGGCCAAACATTCAAGGGTATGTAAACTTTTGATCAGGGCCATTTGGGTGATTTCTGTTATCATTATAATTTAAATAGTAGCCAGATAACTATGTGATAATAACTGGCTTCATATGATCACTATCCTTCAATAAAATACATTTTATTTTGCATGTTCAGTCATATTTTTAAAATAAATGCCAACATTTCACAATTTCTGCCAGGGTATGCAAAATTTTCAGCACAACTGTATATACATACTGTATACTATCTCTACATAGCAGCATAGCTCTTTCAACATCAGCCTCCACAGAGTAGCCACCCCTCTTAGCATCCATCTCCACAAAGCACCCAACCCTTCTCAGCACTTATCTGACAAAACCCATCCCCTTGTGCTCTCCTGTCATCCAGCCCTTGCTCTTTCTCACCCCTTCCCTGATACACATCCCCAGCATGCTGGACTGCTCCACACTGCCACCACTTGGAGCTTTAGTAAAAAAAAAATTACACGGCACGGGCCCTTGAGAGCCTAAACCTGGTGCATTGCAGCACCTGCACCACTAGTAGCTCCACCCTTGCGTTGTAATGCTTTTTAGGATGAAACAAACTTCCTGTTGGGTCGACAGTGTCCCTTTAAGTTAACTTTTTTTCACTGACACAAATAATGCTGAGCTGTTTGAATCAAACATTATTTAGCAGTGAAATACAAGTGCTACTTTGTTATATATACAGTACATATATTTGAACTTGTTTAAGAGAACTCCTATGAGGTTAATTTGTGATTATGTGAAAC
Source organism: Discoglossus pictus (assembly GCA_027410445.1). Taxonomy (NCBI): domain Eukaryota; kingdom Metazoa; phylum Chordata; class Amphibia; order Anura; family Alytidae; genus Discoglossus; species Discoglossus pictus. The sequence goes on along the minus strand of CM050163.1, from coordinate 177,430,333 downwards.
TTCCCCTTTAAGGAGATTCATTTTCTTGATTCCTAGACGATAATATTATCTTTTTTTGGAGCATTTACAAAGTAATTTCCCATATTTAGGTTTTGGGAACGTAAAATTATATGTTTTTTTGTAAAGAACTCTTGGGTATGTAGAAGTATAATAAAAATAAATTCTATCTGAACCTGTTCCTTTATGTCAAATGTGTAGAAACAAATCATTTCTATTATTAATACCTCATGCTAATAAATGTGTTTAGTACCACGTTTCCTTTCTCGAGACTAAAACAGTATTTTAAAACAAAAATACATATAAATGTGTATTCTATGAAAATGAAGAGGTCTGCAATGTGGTACATTTAATTCCTGTGAAAATGATAATGGTTGAATATATCACTGCATACAATTTTTAAGATTTTTTTCAGAAATCTTTTTAATGCTGTTGCCACATATACATTAAGTTGGATAGAAGACATGGAGACTTTTACTTGGAGACAATAGGGGAATTTATTAACCATCTCAAGTGGCTGATCTCAGTTTTCCCCCAAAGGAAACCATGCATAGTAAATACAGAGATGCAAAGTAAATTCCCCCCAATATGTGAAAAGTATGGAGCAGCAAGCGTCCCCTGAACTTTATTTTAGTCCATTTTCTTTGCTAGTAATTAAAAGTTATTAAAAAATCTACTACAAAGTTTTGCAAGGCCTGCTTACAATGGGCTTGATCAAATTGTACCACCCAACAAAAAAGGCTGTATATAAATGATTTTGTTTATAACTCATTAGAACATATCAATTTGAAATCAGCTTAACCTTTTTATACAAAATTTTTGGGTGCATAAGCGGTGCTATAGATGTTGACTGGTTGTTGTTATTAATTAAACATAACTTAATCCTATGTATGATCAGTTTCCTTGCCTGTATCTGATAGTATTTCTGTTACTTGGTAAAGTATTGGTAAGACTGAGACTTACACAAGTGCAGTGTGGGTGATGGATCGGAACTATGTGTTTCCCTGAGGCTTCATTCAGCAGATTTTAAGAGCTAATATCAGCTTGGCGGAGTTAAAAGGTAGCTGTTTATATGCATGAGTGCTCATGATAAGTGATTGGATGATCCAGAAATTAACGTGAAAATTGTGCCTTTTGACCATCTGAATGCTGATTTATAGATCGGACAAAATGTTATAGAATGGGTTCTATTTATAGATGTACTCATGAAATGTTCTATTTGCTGTGCTTCCAAGTTCTTCATATATTGTAATGAACCTTGAGGGCACTATATATTTCATATAGTGTGACAGCAATAAAAATACTAATACATTTACCAATATGTTACAAATATAGCAAAAATAATAAATATTATGTGTTGCAGTTTTGCTAATATAACTCACAAATGAAAAAGTATCAAGCTTTTTTTTTTTTTTTAAAATAGTACTCAACAGGACTCACAAAGGCTTTTTCAATCCATTATAAGAGCATTAACAGCTATTAAACATGTAATACTGTACTTTCAAAATATGTGAAAGCATAGAAATACATTAGAATTAATTGCAGAACAGTCTCAAACCCTCAAAAATGCAATTTTTTTTTTCTTGTGTGAAATGGATCCTGGGACATAAGGGGTTAATACATATCATGGAACCCGCATGGACAAGAACGGCTGATCTAATTAATTTTTTTGAATTCTACATTGCTGGATTGTGAGTCCGATAGCTAAATTTACTTCGCAACACTAATTAATTTGTAGTCTCTGAGTGAAGTTTAACTATAAACTCCATGTTTTACTGACGTCATGATGCCTGTCTTTACTCTTGGCTGTGGCTTAAATATTGTCAGATCATATCGTCCCCTGAAATCAGACTTAAAAGGTCAGAGTTTACAAGTTCAGCCCTGAGGTCGGATTTTGCGAGCTGGAGTCAATAGAATACATCTAAACATTTGCAAGTAGCTAATAAAATAGGGCCCATTGTCTTTAAATAAAAATGGAGTCTCTCACTTAACAGAACATCAGCAATGAGTTTGCTCAAGTGTCTTTCTTCTCCAATGGAAGGTTTTACTCCATCTAGACAGCATCTAGATTGAAGGCTTCTCAAGCTTTATGTGATTGCTGAAAGTACTGCAACTAACAGAGATTCTTAGACAATTTCATAATAAAATATAAAGAATTTATTACTCAGGTCCTCACACAGAAAAAAAGCAATTTTCAAATTACCAATTAAAATTTCAACTACAGGTAGAGCCTGTTTAAATAATTTCAAAACGTTTGTAGCAGCGGCTTATTGTCTTCTTTTATGTTATCAAGTTTGCTCATATCGAAATTTTGTGTATTCAGAGTTTCACTATAAGAAAATGTTAGTATCTTCTTATGGTACGTCTCCTAAGCCATATAATGGTCTATTTTATCTACCCAAGCAACGTTTCTATATATATTTACATTTCATTGTAAAAGCCAACGAAACACAAGTCCCTGTTTGTAAGTGTATTTAGTACTGCAACTGATAGTGAACATAGTGCTTACAAAATGCATTGTATTGGGAAGAGGAGATTGTATACATTACGTAAAGACTGAATTGATTCCCAATATCTCTTCACATGGCCATTTAAATCCGCTTCCTTTTCATGTCTCTGTTTAATAGTAATTCCACACGATGATGTGTTGAAATTTGTAATAACATTAAACTGGCTGTAAGCGATGTATTACTTTCTTTGTTCAAGCTGTACTGTTGGTAAAAATAGAATGAACTGGTGCCCTTGTCTGTATTGATAAAGCTAATCTACTGTAAGTATTGTGTTAATCAAAATATATAATTACAGTCTATGAACCATTGTAATTTGATGCAAGGTCCTGTGATTAGGATTGGATGTTAAAAGCTATACCTTTCCAGTCAGCTTAATAAAAGCTTGACAGGAAATAATACTGCTAGTTGAAGGTTTTGCAGAAAAATAGATAAATATCTATCTTTTTTTTTTGCATGCCAAAGCAATTTTAATTCACTGACAAGCGTCAAATGCTTTGTATATCTCAAGGTTTTCATGGGGTTGCAGTAACTTTAGGAGATATCAAATAGCTTGACATAAATCCACTTTTCCACTAAAAAAAATTGCATATTCAGTTGGAATGGATAATTCGGCGATGCAGTGAAAACTCTAACTTATATTTTGCTTAACAGAAATATTTTAACCAGTTTTGTAAGGACTCATCTCCATTTAATCTATGACAAATCCAAACCGTGCAAGTACATGTGTAAGCTATAGTAAACGTGCCATTTATGATGGATATATATATTGTATTTTCAGTTACTACTGTGGTTTTTCCTGCATACGTGCTTTTTGTTGATCTTTTTGAGCACTAGAGATACGTGGTTGATTAATTAGAAAATGTGGAAGACCTGTGTAATAGGGGTTCAACTGTCACCGCCAATATGAAGAGTATGGTGGGCAATAGGATTCCCTCAGACACTTCATGCGGCCCTAATTCTCTGAAGTAAAAGAACATGTCCGTTATCTACAATGCACAGTCCATTTTATATCTCCACAACCAGCAAATCACTCTTGTGGACTACAAAATACTTCTCAATATCTGTACACCTAACTTCAGTTAAACATTTCAACTTCTTTTGCACAGTGTTATAAGTTTTGCTACACGTGAATCCAAAAGGTTAATGTGCAGCCCATTTAAGGAAGTTGTATATGCTGCCCTACCAATGAAATTGGTTGTCTCACTGGTGTAGACCCAATAGTGGCCCAAATAAGGCAGGTGAAAAATCCCAGGAGAATTGATCAGGCTTCTAATATTTTATTTAAAAATATCTGTCAGTGACTATTCAATTTCTAAAAACAATTTCAGCAGATATGATACATTTTTAATGGCTAACTTAGTATGATTAGAATGCAAGCTTCCTCAAACAAATCTGGAAATATTGCAGTACATATAGGCAAGCTGACTGCATCGTAATTGATCAGAGTGAAAGTAAGGAAGTCTAAGATGCACTGGGTGTGAAAAGTTTGCTAAGTTGTACACACAGTCTCTGTAGGCAGCAAGAGGAGAGGTTCCAAATCTCTGCATGTATCCGTATTCCCAGATCTTCCTGCCTCTATGTGTCCAGAAGTTCCCCTTCAGTATTGTGACCCTCAGATCATTGAAGTTGTCCATTTTGGCAGAAATGTTCACCCATTGGTATCTGTTTTGTTTTTTATTTACAATAAGGCAAATAAGGAATTCACACAGGTATAAAGTCTGTCCTGTTCCACCTACATATAATACTCCAGGAGCCTCATTCAATTTGAAGCAGTATATAGACCGTATGTCTGCGGGCTTGCTGCAGGCTTGCAGTCTGCTACAATTCCGGTGCTATTCAATTGAACAAGCCCACAAGTTACAGGCTGAAAGCCAAGACTGTAAACCATGCACTTGTACGTAGCATTTCAGGGCGGGAACATGATCAATTAAGCAAGTCCGTAACTACCCATTTAGAAACAGCGAATAGAAAATGAGACCGTTATCAGTAGGTCAGTTAAACATGGAGGTTACATGTCAATCAATTAGCGATATGCAATCGGTAATTGCAAACCCGCAAAACACAAAATAATAAAAATGAATGCTGATACTGTTCTAGTCCATGTGGGTGGCCTGATATGTATTAACTCATTGATTACCAAGATCGATATAACCCCGAAATGAAACCTAAAATAAAATTATTTTTGATTGCTGATTTGCAAGCTTGAGACTGTTGTGCAATCAATTCTAGTGTCTTTCATTGCTTTCCCCATAATTTACAGTGCAGTATTGATTTTTTTATTTGCTTTTACAGTGCTACTGGTATATGTTTAACCCCTTTGCGGGTCCTCTCTAGTATTTGTCAGATTTTCTTCTACATTTGCTATTTTACGGATGTGAATACGTTTGCGGGCTTGAGGAATTGTAGCAATTGAATAGCGATTTGCGATTGTAACTCTTGCAGGCGTGAAAGATCAAAGGCTTAGATGGGGTGTAAGTTAACGTTGTAGCAACCGCAAGGATTTCAAGCCCGTAACCCGTAGACTGTTCGCAAAAAAACGCCAATTGAATAGCAAATTAACTTACGGCCTCCATTATGGGCTACTGTAACTTACAATTGCTCAATTGAATGAGGCTCCAGGACATTTAACACACATGATCAGGTATACCACATTTAATGATTTGCATGAAAAGTTACCAGTCATTCTATGATGTTGGTTGGTGTGTTCCTTTGGGAATGTGTCCTCGCAGGGATGTCTAAATCTAGTCTAGTCTAATCCAACCTTGCTGGAGCAAAGGTGATTTTACCAGTTTTAGTCATTTTTCTCTGAATGGAAAAAATTATATGTTTGCAGCCTTGGAGAATTTGCTTTAAACACCAACCCTACTACTGATTATGGGTTTTAAGTATTTTGTTGTGCAAAACTTAGTTAGTCTGATTCTGGAGGGAGATAACTGAATATATCCTGTTTTAGTGTGACATGCTTCTGTGAGCCCAATGGACTTTTGGGGACTATGAACTGTTGTGGGAGGGGAACCTGGTACCAGAACACAGCTCCTTTCCTTTCCCACCAAGAACAATGCCTAAACCCCCTGAATGCATGGACTGTGGTTGCTAAGTTGGCCCAAGATAGATAATGTCACTACAGATGTTTGTGTGTGACAGCCATATTGTGTTTTGTGGGCCATGTTTTACTGTCAGCCATCCTGTTTGTGATGAGCCATGTTATAGTGAGATGTTAATACTTGATGTATAGTTATGGTTGTGTGGGTAATCCATGTTGTTCAGGGAGGAGGCCACAATATGGGGTTAATCATAATTATTATATGTGTGTGTGTGTGTATTATACACAAGGCAGTGTGTGTGTGTATATTATACACAGAGCAGTGAATATGTGTGTGTATATTATACAGGGCAGTGCGTGTGTGGCCTTAACAGGCAAACTTATTGTATTGTTGTGTTCCTTTATTGATGTGTGGATGGTACCCAATCATGTTTTGTCTATAAATGCTGCATTTCGCCAGAGAATGTAATAAAGTGTATTACCAGGATACCTGGTAAGAAGTGTCACCAGTTACGAGGTGGTTGGTTGTACAGTGGAGAAAAGCTGGCCGGCACCAGGGGACAGTGGACACTTAGGTGTGAATGGGTAAACATGCTGGACATATAGAGGGTCCCGTACTTCAGAGACTAACAGCCCTATTAAATTCCTCCTACTGAAGAATTCGTATCCCGTAAAGGAGCCCGCTAGACTTACAGCCGCCTCTTTCAGCTACCCGCAAACGATCTGCGGGTTACAGGCGGAAAGACCCTAAGGGCTGTCAAAATCAGAACTCCGTCTCAGCTAAGCCTTTTATCTGTTAAGCCTGTAAATGTTACGATCGCAAATTGATATTAAATTGATACGATTCCTCAAGGACAAACTGGTGTTCAAACCCGTAAATGGCAAATGGGGCCAAAAATCCTACAGGTACTAAAGAGGACCTGCAAGAGGGTTAAAGTCCTGTCCGTAGCACTGTAAGTGCAAATTTAAACACATTACTGTAATTTAAATTAAAGAGAAAGTGATGTTAGGTATTAAAATTAATAGCACAACATTCTCAAACACGCAAATCTGCAATATAAAATAGTTTATTTTATGTTTAATTTCCCTGTTATGTCGATCCCAGCAATCAATGTGTTAATACATGTAATAGAACTCTCATGGACTAGAATATCATAATTAATATATTGCATTATCTCTGGAATGCGGGTCCGATCGCAACTCGTACTTCAAACCCGTAAGGGATTGAAATCTAACCTCCATTTTTGAGCGACGTAATGATGACGATCTATTTTACCATTGGCTCCTTCTAAACCTGTAACCACGGGTTTGACTAATTGATCATGTGCACAGCCGCAAATGCAACATACTCAAGCATGGTTTACGGATTTGGATGTCGGCCATGTCTGTTGCAGACTTGGCTAATTTTATCGTTCTGAAACTCAGAATTTAAAGTGGCTGCAAGTGTCTCCACTCCTGATCTGATCAGATACCTCCTGTGAGGCCAGGATCAAAGGGTCAACTGGCCTCCTTACATGGTCAGTGTGGGGGCTGATGGAGAATGAAGGGATTGGGTTGTGTATAAATTGTGCTATGCATCAATGAAAACTTTGTCAGCTTGAACTGAGGGAATAATAATTCTTATTATTGGGATTATTAATGCTGAATCTGCATGAAACTTTATTACTGTCGGTAACATTTGCGGGTGGTTTCTGGTTCCTGGGGTTTGCTGGGTTCTGAGATGAATAGAAGCTCACCACTCAGTGGTGTCCTGTAAGCTGAAAGCAGGAGGGTATGGGGTGCAGGTGGTCTCCTCAACTCTGGGTCGTGACACTTTCTTACTATGATGAGTATGGGGGCAGCTTGGGAAGGCTTTGAAGGCCATGTGTGGCTCTTGAGCCTTCTGTTGCCCACCACAACCCTTGTATATTACAATATATCAACATATTTCCGCAAGTATTGATTCAATTAATTATTATTTATTATTTTAATAATCTATGACTATTTGAAAATACCTGGGAGTTGCTCTAAAGGCAGATGATCTATATATTATAAACTATCATGTATACTCTGTTCAGCTTATATAATTAAAGAGTAATTGAAAGAGCAGTACAGTACATAATATATAGCTTTCCATATGTACATAGAAAGTTGCAGGCCAAACAAGTGTCAACAATTCTTTGAGCCCCTGGCATTCCAATGGCTGAGTACTGGGTGTTTGCAGAAAATACTACTCAATGCAACTTTGTATTAACGAATGTTATGGCAAAGCAAGAAGACAAACACTTGCTGTTAGAACTGTAGGGATGTTTCCTACCACAAAAAACATTAAATAATATTTATTAAATTAATGTGACCTCCTTGACAAGCACTTGAATTAAAAAAAAAAAAAAAAAAAGCTTTCTTATTTGTTAAAACATATTTATAATAAAAGCACCATTTCATATCTGCTTGGCTACATTTTATTATAGATTAAATTACACGTTTAATTTGATGTTCCCAACTACAATCTGCTAGTGCAGGAAAAGCTGTTTGCAGAACTCCCGATTGCAAAAAGTATGATGGGACTTCTGAGATCCCAGCTTGTAACACCAATGATTGTTATATGGATCTGAGATGGTAAAAGACAAGTCTTGAAATGCTGTTAAAATGGGAGCACATGGTACTTATAAAACTATTTTTAACAAAAAGTAAACCTTTTTTCTGCCCATCAAGGCAAAACAGGTTAAGCTAAATGATGTAGTCTGATATTTTTGTTTCTGAAACAAAGTTGTGTATTTGTCATCTCAGTCACTAGTAAAGGTCCACCCACCTACTTGTGTTATGCTTGGATGCCAGCTATGTTCTGCATCTGTGAATGAATCAGGTCATCTGTGGTTGTTGTAACCTCACTGTCCATCAATCTAGCATGTTGTATCGCTATGTTGGTGCAGAGTGCATTACCCCTCAGCAAAGGAAGTGAAGGACATATGTGCAGTGGGAGTTTTCTCTGCTGGATTTCTTTGACTTTTGACTGTGACCTTGACTATTCTTTTGACATCACCAGCCTGACCTTGCTTATTTACTGGATTCTCATGTTTGCCACTCGTCCTGACCTTCAGCCAATGACTCTGACCTTGTTTCTTGCTGCCAGCCCATGACTTCAGTGTTGGTTACAGACAACTGTCCTGCTATTCAGACCAGAACCCAGGTGAATACGACTTTCTACTTGTTTTCAGCAACCACGTAACATCACACGTCTAATACTTGTAAATAGTCTGTCATTTCTGACTATCGCACTGCTGAACTCACAATGTAAATGGAAACGATTGATTAATTGTCAGTGGTTTACACTTGGCAGCTGGCCTCTGAGTTTCTGGAAAACACATTTTCTAAAAGGTGCTTTCTAGGAATGCCTTTTGCTGAAACCGGTCTGTAATGCTCACTGGTATCTAACATAAACCTCTCCCCTGGCACCAGAATCTCCTTGTCACAATCAAATTTAAAATGTCCGATACATATCATTTATATATTTTTTGTTTGCTTCCAGAACTGACAAAGCTAAATGACTTCTATGTATGTGGAACAATACTTCTCAGTGTTATAATGGGAGCAAGCATACACTGAACACATTCTTATAGGAACAAAAGAAATGCTAGGAACGGCAGTATAAGTAATCATACGATCCAAGCAGCTACATTCCTCATGTATTGTTGAACGTTTTTGTTAGTTTTGCAGCAGAGACATAACTTTAATTTAGCATTAGCTTAATTTATTTAGACAAGCTACTATGTCTGTCTGTCTCATTGTCCAATATATGATGTGAATACCATCAAATTATTTAAGGTCCAAAATAGGATCACTCCAGGACTGCCGTTAAACGTATGCACTTTTATTGTTTTTTAACCTATTTTTTTAACAGCAGCAAAGCAAATCTTTAGCCTTAAAATATTATTTAAAAAGACTGTTTTTAGCTGTTATTAGTGTAATAAAAAAAAAAAAAGATCATTCTAACATACAATTTTGTCCTCTTTCACACCACACGTGTGTTAGGTACATGGCCCTTTAATGGTGAAATAATAAATTAGTTTAACATGAAAAGTACATATACTGGTCCTAATGTAATATAAAACCAGTCTTGGGACAATTTTTAAATTGTAAGTTTGCGAGTTTTTCAGTGTTGCATGCTGATTTGGAGAAAGCACTCTGGACACTGGATTCTAAGACAGGGCCCTACATGCTTAGCAAATAGTTAATATTGCTATTGTTTTTGCCTTGAATTTACAGAATATGTTGTTGCCTTATAAATAAACAATAATAATAATATAATATAACCCCTATTGTAATCTGTTATATCAGGTTTCATTAAACCAGTATGTTAGGTTTTGTTTCTTGAAATGTTTTTTTCTAGATTCGAAAAGTGAAAACTTCTTAATAAACAGAAATAAAAACAACTTCTGACCTTCTACTCTATCTATTCCCTTGTGTTTGTTGTTTTGTCATTCAGTCATGTAGAACTTTCTGTGACCCTATGGACTGCAGTTGTACTTATCTATAAGGTTTTCTTGGCAATGATACATGAGTGGGTTACAAGTTCCTTCTCCAGTGGACAGTGATGTGTCTGAACTATCTGCTGTGACCTGCCCATCTTGAGTGACCCTACATGGTATAGCTCACAGTTTTATTGACTCACACAAGCCCCTTCACCATGACAAGGTAGCGATCCAGAAGGCAATCCATTTCATGTCTGCCTAAAATCCTAAGTCTTAATTGATCCTTATGATATTTGCACCCTAGACATGTTTTTTTCTCTCTCTCTCTCTCTCTCTCTCTCTCTCTCAAATGAGTATGAAAATCTTGCCACTGTCAATAATATCCACTGATTTTTTTACACTGACTCACTGTATACAACTACATTTGTAAAGCACTTTCAAAACTACTTCCTTTTTACAGAAACCATTCTCTAGTATTATCATATGACTAAATATATTCTGCTCTTGGTAGGCCTTTGCAAGTTGACCTTTTCATCAAGCAATAAAAATATATTTTTTACAGTATGATTTTGTTTAAGTTTTTTATTGACCTTTTTTATTCATTAGTCATTAATTCAGATATTTCCGAAAGAAATGCTGCCAGTGAAGCCTAATTAATTAGTCCAAATAATTTGTGTGTGCAAGTAGCTTGTGGTGTATGTCAGGGTAAAATAATTGTTTACTATGCAAATTGCTGCTTCATTGATTTAATGTGTGTGTTTATTAATCCTTTCAGAGCAGGAAGGGCAGCAGAATGATGTCTTGTAGAATCACTGTGTATAGAAAAGAGGTTTTTACTTGCATTGTATTTTTGTTGCTGTATAGTGTCATCAGTATACATTGTGCTTTACACACACAAGGTACAAAACAACACATAATAATATAAGCCCCAAAGAGATTACTTGTATGGGGAGTGAAGAACAAATACAGACACATTAAGGTAAAGGTTAAGTACATGTGGAAAAGAGGATGCTACTAAGGATCTTGAAGTGCATTCACTAAGGGTGCTGTTTAAAAGTACTTTAAAGAGGTGGCTTTTAAGCATAGCCTTGAAATTAATACAATTAGGGATTTCTCTAATGTTTAGTGACCAGAGGTGCGTGGCTACTAGTGAGAGAGGTGTTAGGGGAGAAGAAGGGCTAAAGCATTATAGGAAAAATAGGGAGACGTTTTTGTGAGGAGCAAAGAAGACAGGCTGGTGTAGAGAGAGAGAGCCAAGAAGAGAGATATAAGGAGAAGATGAGGCGTGGATAGCCTTGAGGCAGAGAAGGAGAGTTGTATAGGCTATTAATCAATTTATTGGAAGCCAATTGAGGGATTTTAGTGTGGGAGAAGAAGGAAGAAATTCAAAAGGGAGAGAAAAGTGAAATTAGGAGCAAAAAAAACCAGAGTAAGATGTTGCAGTAGTATGGTCGAGAAAGGATAAGAGTGTGGGTGATTGGCCTAGCAGTGGAGAGGTTAAGAAAAAGGGTGTATTTTTGTATTTTGTTGTTAACCCCTATATAGTTCTACAGAATATGTTGGCTCATTACAAATAAATGATAATAATAAAACATGTTTTTGCAATGGATTGGATGTGAGAGGAGAATGTTACGGATAAAACAAGTATGACAGATAAGCTTGTTTGCCACTGCAACATAGAAATACCAACACCAGTAATAAAAGAAAAATAAAGCAATTTAATAATCATCTAATGGGACATTATTTTCATGTTTAAATAAAGGTGTTGAGAGATTATCAGTGACTGTCTTTATGGCAAATCTGCAGTGATGGGGACGATCATACTAAGATATGATCAACGTATGCTTTCTGTCCACTGACCTCTCATATCGTTGTGAGGGACTTGGAAGGTTGTGTGCATGTTCGAATACAGAAATGTCCTTGCTGTGAAAATTTTAAAATAGAGTACCTAATTAAACTGAAAGTTCCAAAATAATAATACACGAAGAACATTGCATATCATATTAAAAATTCCCACAATGTTGGGGCACTTAACAATAGGATTAAATGGAAGTGCAACTGCCAGTGGGATAATCCTCCTCTGCACACTCTAGGCCTCATGCAGCCTGTTATGACCTCATACTTGTACTGAGCTATATTTGCCTTTAGAGACATAGGTTACTGAGCAGTAAAACTCCCAACAGTAACAGATCCCAGTGCAAAATAATTTAGGTCCCCCCTTGCAACTCTATATAAATGAAGGTTCCTGTAGGGGTCAATTATGCTGTTCAGAGATTAGTTGCTAACTCTCTGGTCATACACATGGATATCACCTGGCAGACAGTATGGAAATCAAATGGAGGAGCTCTATACAGTCAGCAAAAGCAAGACCTGGAGCTGACTGCAGCTCAGACCATGAGCATCTTATTGCAAACTTCAGAATTAAATTGATGAGAAGAGGGAAATACATGGTTACATAGTAATCAAGGTTGAAAAAAGACTTTCAGTCCATCAAGTTCAACCTGTTAAGATCTCCTCTGATCTGCAATATGCGGATTAGTTATTAATTAATTTGTTGATTAAATAATTATTAATAGTATAGTATTGGAGGAATAAAGAGTTAGTCCATCAAATTCAACCTTTTTAGATCTCTATTGATCTTTTTAATGTGGACTATTAAATATTAATTGTTAATTGATCCAGAGGAAGGCAAACAGAAAAAAAAAAACATTGAAACTTTGCCAATTGTCTCATAAGAGGAAAAAAAAGCAAAATTCCTTCCTGACCCCAAAAACTGGCGATCAAATTTCTCCCTGAATCAATATTCCTTCGCTAGTTATCTAGGATAACCTTGAATGCCCTCTATTCAAAAATATATCTAACCCCTTTTTGAAGTTGTCTATCGAATTCGCTGTTACCACCTCCTTTGGTAGAGAATTCCACAGTTTAACCACCCTAACTGTGAAAAACGCTTTTCTTTGTTTAAGGTGAAATCTTTTTTCCTCTAACCTCAAAGGGTGTCCTCTTGTCAGTTGAAAATCTCTTGCTACAAAAAGTTCACTTGACAAAGCCTTATATTGACCCTGGATGTATTTAAATAAGGTAATCATATCCCCTTGTAGACGCCTTTTTTCTAGCGAAAATAAGTTTAATTTGGTTAGTCTTTCTTCATAACTTAGCCCCTCCATTCCCCTTATTAGTTTTGTAGCACTTCTCTGTACTTTTTCCAGCTCTAAAATGTATTTTTTATGAAGTGGTGCCCAAAATTGTACTCCATATTCCAAATGAGGGCGTACTAGGGCTTTGTATAGTGGCAGAATTATATTTGCTTCCCTTGCTTCTATACCCGTCCTAATACATTCCTTCCTAATATTTTACTTGCCTTTGCAGCTGCTGCTTGGCTTTGAGCGCTGTTACCTAGGTGGTTGTCCACTAGTACTCCCAAATCCCTTTCAATATCTTATACCCCTAGATTTTCTCCATTAAGATTATAGATTGCATGGCTATTTTTTCCTTCCCAAATGCATAACCTTGCATTTTATTTGTATTAAATCTCATCTGCCATTTAGCCGCCCATTTCTCTAATTTATGCAAATCCCTTTGTAGGGAAAGTACATCATTATCTGATTTTATTACCTTGCACAACTTAGTGTCATCAGCAAAAATGGAGACACTACTTTCGAGTCCTACTTCTATGTCGTTAATAAATATGTTAAAAAGGAGAGGACCTAATACTGAACCTTGAGGAACCCCACTTATCACATGAGACCAATCAGAGTATGTTCCATTCACAACAACCCTTTGCTTCCTGTGTTTTAGCCAGCTCTCGATCCATGAGCAGATATTTACTGCAATTCCTGTATCCCTTAGTTTGCTCACTAGTCTTCCATGTGGCACTGTATCAAATGCCTTTGAAAAATCTAAGAAGACTACATCCACTGAGTTGCCCTGATCCAAGTTCCTACGAACCTCCTCATAAAAACTAATTATATTGGTCTGACACGACCTATCCTTCATAAATCTGTGTTGACTGCTACCTATGATTTTGTTCAAATAGACATATTCTTGTATTCTGTCCCTTATTAACCCTTCTAAAAGATTCCCAACAACCAATGTGAGGCTCACTGGTCTATAATTCCCCGGATTTGCTGTAGATCCCTTCTTAAATATAGGTATCACCTCTGCTTTTCTCCAGTCATCCGGTAGAGACCCTGTAGTGAGTGAGTCTTGAAAGATTAGATATAATGGTTTGGCTATTACAGAACCCAGCTCCCTAAGTACCCTTGGATGTATTCCATCAGGACCTGGGGCTTTATTAACATTTATTTTCTCCAATCTCTTTTGGATTTCTTCCTGCCTTAACCAATTATTTAGTGATGGTAGTGTAGCCTCATTATGTTGTGGTGTCTCAATCACTGGTACCTCCCTTGTGTATGCCGAAGAAAAGAACTTATTTAGCTCATCTGCCTTTTCCTGGTCACTATTTATCAGATGGCCTGTGTCACATTGTAATGTTCCTATAGCTTCCTTCCTGGCCTTCTTCCCATTAATATATTTACAAAATATTTTAGGGTTAGTGTTACTTTCCATTGCAACTGACTTCTCATTTTCTATTTTAGCCAGTCTAATAGCCCTTTTACAAGCCTTGTTGATTTCCTTATAGTCACATAAAGCAGCCTCTGTTCCCTCCTTCTTGTATAATTTAAATGCATGTTTCTTTTTTCTCATCATGATCTTTAAGTCATTGTTAAGCCACATGGGATGTGATTTACTCCTATTCATTTTATTTCCACATGGTACATGCCGATGAGTATGCTTATTTATTAAGGATTTGAATGTTGTCCATTTATTTTCAGTATTTTTCCCTGTAAGTTATTTGTCCCAGTCTATATGAAGTATTGCTGCCCGTAGCCCATTAAAGTTAGCCCTTTTAAAATGTAGAGTTTTTGTTGGCCCCTTACAACTCTGTTTTTTGTATTCAATCTCAAATAATACTGTTTTGTGATCACTGTTCCCCAAGGGTTCCCCTATTTTAACCTTTGATATTATATCAATATTACTTGTGATGACTAAATCCAAGATGGCCCCATTTCTAGTAGGTTCTTGTATTACCTGGGCCATATAGTGATCCCCGAGTGTACTCAAGAACCTGCTCCCCTTAGCTGAGCTGCTGGTCTCATTTATCTAGTTTATTTCAGGGTAATTAAAGTCTCCCATTATTAGAACTTGCCCATGCTTAGCTGCATTTCCAATCTGTAACAATAATTGTATTTCCTCACTTTCAGCTGTATTTGGGGGTTTATAGCATACTCCCACCAATATGCGTTTAGAATTAGCTCCTCCACTATTTAGCTCAACCCACAAAGATTCAATGATGCCGTTAGTGCCAGCATAAATATCTTCTCTGACTATAGGCTTAAATTCAGGCTTAACATACAGACAGATCCCTCCATCAGACCAAACATACAAAATAAATAATATCATGTGTGAACATGCAGTGGAGGTAAAGAGTAGAGTAGATAAAAGGGACTACACATGGTAGAAAGATGTGTCCAACTGAAACCAAACTTCTAGGGAATAGCAAGAAGAGACAATGAGACGTTATATAATGAATGATGTAAAGAAATAGAAGATGACAAAATGGGAAATACGGGAGCTATCTTCAAGAAAATTGGGGATCTCAAGGGATTCTTTAATGTCAAAGTGGGTGTGATAAAACATAGAATTGGTAGGAAATTAACAGAAGCAGATCAGATAAAAAAGAGGTGGCAGAAATACACAGAAGATCTATACAGGAAGGACGCTAACAGCACTGATCATTTCAATAGTTTGTCTAATGAGCTGGAGCCCGACATCTTGGAGAGTGAAGTGAGATGGGCCATAGGATGCCTTTCTGATAACAAGGCTGCAGGAGTTCATAACCTCTCAGCTCACCTGTTCAACAGGATGATGCTGTGAAAGTGTTACTTGCCTTATGCCAAAACATTTGGAAAAATTTAACAATGGCCAATAGACTGGAAAAGGTCAGTCTACATCTCAATCCCAAAAAAGGCAGTGCCAAAGAGTGCTCAAATTATCGAACAATTGCACTCATTTCACATGCCAACAAGGTTATGCTTAAGATCCTGCAAGCTCAGCTTCAACAATATATAATTTGAGAACTACCAGCTATGCAAGCCAGGTTTCTCAGAGGCACCAATTGCCAATGTCCACTGGATAATAGAGAAAGCAAGAGAGTTTCAGAAAAACATTAACCTCTGCCTCCTAGACTATTCTAAAGTTTTTGACAGTGTGAATTACAAGGTGTGGCAAGTTCTTAATGAGATGATAGTAGTAGACCATCTCATCTTTATTTATTCAACTCATGCGTGGAATACATCTTGTTTAGGTCAGGAATCAATATTGCTGGAAGAAATATCAACAACCATAGATATGCCGCTAATACTACTCTGATGCCTGAAACTAAAAGGCCTATTAATGAGGATGAAACGAAGAGCTTGCAAAAGCTGTCCTGCCGCTCAGTGTTAAAAATATGAAGATCATGGCAAACCGTGATCTCAATTCCTGGCAAATAGATGGGGAAGAAGTTACAGTGACAGATTTTATTTTCCTGGGCTTCAAGATATCTGCAGATGGTGGCTGCAGGCATGAAATTCAAAGGCGTTTGCTACTGGGAAGGAAAGCTATGGCAAGTCTGGACAAGCTATTAAAAAGTAAAGCTATTTCGTTATAAGCAAAGACCTGCATAGTTAGAACTATGGTGTTTCAAGTAGTAACGTACAGATGTGAGAACTGCATCATAAAGAAGTCTGAGCGCTGTAAAATTGATGTTCAATTGTGGTGTTGGAGAAAACAGCTTAGAGTTCCTTGGACTGCAAAAAGAAACAATCAATACTACAGGAAATCTACACAAACTGTTCACTGGCAGGTTTAATCATGAGGCTAAAGCTCAAATATTCTGGTTATATCATGAGAAGGCAGGATTCCATAGATAAGTCTGATGCTTGGAATGATTACAGAATCCTCTTGCACATAAAGAAGGAGATGGCAGAGGTGTAGATGGCTAGATGAGGCAATTAAAGCAATGAACATGAGCTTAAGGGACAGTGGCTGACAGATGTGCCTGGCGTGTTGCAGTCCATAGAGTGACGAAGAGTTGGACACGATTAAATAGCTGAACAACAACAAAAAAGTAAATAAATTAGCTAAAAATTATGTAGGTGACCTGGTCAGATCGCCCGTTTAAATCATCTTTCTATAAAAAAATATTCTCTAATACTTCTCTAGTAAATTAAGACACTCTCTTTACTCCAGGTATCATAGGGCCCCTACTCAGTGATGGGTGCTGGAGCTTTGCACCTGCTGCACCAGCAGTAGCTCCACCACTGCCTATATACACATACATAAGCATACACATTAATTTATGTACAAAAATATGTAAATATTGTAACTGTAACCCTTTTTTCTGTCACTAATAGGTTGAGTAGCTGTGGATCTATAGTGATACGAGAGCATCCGAGTAATAATTTGTGAAATTAACCGGACTGCTTTTGAACTGAAAAATAGATTAGCATTTCTCAAAATCTCAATACTGCTATACTCAAACTTATGTCACGATTAATGCACTAATATGGAAGCCTGGGTCAATATATGCGGCTACTAACATGAACTAAAACATTGAATTTCCAGAGAACACTCTTTATATATTTTTTTTTAGTTGGCAAGAATTACCTTGGGCAGATGTTCAGCCAGTATGCTGAACTCATCTAAACTATTCAAGTGGAAACTAGAAAATAGAGCAGGAGATATCTCCACTCCACTGATGTGAGATGATGAGGACACGGTATAACTTGTGCCCAGATTCACTAAGAAGTGAAGTCTGAGGTATTTGCAGTTCTGTGTTCTTTCTTTCTTATAGCAATGAAATCTGTGATCAACATAATATTATTCATTATCATTATTCATTATCATTATTTATTATAATTCATTATTATTATCATTATGCTCATTATATTAGAAGCAGACATTTTGAAAAACTATAGTTAATTATCAGTTTTTATTATAAACGATAACTGACAAATTGTATATGCACTTTATGAAATAAGCATGCTCTCTGTAATTTCTGCTTCATAATAATAATATATTTACTTTAATAGACATTAAAAGGATCATTCATGGTGCTCTTCATGGTGGGAAAGAGCACAAGATTGTATCCTAAAATTATCTATATTATTTATTTACACTAATAATAGCTAACAAATGTAAATATTTAAATGTATGCTTATATACAAGTCTATCAGCCCCATTAAATTCCCCCAACGTGTAAAACCGTATACTGTAACGTAGCCTGCAAGACTTACAGCTATTAAATTGGCCTCTTAAAGCTACCCTCAAACCACCTGCGGGTTGCAGGCGGAGAAACCCTAAGGCATGCCGAAATCTGAACTCCGTTGCCACAAATACTTTGTTCTGTCACATCACAAATATCAAGTACCAGGGGAACTTTTTTATTATTTGTTGTTCAGTCCTTCAGTCGTGTCCGACACTCTGTGACCCCATGGACTGCAGCACATTAAGCTAGGTCACTGCCTGTGCTGTTCCACAATGTTTGCATGCCAAAGCTACTGTTGTGGGCTGCCAGTTCCTTAACTAGTGGACTGTGATTTGTCTGACCTCTCTGCTGTCACCTGCCCACCTACACTGGCCCTACATGGTATAGGTCACAGCTTCATTCAGGTACACAAGCCCCTTCACCACCACCACTTAGCAATCCACAAGGGGACCAGGGTAACATACACCACACTAATCTACTCTGCACAGCCTTCATGTGTTTTTGCGGCCCTTCCTGATTTGTTAGAGGCAAGTGGATCAACAGCCAACTCACCTCCATCAGGGGTAATCTCTGCTACGCCCATCCTAGAAAGTCCCACACCATTGCTGGTGGCCATGTGCCAAGATGTATACCCATTGCCATTTGGTGACCTCCCATTATGTTATGCTATTCATCAATTTACATTAGTTTGGTGTATGTTACCCTGGTCCCCTTCTGGATTGCTAAGTGGTGGTGATGAAGGGGCTTGTGTACCCAAATTAAGCTGTGAGCTATACCATGTAGGGCCATTGTAGTGGGCATGTTATAGAGGTCAGACAAATCACAGTCCTCTATAGAAGGAACTAGCAACCAACTCCAGTATCACCTGTCATATTGTTAGCAGGCTCTCAGGGGAATGTTGATACTCCATAGTATCACTAATTGGTCTTTGCATGTGAATTAACCCTTTATTTTGATTATATACAAGATATATTATTATATTATATCTAATGCTATTATTACTATTATTTTTGTTACATGTATTGATCTATTGCATAGTAACTAGGTCTCATTAGTTTACATATATAAGAATGTGACCCATAACCCCAACCATTGAAAATACACTGACATGGTTAGAACGGTATAACAAAGCTTTACTTGATACACAGAGCACAATCAGAAATGGTCAAGACTGTGCATTAATATCATGGGTGTGGTGTGGGTAGATCCCGGGAGAGTAGGGGGCTTGTGGTAAAAATGGGATACCGACAGGGGGTAATGTTAAAGTCTAGAATAAGAATAATGCATATCACCTATCAGGGTCACATGTGGGCACTACACCACTGCAACCGGAATCTGATAAAAAAAAGGATCTTCAGAAATCACTTCATTTAATTGAAGACACCATTAATGTTCACAGCACTTACATCTTGTCTAGATCTGCTCAATGTAACAGATGATTTAACCTCTGGACTGTGTAATCCAATCCAGTTTCACACATACAGTGTGGCGACAAAACAAAAATCTGAAAAAAGTAGTCAACTAAAAAAAGGTTGAGGAGGATAAAAAAAATTGTACAGTGCCTAATACTGTAACTGTAACAATATACCAACTTACCTGATTCCCATCTGCAAGTATTACTAACTATTAGCTAGGTCTCTGGATAATCAGCAATATGCGAAAATACCCATTAATACGGAGAGAACACAAAGGTCAGCAGCCAGATTCACTGTTACTTAATCAGACCCAAGGCTCTGTTCTCAAACTGATATTGAGGTCAGGATCACATGCTTCACTAGTGCATATAATAATGCTGGCTGTCATTAACATGCCATTGTGAGACTTTACAAGTCCACAGCCATAGTGGTATTTGTCTACATTTCAGCTAACAACAATCATGTCTTAGATATCTGGCTTTAAGATTGTGGGGGGCTGTCATTGAGGGAATGTCTACCTGAGAGGCACTGAGAAAACCTTACACCTCATACATTTCCTTCACAATGCTTGCAGATGCAGAAGATGCCTTCATGGAACTGAATTGTACCTAAAACAAAAAAGGGAAAAAAAAGACAAAACCTAGAAAATAAGGCCTTAAAAATATAGGGACTGCAGCATCTTCTCAACGACCCTCTCCCACTCATTATAGGCCATGGTCTGGTCCTTGTCCTCCTTAGCCATCATCCTCCTCACCTTGGCCCTGATGTCTTCAAACCGGCGCTTGACAGACCTCACATCCCTTGGCGCTATGCCTACTACTGTCACTTCAGCCGCTACCTCCTTCCATGCCTGAGGCCGCTACCTCCTTCCAGGCCTGTCCCTTCCCCCAAACTACTACCCCCCTGGGATCAGGCACCTTTCCCTCTCTCCCTCTCCTAAGTGTGCCTGGTGCTAGGGCCACCCTGCCACCACCCACCTCCTCCTCTACACTCCCCTCCTCCTCCTGCTCCTCTGCCACCTCCTGCTCCTCCTTCTTTCCACCACTCCTCTCCTCCTCCCCACCACTTCTCTCCACCTCCTCACCCCTCTTCTCCTCCTCTCCACCACTACTTCCCATAGCCACCTCTCTCCTCCTCGTCTCTCCTCTTCCCCACCTCTTCACTCCTCTCCCCTCCTCCCTCCATGTCAATCCCAAAAATAATAGAATGATAAATAAAAATAAGTGTAACTATTAATATATGATGGGTAAAAAAATGTGTGTATAATGTGTAATTAAGAACTATTGAGGTATGGGGTGTGGGGGAGGGGTGTATGGAGTGACCTAGCTCCATATTTCTCTATGTGTGTTCTTTAAATGATGTGTATTGCAATTATGTGTAATCAGTAAATATGTGTAAGAAAGGATTAAGTTTAAAATATTAAATAGTAGAAGATAAATTAACAAAACCGCAAATTACTGCTCTCAAATAACTCCTGCTCTCTCACTCTCAAAAACCACCAATTCCGAGACCTACGTGCTACTTCGAAAGAAAATACAACACAGTCAACGCATGGGCGGGTGGAACGGAACTTTATAATCTCCCTCTTTCAGTCATCTGTGGCTAGATCGCTTTCTATTGGCTGAGAGGCCTGTGTCGCACTACGTTATACCATGATTGGATAGTAATGGCCGATCGCGGCTCGGACAGTCCCTTAACAGCTTGCGTGCAAAGAATGGGTTTACAGGCAAGCCCGCAGGATATGCGGGTGTGCCATTGCCGATACGGGCTTGGAATTTAATGGGGCTGTATGATTGATAGCACAGCTTTCCCCAAGACTCGGTTTACACTGTGCTGACTAGTTAACCCATAACTGTCCTGTTTTAGGTGAGTCCAGCATTACTGCACAGATAGATTTTATAAGGGTCATTTCTTTATTTTGATTACTACTATTAGAGTTGCATGGAGCACCAGAGCAGAACACTAACCCCCCTGCTTTGGTGTGCATTGCTCAAATTCCAGAGAGGCAAGAGAGCAGAAACCTGAATGTTCTACTGTAAGGAAAAATAGAACCCATTACAAGGTCTGTTCCCTTCAAACTTGAAATATAAGCAGTCTGACAAAAACCTTACCATTGACTTAAATGGGGGACACCTCTACAACCTGATTCATTGCAGTAATGCAGCAGTCCATGGACAGTCTATTACACAAGTAAACACATGTTTAATTTGATTTCTCAGTGAAAAATGCACATATTTCATCAATTCAAAAAGCATTTTAACATGTTTTTAGAAGTTCTTTACAGTGTTATGGTCCAAGTTGTGATGAATTAAGTGTCCCTTTAACATTAGGGTATGGGGAACTTGACTCTGCAAGGTGGCAAAACGTACTGTCTTGGTTTAAGTCAAATGTGTAATGATTTCATAAAACTATATAAAGTGTCGATTATGCAGGGTCTAAAATACAATAATGAGAAATGCAAAAGTATGTAAAGTAGGATATTTACTTTGTGGTAAAATGATGATGATGATGACAACTGAAGAGAAAAGGAACTAGGTCACTATATCAAGAAATACAAAACAAACACAAAGGAAAATCAATTAGGATACTTAGATGTATTCATAGAGGAATTAGTAGCAGAAAGAAAGGTACTAATGCTAAACTGTAGATCCTTATTCACTAGGTCCAGTTCTGGAGACCATGAGTAAAAAGGTTATGAAGCATGTGAAACTGTAAACAATAAAAAAAAGGCAACTAAAATGGTGCATGGTCTAAAAGACACTATAAGGAAGGACGTCATGATGTAAATATGTATAGACTAGAAGACAGAAGGGAGAGGAATAATATGATAGAAACCTTCAAATATATCAAAGGATTTAATAAACTTCAAGACGATTTTTTTTTTTTTTAAATTAGAATGCAAGAACAAGTTATGATTTTACAGAAAGAGAGTAGTAGATAAATGGAACAGCCTTTCAGTTGCAGTGGTAGAGTCCATCATGGTTAATGAATTTGAACATGGTTGGGCTAGGATTAAAGCTATGCCAAAGGCTTAATTAAGCCAAACTTTTAGGTAGATGAAATGGGCAGACCAGGTGGTTCTTCTTTGTTATTGTATAGTTTATAATTGACTTATATTGTACCAGCCTCTGTTTGTCAAGCCTGGGGAAATGTTTTTATATGAATTTATCACTGAATACACAATGCCTCCTACTGTCAAGTCATCCTGAGAATAAGATAAGACAACATTAGATTCTCACTGGAATGACAAATCGGCATGGGGAGGATGCATCCTGTATCTAGTCCACTTTAACCATAAAAAAATAAGACTTTTTATATTTTCTCTGTTTTACATTATTGTGATTGATATATAATATTTGGCTGTATATTTTGCCAAAAATCTACAAACAGAAGAAAAAATAAATCAAAATTCATATTAAATGGGCAATTCACCTATTCACGGGACGGCTGTAATATTCAATATTTTTTCTGGCCTCCAATAGAATAAAACCCTTTCTGTCATTCTTTGAATACCTATAAGTGTTTTTCTTATTCCGATGAGTTGTGTTATTATTGTACTACTTGAAATTAGTCTGTATTCTTAGTCAGGAAGTATGAGTACATCTGTTAACATTTCAACACACATCACAAATGGCACTTCAGTTCGCTGTGTTATTGCCAAGTGCCTAATGAGCTGGACGGAGCCCACTGCCAAGAACCTGACACTGCACATAATCAGTAGAGAGGTTTAAACTTTACATCTTGACATGTGGGTCATGTTTACTTCCTTTCAGTTCAAATACTACCAAGCAAAATAGGGATACTTTTTGCTAAAGTGTACTAACAAGTGTTAGTTGTCTGAGCTTCTTCAGTTTTGTATTAATAATTAAATGCACTCATAGACTGTAGATCCAAAAATATACTTGAATTTATTTATACATAAATAGGTGCTGTTCCGCTCGTTTTCAATATTTCAATAACTAGCCAAGAGCAAACTGAAAAGAAGTAATTTGAAAATAATAGTCAGTAAAAGTTATAACATAATGTATACAGAGTGATTGTAAAATATACTTTAGATCAAAGGTTGCATTATCAAGTTATAATTTTTTTTACAATTTATCCACACTCTGACACAATCCACTATAATAGTTAAGAGCTTGTGCCCCGCAGGCATTACTCACAAGCTACTGGCGCATGCGCAGTTGCATCTATTTTCGCACCGCCACAACTGTGGCACTCTGCGGCTTATTTGCACCATTGGGAGGGGAGAGAGGTTGGGAGGGAGAGAGAGGGAGGGAGGGGGCAAAGAATGGAGGCAGGTAGGGGTAGAGAGGGAGAGAGCACACAGAGCAGGGAGAGAGAAAGACAGCGCAGAGAGAGACAGAACAGACCATTGAACATAAGAAATGACAGTTATTTATGACGGGCAAGTTACTAGTATATTTATATTGCACAGTGGTTTTTAGCCCTTTTGTTTTACATGTAGCAAAACTGGTGGGTAAACATATCCCATCTTAGGCACATTTTTCTAGAAAATTGTTTAATTTAGTTAGTCTTTCTTCATAGCTTATTGATAGATGTCATGTGAAAAAATAACAAAGCTTTTGATCTTACACAATGCAATCTTAACTGTGGAAGAAATGGGGGGAGATGTGAATACCACCCCTAGATATACAGAGAGCAACTCCTAACAAGTTTCTCTTCCACACATACGGTGATCATGGAAGGAGACGAGACAGAAAAAAGGAGGTGACCTTCAAAGGCAATTACACATTGCACAATTTATTTTTATATAAGTTGTACAGAGTTTTTTTGTATGTTTCATGATTTTCCCCAGGTATGGTGCTGCAAAATATATTGGTGGTTTAAATGAGACAATAATAACACTCCGTTTCTTGTTTTTCCCTATCTAGGAAGAAATCCTTTTTATTCTCCGCATTATATGCTGCCTTCATATTTGGTGGTCGGCACTTAATGAAGCAAAGAGAAAAGTTTGAGCTAAGGAAACCTCTTGTCTTATGGTCTCTCAGCCTTGCAGTATTCAGGTAGGTTATATTTGTGTTTGAGTCTTACATTTTCCTGAAAAATTTGTGTGTGTATTACATTCCCCTAAATTGTGTAAAATATGAACACAGTACATGGTATATACACAATTGTTAACAAAACAATAATAATAAAATACACAGCTATGAATAAGTATAAGCTACTAACTCCTGCTGTTACATTCTCTATGTTTTTAGAGGTACTGCGAGAACACAGAAAAGCTTATTGCACAAAAATGTAATAAAAATAATGAGAGGGAAGAGTAAACACATGGGGCAGCACAGTCCATATCCAAACAACACAACTCAAGTGACTGTTGGAGAATGGGCTGCTTAAATACATTGTTAGGATGCTGTGAGAATAATGATAATATTAGGCTGATATAAGTACTTATATATGGTGGAAGTGTAAAACCTATGAGATATACTGTTGATATACATACAGAATTTCACTAAGAAATTGCATATTTAAAACAAAGTTTTGTGCAAGGTTATTTATCTTACTATAGTCTGGTGTTATAGCATTACACTGGCTTACTAAATTGAAATACAGGCGGTTACATACAAGATACGTTCCTGAGTTCCTGTCTATAGGTCGGATTTGTATGTAAGTCGCATCCCTGATGAAGTAATAATAACAAAACTACAATGGCTCATATGTGGTAATAATAATACAATGAAATACTGTAATGATAATAATACCCCTGTACTATAATAATCATTTACAGAAACTATTGTGTTCTCTCTTTTAATTCAAACAAACAGAACATAGAAACAAATACAAAAAGTCTTAAGAGCCCGTTCTTAAGTACGGGCCATCTGTAACTCAGGACCACCTGTATGTGCAAAAAACAGTGATTAAATATAAGTAATTGTTTCATCAAATAAGGTTACATTATTTGTTTTTAATATCAGCTGAAAAATGTACATAATATTATTATTAATATATATTCTATTATCTTATGTGTAATCATTTTACATAAGTGGCTTTTATATCAGAAGGTTTAAATTCAATTTATTGAGTGACCTGATATAACTAGAGATTTGGAAATGGGTTATAGAGTTAAAATATATTCATATGTAATTGGTTTAAAAAGATAAAGTATTAGTTCAAACATTTACATATGAATTAAGGATATATATTAAAAAAAATGCTTATAGAAAGATTAAGGGCTATACATTCATACTGCATGATTTAACTACAGTCCTGGCAATGAGTAAATCTACTTCTTGATTAGGAGCAACCAAATAAAAAATAAATGAAAACACATGCAAAATAAAACAATTAAACTATAGAACATCAAACAAATGTTTTCCAGAAAGTGCACAGAAATGCTGTATTTTGTAAATATTCTGCCAGTTCTAATATACATCGTGAAAATGCCAAATGCCAGATGCTATAATCTGGTTTGCTTCTTCAAAGTCAACATACACAATAAACATTGCTGTTTGAAAAGAGCAACCTCTTTTCCTTTCATGTTTCTGAGAGACAATAGAGACTATTCCTCTAGATAACTGTTATTTTTATTATCTATTTATTTATCCTGGTGCTCACATTGCGATCTGGAAAGCTGCATAACTCTATACCTTGCCGAGCCCAAATCATGCTTTGCAGGAAGCTCTATTTTCAAAATAAAATATGTAGTTTGCTAGAATTTCTTATTTACTCCTTATCAGATACATTATATACATATGTATATATACACCTACCTAGAGAGATACAATTTGCCTTATTCAATTAGCTACTTGCAAATGCCTTGAAGTCATACATTTGGCTTTGGGTGTTTTGTTTTTTTAATAAATATTTATATGCATTCTATTGACTTAAGAATTCATTAGTGCCAATAAGTACGGTAATATTTGCAGAATATGTAGCAATATTCTGAGTTATTTTAATTGTATATAAATTTACGAATTGGGCAATTAATGTTCCTGTTTAATCCCAATAGTATAGCAGAAATGTTATCCTACAGCAGTGTACCCTTTAGTACCTCAGACTCTATGGGTCTCATTCAATTGCAATGCTTTAGATATCAGGGCTCGCAAATGGAGGTTGCTAGCTACTTTGCTATTCAATTGCCTTCCGTTTGCGGGCTCCGATCGGGTTACTTGCTACGAACTGTGATCCATTGTGAATCGTCAAATCGCAAGTTACTTCCTTCAAAGCCTTTGATCTTTGAGTTGCGGCCGCTAAAATCACACATCCCTATTCAACTGATTTTCCCTGGCGAATCACTCCGTCAAGCTGGCAAATTGCAAAAATCGAATGACAGGTTACTTCTGCCAAGGAGGTCTCACAAAGGGCTTACTTACAAATCCGAGCACTTGAAATGCAAATATAAATTAAATCCAGCACTGTAAATGATGGGGAACACAATGGGTAACATTAGAATTAAAAGCACAACATTCTCAAGCTCGCACATTGCCTAAAATAAATACTTTATTTCATGTTGATTTTTTGTCCAAAGTCCTATGGTCTTGAATAACGACTTACGGGCTTGGAGGTCATTCAAGCCTGTACGACTTTGAACGGAAATTGAGCATGAAAGTATTATATTTTGACAATGTGCGAGCTTGTGAATGTCATGCTTTTAATTCTAATATCACCTATTGTGATCCACATTATTTACAGTGCTGTATTGAATTTATATTTGCATTTAAAATGCTCCATTATTATGGGCTTGAACCACGAATTACGGGCTTACATCCACGATCATGTTCAGGCCCGCAAAAGCTGCTGCCGATGGCAGGGCTTCTGATTCTCGCGACCAACACATAACTTTCAGGCACGGCCAACTGAATAGCAAAGTAAAAGTAGAGCAACGCAAGGCCGCAACTCGATCGCAGGTAATCGGCTATTTGCGATTTGGAATGGCCTCCAATTGAATGAGGCCCTATTTCTACAAAGTCATGGGGATCACCTGTAGTAAATAGTAACATTTTGATGAATGTCTTCACTTTTATATTATGCTATATTTCATATATACTAAGATTTGACATATCAAAGAGTCTTCTACACTTTATACTTCAGTTCTTAGGTCAGCATTTAAATAAAGTATTTATATATTTTTTTTCACATTTGAATGTCTAAAACAAGTTAAAAAAAATGTATTTCATGCCCAGAATTCCGAGAAATACAGTAATTACACTGCATTCTGGGAACATTGGCAGGAACATGCAAATGTGCCTACAAAGGCTTCACTCTTGCAATCCATAACCATATGAAACATGGCTTCCCTTAAGCATATGAATGCTGTATCAAACAGCTTTGAGAAAAGTTAAGGTTGGATTATACACAAGCTAGGAATCCCACCAACATACAGCTGTTTTAAGGTTACTGCCTTTCATCAGTGTGGGTCAGGATCCTTAGCTTGTGTAGTGGATATTTTAAATAGGTAGTTCACCACAACAATCATTTATAATATGGTGGGCAATAGAGCGAAAGAAGCCCACAAATAAATAGAATATTTGTGTTCATATTTGAATGTCTAAAACAAGTTTAAAAAAATGTTTCATATTTATAAATTAATAGATGTAAACTTTTGTATATGTAAATAAAAATGTAAAAAATATTTTCGACAGCCGTTCAGAACCAAAAGGCCATTATGGTCTGCCCATTTCATCTACCTAAGTAGCCTGGTATAATTAAACCCCAGGATAGGCTTATGCTTTTCTCAGACATGCTGTTGTTTTTTTGTTTTTTTTGTTTTTTTTTTATGTTTTAACATGGGCATATAAGAACCATAGAGTAGATAGGCCTTCAGTTTAGAATGCTTTTTATTATGGATCAGGTTTCTATTCCTTTGTATACCTTATAACCTAATCAGCTGAGTTCAGCTTTTCCCTGGCATGTTATTGGCAGGATTGTACCTTTACCAATATCATAATAAATTCTGCAGTATGTGATTCATTACCATTATTTATTTCCTCTGGAAGCCTTTTATACTGTAACTCAAACCTGTTTCTCAAAAGACTGAGTTATTGTGGGAACTCTCATTTATAATTGGTTTGTTTTATTCATTACTTGCTCAGTATTTGCATTGTTTTATAACTTGCATTCTGGAAATAATAATCACACTGTTGTGAGCTTATTATTGTGACATTTCCAGGTCTAATGCTCATTTATTCAAAGGGAACAATGAAGACCTGAGGCATTACAAATATATTGCATTTTGTAAAAATATTACCAGATCATGCTGGTATTTCAATTTTCTTTAGTGCACAACTAAAGTGTTTGCTGCCATGGAATAGGTAGCAGGGATAAGGAGAATGTTTGACATATAACTTTTCAAGGATGGAATTGAATGAATATATATATATATATATATATATATATATATATATATATATATATATATATATATAAACACACCACAACAATCATTTAGTTTATGGTGGGCAAAAGATTGATAGATTATGGAGCGGTTAGGAGACTTACCCAGAAACTGCACCATTTCAATCTTAAAATGGATCTTATCAGTGTGGGGCCGGTTCTTAGCTTGTGCGTTAGACTTTGTGAGGAAGCTATTTACCAAAACAATCATATAACTTATGGTGGGCAAAGGAGTGATAGAATCAACTGTACAGAGTATAATAGTACAGAAAATATTTAATCCCATCTAAATGTCTAAAAATAAGCTAAAACAAACTTATTTCAGGTTTCCAAGAAATACAGTTATTGCACTGCACTCTGGGAAACCGGGCAAGGACATCTCAGCATAAGCTAACTAATTGTTGTGGTAAATAGCCCCCCCCCCCCCCATAACATCTAACACACAAGTGAGGCACCAACCCCACACTGATGAGATCCTGGCTCATCCATAATCTTTCCATATGATATATATATATATATATGAGTGAGCCTTTGATAATATATGAGTGAGCCTTAAAGTTCTATGTGAACGAAACCGGTCAGTGGCACACTGTACTCGTGTAAATTTTAATTTCATATACTTTGGATGCACTTAATCTGGTTGTGCAGGCACCTGGTAGTATATTTTCTCTACGTGTGAGATTTTTTCTGGAAGATTTTTTATATACTGGAGCCTGCATGTTTTACACAGCAATTGTGCTGTGCATTACTTCTATGGAGTAATCAGCAGCTCTCCCATTATCTCTCACGGTGTGGTGTTAAGATCCGGAGGGTTCCCTTCTAGGATATCCGGGACATCTTGAAACACTGAATATGAGAAGATAAGGTACTCACTTCCATTGTATTACTTCTATATATGTGTATCATGCATGATATTGTAGATACACTTTATACTTTGTCCTTTTCTACCATATAAGTGTCATACTTTAGCACATACCAGAGTGCATATCTATGGTATACCTTTTTAATATATGTATATAGCGGCATTTTTTGCTCTCTGATGATTTAAACCACCTAATGAGGAGAGCTTATATATAGCTCCCATTTCACTTTAAGAGATTTTTCTCTTTTGTAAGGATTTAATATATCCTAGTGGGGATATATATTCCTTACACTTTACAATCACATTTTATGATCTCTATATTACCTTACTTTTATTCATAGTGCTGTATTTATTTTCAGCATCTTCTGATTCTCTTCATTATTTGCTGTGCACTTTTTCACATATATTATAGTCTTTGTTTTTTCTTTCACCACTTAAGGCACTTACATATTTATTTATGTGAATATTGATATATTTATTTATTTATTTTCATTAACTTTTTTGGGGGGGATGTTTTATCCCATTGCACTTACTATCATTGGATTAGCACCTTAGTGCCTGTTTATATCTTTTTAATTTTTGTGTAGGGCCCAATTATCTCTTTGGATGTTTAATAAAGATTTTTCATTTTTTCCTATATATATATATATATATATATATA
The DNA here is from genome assembly GCA_027410445.1 of Discoglossus pictus. Lineage (NCBI taxonomy): Eukaryota > Metazoa > Chordata > Amphibia > Anura > Alytidae > Discoglossus > Discoglossus pictus. Next base: position 177,399,729 of record CM050163.1, on the reverse strand, counting down.
TATATATATATATACATATATATATATATATATGATGGATTATATAGATATATATATCACATATTATAGTTGTCAAACTGCGATTCGTCGTCACGTTTGCATTCTCGCATAGTGAGGCGAGCCATTGAAGCACAGAAGTCTTCCGAGCTCGGAGCACTTAGCTGATGAGTGCCGAAGGCGCTCATCGGCTGTGAGCCCCGCATAGCGAGGCGAGCAGTTGAGTCATTGAAACTCGGAGCACTTAGGGGATTAGCGCCATCGCCTGCAAGCCTCGCGAGGCAAGCAGTTAAGGCATTGAAACACGTGGGACTTGGGCACAAATGAGCGCCGAAGGCACTCCTGCGAGCCTCGCAAAGCGAGGCGAGCTGTTGAGGCATTGAAAAACGCAGGAACTGCCTCCAAGCAGTTGGGAAACGCGGGATTGCCTTAGGCTGCAATCAGTTAAGGAACGCAGGACTTAGAAAAAAAAAATAGCGGGCCGCGGGACTTAGAAAAAAAAATTACGAGTTCAGAAAAATACAAAGTTAACAGCGGAACCGCGCAAATCAAAAAACACGACAAATACAAATAAAGAAGGGAAAAGAAAATCACACACAGCACAGGGGGACATCCAGGACGTCTGGGAGTGAGGTTGCACTCAAATTTAAGCCGAATTTGGCAACTTTCGGCACTCGAAAATCCGCTAAGCAAGAAAACAAATGGTGGCCCAAAAAATTAAAACAAGGCTACGTGAACCCGAACCGCGCAAAACACCTCCAGGCACGTAAGACTTTTACCCAGGAATGTACAAGGTACAAAATACAGTATTAGGAAACACGAAAAATGCTTGTGAGCCGCGTGGCACCTAGACAATCGCCGCCATTTTACAACACTAACTTACAACTAATAACATTACGAATCTAAAATGGTGCTTTGCCCGACTAAACAAACGGTTTGGCCTTGCGCGCGCAGCCTATTTACACTGCACACTTGGCACATTGCTGACACTTTCTCCTCAGGTCAGCAACAGTCCAAATGTACATGGTATGCTGCATGAAAATCAGAATTGTTAGCTCTTCAGGATATTGATTGCTGAATATATTGATTACAAATAGGTAAAGTATATTAATTTATTAATTAATTAATTATTATTAAAAAATATATATATATAAAAAATAATTAAAGGCTAAATTGCATATTTTACTCTGCCGTTACTTTATTAATACATTAATTCTTCACACTTCATAATACATTTATTCATTCATAATTAATTATTAACGTACATTATAATTTAATAATTAGTAATGAAAAATAAAAATGTACATTTTAAACTGCACTTATATAAGGTGCTCATTGCAAACCACGTGATGAGCGCTGAAGGCGATCAGCACAAGGTTCGCAATGAGCGCTGAAGGTCCTCAGAGGAGCAAAAGCCTTACATTGTGTGCCAAACAACATTGCCATGGCTTAAAAAAAAATTTTGCCCGGTAATTTTTGACAGGTAAGCCGCTAGTGTGTATATATATATATATATATATATATATATATATATATATATATATATATATATATATATATATACACAAATATATAGTTTCGAAAAAAATATTGTTAAAATGTAAAGCCAGTTTTGATGCTCTTTAAAAAGAGAAATCTTGAAAAAATCTCTCTTCTGTTAATATGACACAAGATTGCCTTATCTAGATATGGGATGTAACATTTCTGCTGAGCGAGCTATGATATCGCTTAATCATAAAATAGATATGTGAAATCAGGCCCAATGCCGCTACTCCAATGTTATAGATTATACAGCCTGAAGGGCTGTTGTTATGAGATATCATAGACATTTTATTATAGGTGCTGTACATAACCTTATGAATGAAATGATCATTTTAATAACCTTATTTTCCTTTATTTGAAGTATATTTGGTGCTGTTCGGACCGGTGCTTACATGCTGTACATTTTGATGACCAAAGGACTGAAGCAGTCAGTATGTGACCAGAGTTTCTATTATGGTCCCGTCAGCAAATTCTGGGCTTACGCCTTTGTACTCAGCAAAGCACCAGAGTTAGGTAAGTAACTTTCCTTTCATTCTGCTTACTCTGCATCCTGTCTGCAAAAGAACTAACAAATGCCTAAGATTGCTTTGCTTTCCTGAGAAAATGTTTTTCTTGTAGTCATTTTTGGCTAGTTTCTGCTAAGAGTCCCTGCGGGGTATTTTTAGCGGCTCTCGTATACGAGTTGCTCACAGTCAGGATGCTCTGGTGTTCCTAGTCGTTTCTTGAAGTCAGCATCTTAGAATAAGCAGTGTCTGGAAAGTAAGAGATACTGCAGAGAGCTTGAAGCACTAATTGCTTGGAAGGTAACATAGACAATGCAATAAAACAACAGCAGGTCAAGGTAAAGTTTATGTTCGCTGCAATTCCTTATATTTCTTTTTACATGTCTTACAACGTGTTTAGACTTTGTGTCCTACAGCCTGAATTTGATCATTAACATTAACACTGGCAGTTTCATTTGCAACAGCCCCATTGTGCAAATAAAAGCTTCTTCTGAATTCAATGTCTCCTCCCACTTCTGGAAGTTGATCAGTAGAAATCAAAACGGTAGATTTAACTGCATGATGATTACCTATAAAAGGTGATATAATGGTGTACGGTGTACTCACTTTTCATGTTAAACCTTTTTTTTTATTCACCATTAACATTAAAAATATATGTGCAAATAACAATAAATATTTAGCCTGAAATATAATTTAAAAACACAATTTACCTAGTTAATGGCCACTGCTGTACCTCTCCCCACCGCTCTCAATGTCCTGAGCCCTACTGAAGGAAAGTTAAGCTTGAATATTGTTGTCAGTTTAAATATTTCACTTCTTTTTAGTAGTGCCCAGTACAGTGAGAGAGATGGAGAGGTGTACAGCATCAGCCATTAATGGGTTTTTTAAATTATTTTTATTGGCTAAAGAATTACTTTGCTATTTGCACACGCATTGTTAATGTATTACTAATATAAATGTTTAGCAATATGCATACACAGCACTCCTATATATACATTTAAGCATGTTTCCCACATGATTTTGAAACCTCTATAAGTGGTTTTGATTTGTATTTCCCTTTAATACAGTATATTGACCGTCACATTTTATTCTCATTCCTGCCAAGTAGAGTGCGAGCTGCAAAGCTGGTACTGAACATAAAGAATCATAATAAGGCCTGATATTTTGAACAATACAAGGAATAATGAGCCGTGTACCCACAAATCTGTGAGTCAGCAATGTATCATCATAAAATAAGTCCCAGTACCCATATTGGCCGTATAGTAAATGTAATGCACTAGGACAACTACGCTAAAGTGCTTTACTAATGAAATGTAGACATGTAGTAGATAAGGTTATCATGTCAAAGAGCGCTCTACATTATCCTATAAAGATTTCCAGTAGGTTAACAAGGCATGTCATCTCCACTCCCGCTCCCAACTACAAAATCTATATTGATTCATCCACATAAATTCTAATACTTCTATATTTATTATGGCTTCCAGTAATTCACCAGCTTCTTAAGTTACCAAGACAGCCTTTCATTTTAATGAACTTATAATTTATTTAATGCATCTTTTAATTTTTACCAATGTCAGCAATACTGCAAATAGAGCTATTTATGGAAAATACCTTGTTGGGTGGGCATGGTCTTCTGAACTAAAGGACACACATTTAGGTCAAATTAAAAGTGTCCATACCTCCAACAATATACAAAAAATATTTAATTAGCTCTCTCTGTTGTTTTCTTTGGTATTTTAATTAAATAGTCACTGTAATTTAATAAAAATATTATTTGTGAAGTAATTAACAAACTAACAACATTAGCAGCAATGTAACCTAGGTGCATAAAACATTTGTACAGTAAATCTTAATTTTATCAGGACTGCTTGGACCTAGATGTTTCCAAATTGGACACTGAATGCACTTTTTATTTTTCTGGCACCTGAGGTTCTAGGGTGACTCAAGTGTGAGTTGCACTCCCATTTCATTCTATTATTAAGTTCCACAGCCTTTTTGTATAAATGTGATTAATACTGAAAATAGTTAAAAAGGAAAGTTTTATATTTTAGGTTTCAAGTCATGTTTTTCAAAACCTCTTAAGTTAATTATGTCACTTAAGTTATTTAAATCATTGTTTTTGTAGTTTTGCTTTTAACATGTGGTATATGGCACACTGCATCTGATCAAGGGCGTGTAGAGGTTACTTTATTACTTTTAAGATGCTGGCACGTCACAGGTTTTGTTATAAGCCTTAAATGACTTAATCTTTGTTAAGCTGTGATGACTTGCATCTATCCCGGATCAATGCTTCACAAGAGTATTCTTCAGTCACACCAGTGCCCACACTGAACTGTATGTTTGTAGATTCTAGACTTACTCCTACTCAAATGCACTTACATTTTTGGTTGATGAGCATGTTAAGATTAATTTAAATACCATTAACAATATGGATACAGTTTATTATCAGTGTATAAATAGTTATATAAACTCTTATAGTTTTTGTTACAATCCAGTGCATACTTCCACAAATATATAGGCGTGAAATAATCATTTTCAGTCACTTCAATGTGAATAATTTATGTAAACTACTTGACCCTATTGCATTGCTAATGGTAGTCCAATCCATTTCATAACATAAAAAAGATTGAACCAGTTGGTCTTTAACTTATCTCCTTGAGTGCAGTATCCATAAACCACCTATTATTATCCACTCTATAGGATATAGGGAATTCATTTTAGCTCAAGTGTGCTCTCTGGACTAAATTAACTTTTCACTTCACCTACACAAGCTATGGTTGTAAACTCAATATATATTCAATAATCATTAGGGAACAACACAATCTACATAAAACCTATTATACTGTGAGGCCTGACGAAGAGTCAGAAGTAAGCATGAAACGTGTTAGTCATTATGTCATAATAGCACAAATCAACTATTTGATGTGTTCTGAACCATAAATAAATACTCTTTCATAGCTTCCTAGTTGAAGTGAGAAGTTAAGTTCCTCCAGAAAGTGAGCTTGTACAAAAACTAGTCTGTTCTATATTTTTGTCTGTTCTGTATTGTAAATTAGCCATTGCTCATTAATGAAATTCATATTGAGTGATCGAAGAAAGATTAGTATTCGATATTGCTTTGTTTTAAAAGATCAAACTCAGCAGCTTCCGGTGTCCTCTAATGTCAATGGGGGGGGGGCTTTGTCTAGCAGGCAGTGATAAATGTTCTGTCCCAAAGCTATATCAACGCAATGGTCTCCGCTGACTGCAGTGCTGGCAACATGCTTTTGCTGTGGGGGTAAAGGTAAAGCTCATATGTTTGTTAGCTCTGCCCCCACTAAATACACAGACCTAACAGCTCTATTGCACCCTACTTGCAACTGTCCCACCAGCCCCTCCCTTTAGTGAGCATGCTCTCTCAGTACCAGAATCTGACTAGTCAGACTTTCTTTTTGACCAACTTCCAGACAGAGCTGGTTACATGCCCTCCACCGGAAGGTGGGGATAAGCAGCTCTGCTTGAAGAAAAACTAACCTATTCAAAAGTAAGAAAACAAATATTTTTTTATTTATTTTAAACTGCATATTGTTTTAATAGTCTATTTCCAACAAACACATATAGAAGCTCACTTGTAAATGTACTACAGTGATAATTGTTATATTTTTTTGTTAGTAAGGACAACTATTTGGTCTAGTCGATTCGATGATAATATCCACTCATGAATATTTGCCAAAATTGGAACTTTTTATATTTCTTCCCTTGAATACATGGGTGTAGGAACTGGAGGAATCAGGGGGAAAAATCCCCCCAGATTTTTCAATGTGTGTGTTTATGTGTAGAGACACAGTTGTGTGGTATATTTATACTATATGTGGTATTCCCCCCCACACACACACGCCAGATTTCCTGTGGCTCCTACACCTATGCATAAATACACAAAAAAGGTTCCTATTAAAAACAAAACAAAACACAATATTCGAAATTCAGGCTTGGTATCTAATGAGTACAATTATTCTAAATTTATTTAGTTTTACAAAGGTTTCTGTATACTAAAGACACCCAAGTTATAAATAATATCATTGCATCTTAAAGGATTCAAGTGACAACAATAAAACACATTCAAGATTTTTTTTTTATAATAGTAAAATGGCAAACCTTCCTAAAAATTATACCAAAATCTTTCTGAGAGCATTGTGGATTTAAAGAGACACTGAAGGTTTCTGGATTTCACCAGGAATTTAATATACGGTACCTATGTTTTTATTTATTTACTTTTATATACTTTATGTACTTTATTTTATTAAGAAGTGCTTAAAAACTCTATTCTGGCTTAAATCATACAAATAGATCCTACTTGGGTCTGCCCTGTGCAGCTTATGAAGACACAGGCACTGAAGTGCAATGTTTCAAATTAGCCAATCTGTGTCCATCCTCCTACAGTATGTTTCTGAGACTTGGTCACGGATTGACTGTTATGACACATTGTACAACTAGCACAACTGTACTTTGTCTCTATGAGCTACAGAAGGCAGTCCCAAGCAGGTACTATTCCTATGATTCTTATAAGCATTTCTTAATAAAATAACGAACATAAAAGTAAATTGATACATAGGCATATTATATTCCTAGAAACCTTCTAGGTCTATGTACTGTTTTTCATAAATATATTTTTGGAAACAACATCAAAGACGATTTAAAACAATAAAAATGTCCATGTCACTGAATGTACTAAAGATAGCCATGCATGGTTTGGAAAAGCTAGTGACCAATATTGACCCTAAACATGTAATACAGGGTTGGATATATACTCATACACTGTTCATTGTATCTTTATCAACACTGTTGTAATGGAGTATATGTCAGTCTTCAGCTTGCTCTTTACGTGGTCCTCTGTAGCTTTTGGCAACCACAATTTAATGCTTTCCTGCATATTTGGGAGACACTTTATTCATATAATGGCACCAGAAGGATTCTTGATGACTTCTGACATAATTAATCATCAATGAAATATACTAATTTCCCAAAATAATTTGAGTAGGGGGTACAAACAGGGATCAGATGCTGCTTTTTCCAGTTTGTGGTTACATTGTAAATGGATTTTATGTATACAGTGCATACACAAAATGCTATATAACTATATGTTTGTCTTTATATGTATAGTATATATTCTAGCATAATGCTTTATTAATTGCATATATGTCTTTTTTTGTTTCAGGAGACACAATTTTTATTATACTTCGGAAACAGAAGCTTATCTTTCTACACTGGTATCACCATATAACAGTGTTGTTGTATTCCTGGTACTCTTATAAGGACATGGTGGCTGGTGGAGGTTGGTTTATGACAATGAACTATGGAGTGCATGCAGTTATGTATTCTTACTATGCCTTGCGTGCAGCGGGCTTTCGAGTCTCCCGTAAGTTTGCCATGCTGATCACTTTATCACAGATCACTCAAATGCTCATTGGCTGTGTGGTGAATTACCTGGTCTTCTCCTGGATGCAGCAGGGACAGTGTCCATCCCACGTACAAAACATTGTCTGGTCCTCCATCATGTACCTCAGCTATTTTGTGCTCTTCTGTCACTTCTTCTTTGAAGCCTATATCACCAAAACCAGGAAAGCTGCCAAGGCAGACTAATGGTGGAAATTAAAGCCAAGTCATAGCTCAGGGTCATCAAATACTAAAATACAAACAAAACAGAATTAGGAATAAGCAGATTTTTAATGGCACAAAGAAAACCATATCGCAAGCACTTAGATTGTGGCAATTTAGGAACAACAAAGTAAGATTGATTTAGTAATGACTGACTTAATGAATGAAGATGTATTGCGTTGTGCACTATATCATGGAAATAAACCAGGTTGGATACTCATACCACTCAGCCCCAATAGCAGGTCATTATGGAGGGTGTTTGCCGATTGGTTGTTCAGTAGTGAGTCTGGTGTTTCTCCTACTGCCCCAAGTAATAGAGACTTAATATGAAGGCAACTCATTTTTACTCCCTTCCATTTTTCAGTACTATATGGAAAAAGATGGTCAACGTAATGGCGAGCGAGATAACTTGAAGTACAAGGCATACTGTACTCTCCGTAAGGATAACTGTGTTTGTTTTATTATTATGAAGAATCAAGAGGAAAACAGAATTGGATTTGAAAATAGATTAAATAAAATGAAACCATCTCATGAAGGTTGCTTTCCTACATTGTATGTGTGAAGGTTTGGTTCCTATTAATATGCAAATCAAACCATTTAGCCAAGATGATTGCTACAGTATTAATGCAAGACTTTTGTTGTTCTACGTATCTGCTAGATCTCTTGTCTAGTGCAATTCCAATTGGGGACACACAGTTGTGTACGGACAACACACATATCGAAGCCTCATCAGTCTTTATGTGACTACCTGTGGACTAAACTAAAGACTGCACGAATGATTGGAAATCTTAAGGTTGTTATAAAAACCGAGTGGGTTTCAACTGAAGTAATATGAAAAAGTATGGTACATATATACAGTATATATATATCTATATACTAATTTAGAAAGCCTAAAGGCCTATGTTTTCTATTTTTGTGAACTGTTTCCTTCTCCGATTACTACTGCAGGGCTGTGTGCGTGAGTTACGTTAACGTTATCACTGTGCTTTTGTATATGCTTCTGAAGCAGTACAGAAATTATTAAAGTGCCCTCTACTGGTACATGTGTAGAACACAACTCACTATAACTTTCATAAAATAAAAAAAAATTAGCCACAGTCTTATCTCCAATTTCCTGTACATCACAAAGTACGTGAACTTTTCAAAGCAGGTGAAAAGCATAGGCAAGACAAATACCGAACCCAAAATCCAGAGCTCAAGTTGTTTCAAGCCATATACTTCAGAAGATCATAAAATGTATTGTCTGTAATAAGTCCAGAAAAGCCAAATACAATGTGTAGAAATTCCTAATATTTCAAGGAAGCACTTAATGTAATTTGATGTTAAATGTTTTAATGTAGTCTACTTAACTGTATTAGATAGTTTAATATATTAGCCAATTATAGGAGCTAGCAGAAAAGTCTTAGAGGGTGCTGTTGTATGTAAGAATACAGTATATATAGATACTGTAACCACAAACCTGTAGGAAACTTGCAGTCATCATCGTAGACCCATGTGGTACATAGAAGCACATTTCTCGCCAACTCTTAATTTTTGAAGGAATAACAACACAAGGGATTTATTTTTAGCTTTAATGGTGCTGCCACTCATGCTGCTTTTTTTAATTAATTAGTTTCCTGGTAGAGATGGCAGAGGCTTCATAATGTCTCAGTTATGGTATAAAAAAAAGAAATGTAATGGTATATGATGCATTTTTTTCTTCTCAAACATCATGGAGAAAGAAACAAGGAGAACATGCAGAACAATTGTAACAAACAATAAAGTTTACATTTAAGTTAAAATATTGGAATTGTTTAATAATGAGTTGGTTCTTTTACTGGGAAAAGTGTATTTTTGGTTGTGCATTTACAGTAAGTCACCTCCTCACTTTCAGCCTCATTAAATTGCTACGTTTTTGAAAATCGTAACATAGCTTGAATGACTTTGAGGTATTAAATTGGCCTCTTAAATCTCCCCGCCGACGACTTGTGGGGTAAGCCGCAGGGTGGCCGAAAAATACCTATGGGACCTGAATATTGATCTTTGCAGCCCGCAAATTCTTTGATCTGTCAAGCCTGTAAACTCTACTTGTTCAATTCAGCTATTAAACTGCAACAAAGTCACCCGCGAGCTTGCTCGTAACACGCAAATGGAGCCCAAAGCCCTACGAGTGCTCAAGAGGACCCGCAAGGGGGGTAAAGTCCAATACGTAGCACTTGTAATGCAAATAAAAACACACTGCTGTACATTTATTATGAGGGAAAGTGATGTTAGGTCTTAAAATTAATAGCACAACATTCTCAAAACTGCAAATCAACCCAGAAAAAAACTTTATTTAATTTTTATATTTCGTGTTATATCGATCCCTGCAATCAATGTGTTACAACATATACTGTAACTCGCATGTGATAGAATATCATATTTATCAATATTGCATTACATCTTGAATGTGGGTCCAATCACAAACTGTAATTGAAGCCCGTAGGACTTTGAAAACTAACCTCCCCTTTTTCAGTGACGTAACACTAACAGTCTCTTTTTCCATTGGCTCCGTCTAAACCCGTAACTATGGTCTACACTAATTGATCGTCCGCACGGCCAAAGATCCAACGTTCTACAAACGAGCTATGATTTGCATCTTCAGCCCGAAGCTCACAGCCCATTCTAATTTCCTAGCAACGTAACTTGGCTAGATTTCAAGCCCGCAGCCATTGAATGCTTCACGTTGGATTTACGGTCTCCCAATTTAATGAAGCAGATGGTCAATTGTTTATGAAGGTTTGAGTGGAAGTTATAAACTATACAAGTTAAATTATGCTTGCTTGCAAGGAATTTAATGACATACATGTACAGAACATATATCATAAAATAGCTGAAAGCAAACCTACTGCATTCATATTATTCAATGATTTTGTGGCTCAGACTTTGCAAATGTTGATCACCTTGATTTATTCGGCCTGATGTCCAGTATTCTTGGACAGTATTCTGAACCTGGAATGACATAGTTTAAATGGACTCTCAACTTTAGTTTTTTTTTGGATTATTCTAAAAGAGCATGAAAAACTGACTATAGATTGTGCTACCCATTTTTTCCAAGGTTTATTATTCCTAAAAAAATCACTATTGATATGCTAATTAGAAACACAGTTTAGCTTGTCTGTCCCTGTGGTGGTCAAAACAATGATACCCAATGCTGCCAAGCAGTAAGAACCAGTTATTAAATATTCTGAGCTGTGAATCTGTATACTGAGATGCATATTAGCCACAAAAACAAAGCTGTATTTTATCATGAATGATTTATTTTAGAGAAAAAGGCTAGTGGAATGTATAGCCAACTGTGTATGATGGTGACTTACTGTGTTCGTTTATATTGGTGGTGGAAGTGGGACAGCATTTACCTTTTGTCACACGAAACACACATGCAATGGGCTGTATTCATGAAGATAAAGAGTCATGAATGTGGTACTAACCCTATATTACTGTTGTTATTCTAAGGAACCTATGTGAAGCATTGAGGGGGCCAACATGGATTTATTGCAATTAGACAGGTTTCACCTCAACGAAGAGAAGCCTCTCACTTTTGTTAAATGTAACACATTGGTTTAACTCCAAACACAACTTTTTTGGATATTATCCTACCAGTAAACTCTCTGCACATTCCACAGTGCAATGTTTTGCTGCCAGCGGTCTCTAAACATCAGGTAAATGTTGTGATTGTAAGGCAATTCAGGCAAAGTGTCTCTCGGTCTTTTATTTACAGCCATACCTCCTAAGATAAGTCAGTATGACAATCTCTGAATGGTCATTTAGTAATTATTGAAGATAGCTTTTTCGCCCAGATGGATTATAAGAGGGAATGGTAGGGTGGGTTGGATTAATCTATTCCAGTCTCCCTCCTTTATATGAGGTCTAGCAGGATGTAAGCTACTCCAGCAGAACTATTGGTGCTTTAGACACATTGTTTGACCAAAGATATATGCCGGGGACCAGAACTTGAGTTGTGCACGGGTGAGTCAGAATGACCCAGGAAGCGATAGACATCACTGTTTATTTCAAGGAAATCATGACCTGTGAGTGTGACTCTCCCAAAATTATTGTTGGCCCTGTTTGAGGGGTTCTTATTGAGCATTTGTTTCAGACCTGAATGCTTTAACAAAATGTAGAGAGGAGAGTAATGACCGATAGGATAGATAATTCCCCATGACACAATCAATCATCTTAACATAAGATTTTATCTAAAATTGATTTTATTTCCCTATCTTGGATACCTGGTAAAGCTATTTTGTTACATTCCTCATAAGCAAGTGAAAATTAGTTAAACAATGCAAATTACATCAAAATGCAAACAAGGATTCTGGGCAATGAGCATACTCAGTGAGCATTTTCATTCACATTTGTGAACAGTAGTACATACTGTATATGGAAACATATGACTGTTGAATAAAGCAGAGATAAAAACTAGCAAGGGGTCGGTAATATCCTTACACAGGGCTTTAATGGAATACTCTAGCTCACATTGCTCTGGATTACCTACTTTTGGGATGCATGCTTAATATGTGGGTCTTGGTCTATTACATCTAGAAGAGAAGTTCTACATTTTTTTGTCCATTTTTTGAAATGGGGGTGCAAGTAGTGGAACTCTTAGAGGAGGTCCCTGATGAAATGGGGAAAACTGATTCGGTAACATAGATATCTCTCTGATATAAATATACAGCCTTAATAAATTGTGATTTGAACAAATGAATAGGGCTCTATATAAGCACAGAGCATATTTTTTTTAGTTAGTGAACTTCTATCCAAAAGCAAGAGAGAGAGAGGGGGAAATGAAGTACAGGAAAGGGGGGGGGGGGAGATAAGGGAAAAGAGAAATAGGAGGGAGAGAGGGAGGAAAGGAGACATAGGGGAGGGAGATGGGGGAAAGGATACACAGGGGTGGGAGAGGGGGAAAGGAGGTACAGGAGGGGGGAAAGGAGACAGGGGAGAGAGAGGGGGGAAAGGAGACACAGGGGAGAGAGTGGGAGTGGAAGGAGACATAGGGGATGGAGAGGTGGGGAAAAGACATAAGGCGGGTTGACCAAGTCAAGTGGCGGGTTGGCCAAGGCCAGCAATGAGCAGGGAAAGGGGTAAAAGATACACGAGAGGGGGAAAGGAGACACAGGGAAAGGGAGAGGGGCAAAAGAGGAACAGGAGAGGGGGAAATGAGACATAGGGGAGTGAGAGGGGGAAATGAGGTACAGGAGAGGGGGGAAAGGAGACACTGGAGGCAGAAGGGGGGCAATGAAACAGGGGAGGAAGATGGGGGAAAGGAGACACAGGGGAGGGAGAGGGGGAAAGGAGGTACAGGAGGGGGGAAAGGAGACACGAGAGGGAGAGGGGAGTAACAGACACATGTTTGTAGCTTACTATCCCCTTCCCATGCAAGGAACCTGGGGAAAGTACGACTCCTACACAGGGTTATTTGCTTTCCTGAGCCAACTTATAATGGCAAAACTGTCATCTATTATTCCTCCTATTAGTTGTATATGAACAAATCTTGATGATCCAAAGCCCTTTTCTTCTTTCAGTCCATCATCAAACCCAGGTGGATCTCTGCTTTGACTGGGAAGAAACGGGTTTAAATCTGGACAACTTTCTTAATGTTTAATACTATTTTGCTATGTACTTTCAGTTATACAATTTTTTATTTGTTGGTCCTTTATTACAAACTCACACAAAGACACACATAATAATATATACCAAAATAATATGTATGAAAAATATTTAAATAAACTCAAATTATGATATATAAACTATAGAATAAGAATAAAACTTGTGTAATTTCATGTAAACCACAGGAAGAGTAAATGTGTGCTGCAGCATATCTCTCACTAGGTATCACCTTGTTCAATGACAAACCGGTATTTTGTGGGAAGAAAAAATATAGTGGGGGGTGTGGTGTATCACCAAATTAATATTACACAAGGTTCGTCTACATTAAAAGGTATTTATTAAAAGGCAGATAACACAATACTATAAATGTATTACAAACACAACAGCCCAGACCCACGGAGCAACACCCCCTTTTAAATCTATCTACCTATATATATATAGTAATTCCCTTCCCCAAACGCTTGATCTTACCCACGGTTAGACCATTGACATCACCTCCATCACCATCAAGGAAGAAAACAGGCCCAAGCACAAGTTTCCTGCCTGGATATATCCTTAGTTGAGATGATGTAATTTACATCACATCCTGTCCATGCATGACTTCCTTTAGCAATTGTGGGAGGGAAGTAAAGATTCTCAGCCCTCCTACAAAGGCCTGTTTGAGGAAGTCCTGAATTACCATTCAAGGAAGACAAGTTACCACATTCCCTCACTTTTTCTTCTTCTATGTTGCTCAGTTTTCTAGTTATCCCTCTAGTACAGGAGAACCTAGTGGGAGCAAAAACCTGATATACAGGAGAAATTCAACCCACCGTCCCTCCGGAATAGTTCCCTCAGCGACATAAGTTCTCCTGTACTTTCCTATGGCTGTCAATCCACATATTACACAAAAAACAGAATTTATAGAATTTAGGTGAGAGTGTGTGATAAATGTTTATGTATGTGCAATGTAAAACTTTATTGAAGAATGTATGAGGGAGAGAAAGAAGAGGAAAAAGACACATTATTATATATCCTCCTTGCAAGTTTCATTGCCACACAAAAGTATATTATTATAATTCGTTAATACTTGAATGAACATGAGTACCAGCGACAGTGTTCGTAGGACTGGATGTGTCTCTGACTCATGAAGTTCCAAGGTAAAAAGCTTCATTGTCAAATTTGTCCAATCTGCATTTGCAGTAAAATTGATCATTTCAGTGGTAAGGTTTCTTGATGGAAATACCATGATACAAGACCCTTCTTCCACCAAACATATTTCATCAACTGTCCTATATTCAGAGTGGCCGATAAAGCATGCAATGTCCCCTATGCGGATCACCTCTTGCACCAGGTTTTCTTTTATCAACTGCACCCAGCCATCCTCCTCAGCTCCTTTCTCCCAAACACAACTGCACAGCCATCGGTGTTGAGATTTCCTGCAACAGCTTTCATCCATCTCCAATTCTGTAATAGTGGCCAGTCTTTTTGATGGGAAGTGTTGCCTGTAGATTCCATCACTTAACGTGCCAATGCTATGTATAAAGTTCAGTTGCTCCGCCTGCCCCTCCCAGCGGGGAATTGCCAGGATTAGTCCTATTGTCCCAGATTGTAGTCCATGTGGCATCCATTGATCTGGGCCTTCAATATTGCTGTATTTAAGATTGTCCTCAGTGATGTCCACTCCTTTTCTTTTCAATGACGTGATAATCCTTGTTGCATTGATTTGTCTTGCCCACTTGTTTTCCTGGATGTCTTTAATAGTTTCCTTTAAATCTGCCAACAGCTTTCCTCCAATCATAGAACAGAAAATGGCAGTTCCCACTATTTCATTCTTAATGCTGTTAGCAATGGAAGCAATATTTTCCTCAACTAGATGCAGGTTGTTGGCAATGGTGTGTATGTCATCAACATTGTCTGTCAGTCTACTCACTATAAGGGAGTCAGCTACTCCACCTGTTTTCATAGCATGTCCCATGCCATCAGTAAGGGAGTTTATCCGGCTGTTGACTCCAATGATGTCTGCTGAATTCCATACTCCCAATCCAGTTCCGACTCCTCCTAAAAGGGCTGCAAGTGTGTCCCGTTTTTCTCGACTCCCTGCTCCGGTCCACTCAATGATGGTCTCTTGTATACTTTGCTTAAACCACTGCCGCTGTGATTCCGGGCACTTTGGAGGAATAGAAAAATCATTAAAATTTAGAATTATTGGGTAGTAAGTCCACCCAACCCCTTGCACAACTGTTTCATGTGTTGGTACCACCACCAATCCGCCTATTGGCCATGGTACCTTCTTCTGATCTTTACAACGTTGCAGCTCCTTTACAGAGACAAATACTTCATCTATTGTTAGAACACACCCCTTTCCAGTATCAAAATTGCAGAATTCCTCTAGGTCAGGCTGGGCAGCTATAACTGCAGCGTCCCATTCTCCACCTTCTTCTAATGTTAAGTTACTCACTACTACTGTAATATTTGTAAACCTCCCTTGTATTGCAGCTCTAAGAGCTAATCCCCTGGTACTATTATGTGGCAAAATAATGTTTACTTGTAACCCTCCACCCTCTTTTACTTCCAATTCCCTGGGCCAAATAAATCTATCTGCTTGAACATAATGTAACTCCAATCTTTTCAAACTCTCTCCCTTATTTGCGGTATCTTCTGGCCTTATTGCCTGTCTCCCCATTCCTACTGTGATACAGCTTATACTTATCCATCCTGGAACAAGGATCCACCACAATCTTCTGTTGACACGCATCTTCATTCTTATACAGCCGTGCTCTGTGGGAACACTAGATTCCATCATTAGAAACATATACATAACAAAAACAACAGAGGCCATTCTTTTTGCAAGTTTGTTCACGGCCCTGTAATCAATGGTAAGTCTCCATGATGAGGCTGCTTTTTCATCTCTATTCCCTTTTAACACAGCTTTTCTCACAGGCCAACATGGTGAGTTACATGCATACCCATTTCCAGATTTAATTATTCCACTTCTCTCCAGTATTTCTATCATCTTGGTGATTGATGCCACTGATTCTCTTGGGACTGGATATTGCTTTTGCCATTGTGGGTCTCCTCCTTCCAAAAAGACCATTCCTTTCATTCTTCCACAGTCTAATTTATCTGTAGCCCAAACAGGTATGTCTTGGATTAGCTTCTGCAGCCATTCTGGTTGTCCGTCTAGTTTCAGTTTGTTTTTTTCCAGACTTTTTATCGGAGAGACAATATATGCCATTGGGAGCACAACCCCTTTCGTCAACTCTGTACTTACCTGATTCACCTTTTCTGTCTTCCACAAACAAAAATTGGCAAGATCTACAATGAAATTTCCTTTTTTTAAAACCTCTATTCCCAATATTTCCTCTGGCCAACCCACTATTGCTTCTACTTGTATTGTTTTTTCTCCAACTGCTACATCAATTGGACCTGCTCTAACCTCCTGTGGATTCCCAGTAACTCCCATACTACTTACTGAAGAATCCCCATTTTTGACCCTGTTGGTCATTGTAACTGCTGCTCCTGTATCTACCAACATATTTTTCCCTACCCCTGCGATGACTGTATAACTGGTAGGCCGACCTGCCTCATCCATGGTTAAATTAGCTGAGTGAATGAGATGCTGAGGCGCAGGGGTTGGGATTTGTCATTGTGACTCACTTCTACTCCGTCCCTCTTTTATAACACTATATTGCATCTTTGCCTCACTTTCCTTCAATTTCCTCTCTGACTCAGCTACCTTGTTTTTAAGTATGTGATTTTCCTCTTCTATCCTATCCTTCTGTCTCCTGAGTTCCCAATAGCCCATGTTACCGTTTCTCTCTCCCTCCTGATTAGCCCTCCAGTTGCTGCCATCCCTATTCCTATAGTCCCTAGGTGGATCTCTCCATCTTTTGTCAAAGTTCTGTTTTGGTCTCCAGTTTTGATCATCCTTCTTGTTCTGGGGTACATCCCACGTCTGGTTTCTCCAATTACCATCTATATCTCTACCAGACTCGACATTAAATGTTCTTACAGCTGAAACAGAGCAGGCCTGTTCTGTGAAAGGATGCTTGATCCACCACGTATCAGCTCTAGTTAGTACCATTTCCAAGTCTGTTGGTGTTGGATCAAAAAGCCTGATAAATTCTTGACACTCCCGGGGAAGGGCTTCCATTACTTTTGCTATATGTTCTGGTAGAGTATACCAAAAAAATATCCTTTGAGCTACCTCTCTAGGACCATCTATTGGCCTCATGGTAATATTTGCTATTTCTTTCTCTATGCTAAGTAGATAGAAATTAGTTGCAGCAATTCTTCCTGCCTGATCAGACACACTGTTATTAAATACCAATAGTCTACTAGCCAAAGGACCCATAGCGTATTCTAACAGTTCTGTCCATTCCTCTAAGTTAAGACCTCCTTTTTTAGCTCTATCTGCTCCCCTCATAAACCAATGTGTAAACGTATTAAAGTTGTTAGTTGGCATACTTCCCCACCATTTCTGGAAATTGTCTTTATCTGCCATAGACATCGGTCGAGTCTGCATGGAAAATCCTGTAGGTGTTTGCCTTGCATTAAATAATTCTGAAACAATAACTGGTGCTTGTGGTATGGTATCTACTTGTGGAACAGAATAACATAAGAAATCTTTTCTATCTTGGTTCATTTTCGGCACTGGTTCTTTATTTTGTGCCACGAACATATCCAGATCTGGATATATTTTGGCAATGTCTCTGACTCCTTTTATCCCTTCTAACTTTGTTTTATTTTTATAGTCCATTATTATGTTTTGAAGTTCTGTTATTTTTACTCCATAAACATCCCTCTGCTTTTCTATTTCCCTTAACTCCCTTTCTAGTTCCCCAACAATTGTAGTTGTTCTCAAAGCTGCAATTTTTAAACAATCCCTTTTGTCCATTGCTTCCTTCATTTTATTTGTTGTTTCCAAATTATGCTGCCGTAATTCTACAACTAAGTCTATTAGGCCTCCTATTGTGGTTACAACAGCTTGTGTGACCAAACTTTTTCTCTTCTTTGTTCTATACTTTTTGTTATTTACAATTTGTGTTAGAACATCCATTAATCTCTTTTCTTTTTCACTGTCTGGGTTTGCTGGCTCTGGAAGCTCATATGGACCATCATGTTTTTGAATATGTTTCCTAAAGTACTCACGCACTTCTGTGGGAAAGTATTTAGCCCCTTGAAAAGACATTCCTACTCTTTTACTCACCCAAGTAAGAATCCAAATCAATTTGCGACTAAAGTAGCATGCTTCTGAGTAGCCAACAATAGTTGATGACTATTCAGTAGGCCAGGTGTAATATGTAGAAAAATAGATTAGTACCCACAATGCAAATTATACTTACCTTAGTATGGTGAAGGTAATACTTGCTAATTAACTTAAAATATAATAGCAAGGCCTGCAGGGTAGGAGATATACCTAAACTAGGATATGCAAGACACCCAAAATGTATAAGGTATGGAAGCCTATAGTGTATTAAAATGCACGCCTGAAATAATATATATATATATATATATATATATATATATAATATTTAAAATGGTTTATTTATTATTTTTCTCCAGGCCTGTACTATGATAAAGGACTAGAGAAAGAAAAAAAAAGAAGAGAAAAAAAACAAAAACAAAACAAAAATAATAGTATTAACAAACTCAGGTATTTGAAACACACAACAAACTAATTGTGGCCTGGTGCCCAAGCTTGTATATTAAAAATGGAGGCTTGAATTAGCATTTAATTACACAAAGAAGCCACATGGAGTCTATTCAAATGCAGGGCTAGGCCTGTACTCAAAAGCACAACAACTCAGATAAACCCACAAAAACAACATGTATGATATATATTTGTTTTATGTATCAAAATAAGCTAGTACGAACAAAACTCAACTCAGAAGCTAGTACGATATATATTAAAAATGGAGGCTTATCCTAGACTCCACACACAATCAGCATTTGATTTCCCATGCAGAGGATAATTAGACAAAGTACTTTTTTTCCTTCCCCACAAAAAAAATAAAAAAAAAATAAATCTGACTATCTATTAATGTGATATTACCTCATAAATAACCTTTGTAGAAGTCTAAAATTCGTGGTCGCCAAATGTGGTGTATCACCAAATTAATATTACACAAGGTTCGTCTACATTAAAAGGTATTTATTAAAAGGCAGATAACACAATACTATAAATGTATTACAAACACAACAGCCCAGACCCACGGAGCAACACCCCCTTTTAAATCTATCTACCTATATATATATAGTAATTCCCTTCCCCAAACGCTTGATCTTACCCACGGTTAGACCATTGACATCACCTCCATCACCATCAAGGAAGAAAACAGGCCCAAGCACAAGTTTCCTGCCTGGATATATCCTTAGTTGAGATGATGTAATTTACATCACATCCTGTCCATGCATGACTTCCTTTAGCAATTGTGGGAGGGAAGTAAAGATTCTCAGCCCTCCTACAAAGGCCTGTTTGAGGAAGTCCTGAATTACCATTCAAGGAAGACAAGTTACCACAGGGGGTGTCACAACCTGTATGTTGAATAGGGTATGAAAAGAGCCTATTGCCCAAACCTCTCCCCTCAGGTGTGACCGGTTTGTTTTACCTCTGTACAAAAGGAAGAACTTTCAGCCCTTAGGTTAGACTGAGATATGTCTGTGGTCTTGTGTAGCATAAAGATCTGAAAAGAACTTGCTTCAGCAAACAGAATTCCCAGCATCAATAACAAAATTCACACATTAATTATGTGAACCAGTATACCATCTTTATTACTGAAACCATCAGACATATGTATACCACATTCTAGCAACAACAGACCAATCAATTTAAATGTGCATCCATGGTTACACCCAGTCCTCTTCTAGGTCACGTTACCACTACTGATTGCCAGTCTAAGACTATCACCCATTGTTTTCCCTTGGCACCGCTGTATTCTTGGGAGGGCGCAATTAAATAATATAGTCATATAGACACCAGGCTGAGGCGTGTGATACATAGAGAGAGATACTGGTGTCACGTGACTCCTAGGGGCCAATTATCTCCCTAATCCTGTTAATAAGGCACTAGTCCATTGCTATGAAATATTGGGCATATACAATATTTCCCTTGTAAGTTCTAGCCCCCCCAAAGTACAACACAGACATACATCCCATCACTCCCATCATGTTCATACACACACCCCAACTATAAACATGGGTACCACAGTATGGGCCTAGTGGTACCCAGGCAGCTTTAAACAGGCATAACAAGGAATAACATAAATCACAACATCCCCAATGTTAACCCATCTTAGTGGGCCCCTTTCCCTTGGCACAAGAAGCCTATATTATAAGGCTGAGGGTATCAGTCTGTAAGGTATTGCACAGCTGGTGCCTTGGCATGCTTGAGCCATGACAGGGGGGATTAGTTATATTACCAGTTGAAATGTTTAACTTGGTTTAAATAAGGTTTTCAATCTTTTTTTTAATTATTAATTTAAATAAATACCTGAAAAAATAAAATAATTTGAAAATGGTGCTGTTGGTATAGTAAACAAATCAAGTAAAAAGGGTTTGTTTGTAGGACCTTCTACTATGCTATAAAATCAAGAATGTTATGGTATAGGTTCTGACTAATATACAGTGCTGTATAATGAAGGATCAGATCCTCACATATTGGCATAGAATGCGGGTTCTGACTGCTATCACATATATAGTTGTGAGCAGAAAAATTTTGGTAACTCTATGGTAAATTTAAGCAGCCTGATTGGCTATTGTTGTTGGCAGCTCCATCGTGATTGGTTGCTAGGTTCACAGCTTGCTCTGCGCAGTTGCCTCGCAGAGCACTAGTTAGTGTAGTATATTAGTATGGAGAGTTTGGAAGGTGCAGTCTCAGGGGTCCCGAGGCTCCGGTACATTATCCTGACCGAAACCAGGGAGGAGAATGGGGAGGTGAGTCAGGAATACCGGAAGCAGAGTGGAAAGGACGGCAAGCACCAAGCACAAGGGGTCCCGTCAGGACGCTGCCGAGCATCGCCTCCCTGCTCACTGCCTCTGTGATCTATAACATGCGGTTGTGTTTTCACAGCCTGTCCTCAGCAGTGAAGCTCAAGCTGCTGCTGGGGATGTTACACCTCCTGCGCCATGCATGAGGTGAGACCGGCTCCCTCCCACACTTATTAACACAACAGACACAGGGGCGGGAGGGGGGAAGAGACACAGGGGGGAAGAGACACAGGAGAGGGGTGAAAAGAGACACCGGGAGGGAGAGGGGGGAAGAGACACAGGGGAGGGAGAGGAGGGGGGGAGAGACACAGGGGAGGGAGAGGAGGGGGGAGAGACAAGGGGAGGTAGAGGGGGAGGAGACACAGGGGAGGTAGAGGGGGGAAAAGAGACACAGAGGAGGGAGGGGGGAAAAGAGACAGGGGAGGGAGAGGAGGGAGGAGAGATACAGGGGAGAGAGAGAGGAGGAAGAGGAGGGGGCAGAGACACCGGGGAGGGGGGAAAAGAGACACAGAGGGGGAGAGGCAAGGGAGGGAGAGGGGTAAGATACACAGGGGAGGGAGAGGGGGAAGAGACACAGGGGAGGTAGAGGGGGCAAAGAGACACAGGGAAGGGAGAGGAAGTAGAGGGGGGAAAAGCTTCCAATCAGCGCCTCCCATCAAGTAGAGGGGGGAAAGGTAGAGGGAGGGGAGGGACAGGGGAAAAAGAGACACAGGGAAGGGAGTAGAGGGGGGGGGAGAAGCTCGCATTGAGAACCTCCAATCAAGTAGAGGGGGGAAGAGGCTCGCAATGAGCGCCAAAGCCGCTCATTGTGAGGCCCATGATGATCGCCAAACGCGCTCATCGCAAGACCAGTAAAGTAGAGGGAGAAGAGGCTTGCAATGTGTTGCAAACAGCAATGTCAGGGTTCAAATGTTATTGCCGTCATTTTTGACGGGCAAGTCACTAGTCTTAATATAATATTAATTGCTGTATAATAAATTGTCAAACCCTTATAAACAATGATGTACAGCACCGGGTCTAATTCACATAAGCATCATCATCACCATGATCAAAATACATATGGCTCATATTATAACATAAAAAGGAGTTTGAATAGTACGAGTCTGAACACAGGTGAAATGAATCTACAACACCACATATTGGGTGATACACCTTCACCCATGACTTGAAACAGGAACATATTAGAAGATGTTTTTTGGAAATCTAAGCAAGCACAGTAAAATACCACCGTCATTAGTATAGCATTTATATGTGTCATTTTAATTGATGGAGGATTTGGATAAAAAAAATCAGATTTAAATACTTGTCCTTTACATTTCATCTGTGGCTAAGTGCTTAGTAGTGTTTTTGGGTCACAAGTTCACTAACTCCTCAATATCCCACACAGGCTGTGTTTGCCTGAGCAAGTTGGTCATTTGTTTTTAGCTGCTTTAGATACAAATTGAGCTCTGGTATGATCCGAGTTGAGATAATGGATTCTTCAGTCTTTTAAAATAGATGTCTGCAGCCCTTCATGATTAAGGAACCAGTCTATGTCAAATGTTGGAGAAAGAGATCAACACAGAGCCAATCTAAAAGGAATACCAGATGCAAAACTGAGGATATTCAATGTTTTATCATTGATAATGGTCATGGTGTTTAATAGCATAACTTTTATTTTATAATTATACTTTATACTTGTTTTCAACAGGTCTTTTATGCGTGAACATAAATAATATATAGAGCACACAAAGATATCTAAAACCATGTGTAAACGTTATGGAGTTAGAATTTTATTCATCCAAGCAGCATTGATTATGGACACAGGAGATGTGAGGAGCAGGTCTCAAGGTGAAGAAGTCGGTCCTTGGTCTTTTTCTTTACTTCTACACCTATTCTAAGAGTACTCCACACATCAATAGAAGCATAAGAGTAGGTGTTTATGTATATAGAAGGCATACCTATACTTGTAGATATCACTGCATGTAGACGTTGCGGTACATATGCATACACTATTCATAACACTGCATTGGCAAACTGGTGCCCCTGAAAATCTTCTGGCCTAGGCAGACTCCACTAAAAGGAAGGAAGCATGGTATAATGGTGAGTCTCTATTTCTCTATTTGTATGTACTTTTGGTTTGTTACATGTACTGTATCATGTTTTTGTTTTGGTTTATTCTCCCCCACAACTCTTTCTTTTCACCCTAATCGTAAGTGGGTTTTTTTTCTTTACTTTGTGCAACATGCTGTAGAGTAGATCTACTAATGCACACTGGTTTGTGTCTATTATCATTTTATAATATAAAATGTTGTTATGAGCAGGGTGAAAGAAGAGATTTAACTATACAGGACCAAACTACAGGAACTATACTTACGGTAATTACATTTTCACGCTTTTGTTTTTATTATTCAGTTTAATGGGGGGGGAGAGGGTTAAATAAAGTTTATTTTATAACTTTTGACATGCACTGCATCACACCAGTTTCGCTGTATGGATAAAAATAGAAATACAGATAAAGGATCAAACAAATGTGTCACACAATGGTGTATATATAGTAAGTACTGGAACATCTTTTGAAATGTGCGATCTTAATCTCCAAAGCCAAATGATTCCTGGAATTTAGGTTATTAGGCTTCTTAGAAAGCTAAGATAGTCAACTCATGTGTTAATGAGCAGTAACAAGTGGCAAAGGCAAGAAAGATAATCATCAAAGTATACTACAAAAGCATATATGCTAAAGTAATTCAAGAAAGAACATATTTTTATATACGTCTGGCTCCTAACTCATTTTCCAAAGTATAATATATCTCTATGAAGGACTGCAAGAAACATTCTGACTTCTATACAATCTCCTTTGGTCCTGGCTGCAACCTACAGTGTTTTTCTATAGAGAAAAAGTTGAAAGTAGGTATGTGTACCTTATTGTGATAGACGCTTTTCACTATCATTCTTCCTTAGAATTTTTGTGAATCCACTGTAGGTGGTTTGTGAAATGTATAACTTAGTGCTCGATTACATGACTCACATGGGAACTCTCACAATGATGGGTCAGCCTTATAGGAGCAAATGTAAGATTGCAGGTTATTACATGGCTTCTGCAAAAGAACTCCCACAAAAGTTACTAACTTGCACCCAAATGTATTGCCCATAGCTATCAAGCTCTTATGTGTACTCACACCCTGCATTAAAAATACCCTTATGAGACTCAAACTCTGAAACTCCATAGCAATGGTACACAGTGCTACCTACTACGTAACATAAACACACTGCACTAGCCCTAACATCCTTCCATATCTATCTAGATAAACCCCATCCCATTGCAGGGAAGGGGTTAAATTCTTTTTTATCTTATATACTTTAGGGTAGGTAGTTTAGGGGTCTATGGGGGTACCTTTAGATCTCTATGGGGGGACCGGGTCAATGTAGGTCCATAAGGATTTCTATGGTGTTAGTATAGAATGCCATGAGAGTCCATAGCAACCTCTATAGAGAGAGGCTAGGATGCCATGGGGATCCAAAGGGCCATGGTAAGGGGGTTAATATTAGGTAGAGGGCTAATTAGTGTCTAATCTTAAGTGGATGTTTTTCTTTACCTTGTGCAATGTATGCTATAGATTAGAGTCTACTGAAGACTGGTTTGTGTCTATTCCCCCATAGGGAAGATTGTATGGTTGATAACGATAGGGTCATTGGGGTTCTCTAGGGATCCATTGAGACACCCATAAAGTAGTCAATATATTTAGTGTGGGATGGGGTAGGTAAGGGAAGTAATGATGTGTTTTTGCCCCCTCGCCATATCACCCCACCCCACTCCAAAGTACAAGGGGCTCAACTCCCCCCACCCCGGGTTTGCTACAGTTACATAGTAATTGAGGTAGAAAAAATACATTTAGCCTATAACGTTCAACCTTTTAAGATGTCCCCTGATCTGCAGTATGCAGATTCATTAGTAATTGTTAATTGATCCAGAGGAAGGCAAACAGAAAAAAACAAACCACACCTTGCCAATTAAAATATAAATTATTACCTGACACCAGATACTGATGATCGGAGTCCTCCCTGGATCAATACTTTCTCTCTAAATATCCAGGATAACCCTGAATGCCCTTTTTCTTTAAATATATATACAATACCTTTTTAAAGTTATCTATCGTATCTGCTGTCACCACCTCCTTTAGTAGATAATTCCACAGATTAACCACCCTTACTGTGAAGAACCCTTTTCTTTCTTTAAGGTAGAATCTTTTTACTTCTAACCTCAAAGGATGTCCCCTTGTCAGTTGAAAACCTCTTGGCACAAAAAGTTCACTTGATAAAACCCCATATTGAGCTTGGATATATTTATATAAGGTAATCACATACCCTCTTAGACGCCTTTTTTCTAGAGAAAATAAGTTTAATTTGGTTAGTCTTTCTTAGCCCCTCCATTCCTGTTATTAGTTTTGTTGACCTTCTCTGTACTTTTTCCAGCTCTGAAATGTCCTTTTTATGAAGAGGTGCCCAAAATTGTACTCCATATTCCAAATTAGGGTGTATTATTGATTTATATAGTGGTAGAATGATATTTGCTTCCCTTGCTTCTATACCCTTCTTAATACATGCTAATATTTTATTTGCCTTTGCAGCTGCTGCTTGGCATTGAGCACTGTTACCTAGGTGATTATCCACAAGTACCCCCAAAACCCTTTCAATATCTGATACCCTTAGATTTGCTCCATTAAGAATATAAATTGGATGGCTATTTTTCATTCCCAGATGCATACCTTTACATTTATTTATATTAAACCTCATCTGCCATTTAGTTGCCCATTTCTCTAATTTTATGCAAATCCCTTTGGAGGGAAAGTACATCCTTTTCTGATTTAATTTCCTTGCACAACTTAGTGTCATCAGCAAAAATGGATACAATACTTCTACTTCTAAGTCATTAATAAATATGTTAAAAAGGAGAGGACCTAATACTAATCCCTGAGGAACCCCACTTACCACATTAGTCCAATCTGTGTTCCATTTACGACAACCCTTTCCTTCCTGTCTTTTAGCTAGCTATAAACCCATGCACAGATATTTACTGCAATTCCTTAGTTTGAACAATAGTCTCCCATGTGGCACTGTATCAAAAGCTTTTGCTAAATCTTCTTATAGAAAATAATTAGATCTATTTGACATGACCTATCCCTCATAAAGCCATATTGACTCCTACTTATAATCCTGTTCAAATAGACATATTTGTTTATATTATCCCTTGTTACCCCTTCTAAAAACTTTCCCACTTTAGTACTGAGGCTTACAGGTCTATAAATGCCTGAATTTGCTCTTGCATAAATATAGGTATCACATCTGCTTTTCTTCTGTCATCTGGTAGAGACCCTGTGTTGAGTGATTCCTGAAAAATTAGATATAATGGTTTGGCTATTACAGAGCCCAGTTCCCTCAGTACCCTTGAATGTATTCCATCAGGAACTGGGGCTTTATTAACATTTATTTTTTCCAACCTCTTTTGGATTTCTTCCTGCGTTAACCAATTATTTAGTGATGGTGTCCCAACCCCTGGTACCTCCCTTGTATATACCAAAGAAAATAACCTATTTAGCTCATCTGCCTTTTCCTGGTCACTAATTATTATTATTATTATTATTATTAGATGGCCTGTTTCACATTGCAATGTTCCTATAGCTTCCTTCCTGTCCTTCTTCCCATTAATATATTTAAAAAAATATTTTAGGATTAGTTTTACTCTCCTTTGCAACTAACTTTTCATTTTCTAATTTAGCCAGTCTAATAGCCCTTTTGCAAGCCTTGTTGATTTCCTTGTACTGATATAAAGCAGTCTCTGTCCCGTCTTGTTTGTATAATATAAATGCCTGTTTTTTCACTCCGTACATTGATCGTTAAATCATTTTTAGGCCGCATTGGATGTAATTTGCTTCTTCTATTTCTTTTCCCACATGGTATATGGTGATAAGTATGTATATTTAGTGAGGGGCATACGAACTGGGGGGAGGGGGGGGGGAATCCCCCCATATTATATGAATAGGGGACGCAAAAAATAGCAAAATTAAATGTAATCATGCATTACCAGCGCTATGGAGCAGTATGTCTTTACCATGAACAGCAAAGAGTTAAATAGCACCACTCAGGGCCAAAGTTTTTGTTTCTTTAAACTTTGTCCCCCTTAGATTTTTTTAGGCTCCTACGCCCATGCATTTAGTAAGGATTTAAATGTTATCCATTTATGTTCAGTATTTTTACCCATCAGTTCTTTGTCCCAGTCTGTACTTTGTATTGCTGCCCTTAGACCATTAAAATCTGCCCCTTTAAAATTCAGAGTTTTTGTTGGCCCCTTACAGTTGTTTTTTTTTTCTCATTTATCCAGTTTATTTCAGGGTAATTAAAATCTCCCATTATCAGAACTTGGCCATGCTTAGCTGCATTTCCAAACGTAACAATAATTGTATTTCCTCACTTTCAGCTACATTTGGGGGTTTATAGCATATTCCAACAAATATTCTTTTGGAATTTGCTGCTCTGCTATTTAACTCTACCCACAAACATTCTGAGCTGAGGTGGAGGCTCCCACGTCGGCTGCAATGAGCCGAAGGCAAATGAAGACCCTAGCGAAGCAAGGGGCCTCATTTGCAGAGTGGGAGGCTCTAAGCCGCCTCACAAGCGGTTACAAACACACACACAAGCGGGACTTGGAACAGAAACACAAAACACGCAATAAGTAAATACGGACTTACACAACAAAATATGATCCACGGGACTTACAACGAAAAAATTACGGACTTACATGAAAAAAATGCGAGCCGCGGGACTTAGAAAAAAAACATTACGAACTCGCAAAAATACGACCTTAGCGGCCGAACCACGCGCAGCTGAAAACATTAAAAAAACAATAATACCCAGAAAAATTACATAAAAAGCTTACCAACAGCAAGGGGGGCATGTCACAACCTACAATGATGATGGAGTATAGAGGATCCTAGTCCTCTTATCTCCTGTAGGTTTTAGACCTAAGATTTGGGTGACTCAGACCAATGGACCTTCTTTGCGGATGCAAGAGCATAAGTCCCAGCTTAAGGTAGTGTGCCTGGGAAAACCTTGGTAGGGAGTCAGAAACGATCTCCTCTGCCAGCATATGCCCTTGGGTCAATAATACACCTGCACACAAAGTCTTGATGAAAATAATGAACCATGGGCCCTATTAAATTCCAGCCTCGTAAATAAGAGGCTTCTACTTAAGCCCTACGTACTGCAAAGTTTCTCTAACTTACAATGCTATTAAATTAGCCCTGCTGCGAGCAACGTGTGAGCTACGCAGCAGGGCCGTACGTATCTACACTGCGTAAATGTACATGAGGAGTGACAGCCTGCGAGATGATATCGCAGGCTCCCACTCCTCATCAAGTGCTGCGGGGGTCCTAAAAGGGACCTCCGCGGCAGTCCCCCACATAAGCATTGCCGTGGGGGGTACTCCAAACCCCCCCCCCAGGCACCTAAAATGAACCCCCCCTCAATGCGGGGGTCCCTGTCGGGACCCCCGAAGTGTCCTCACATGAACACCTTGCTGCAGGGGTCCATAGGAACCCCCGCAGCCCCCACACATTAACCCATTGCAGGGGGGGTCCCCGATCTGCATAGATCAGGCCCCCGCTGCATTTAAAACTTTTAAATTCCCCGCCGCGGCTCCTTAAAGGGACCGCGGCACACTATTAGCCAATCCCGGCCGCGGCACTTAAAATTAACCCCCCTCTATGCTGGGGGTCCCCATCGGGACCCCCGAAGTGTCCCCATATAAACCCCCTGCAGCGGGGGGCCCCGATCGGCACCGATCGTGACCCTGCTGCAATTCAATTTTAAATTTCCCGCCTCGCGGGTCCTCAAAGGACCGTAAAGGTCCTGAAAGGACTCGCACTAAAAATAATAACCCCAGGCAACTATAATTACCCCATTAACTCATGATGGTCAATCCAGACCACCATAAGGCCTAAATTAACCCATTAACTCATGATGGTCAATCCAGACCACCATAAGGCCTAAATTAACCCATTAACTCATGATGGTCAATACAGACCAGCATAAGGCCTAAATTAACCCATTAACTCATGGTGGTCAATCCAGACCACCATAAGACCTAAATTAACCCATTAACTCATGATGGTCAATCCAGACCACCATAAGACCTAAATTAACCCATTAACTCATGGTGGTCAATCCAGACCACCATAAGACCTAAATTAACCCATTAACTCATGATGGTCAATCCAGACCACCATAAGACCTAAATTAACCCATTAACTCATGATGGTCAATCCAGACCACCATAAGACCTAAATTAACCCATTAACTCATGATGGTCAATCCAGACCACCATAAGGCCTAAATTAACCCATTAACTCATGATGGTCAATACAGACCAGCATAAGGCCTAAATTAACCCATTAACTCATGGTGGTCAATCCAGACCACCATAAGACCTAAATTAACCCATTAACTCATGATGGTCAATCCAGACCACCATAAGACCTAAATTAACCCATTAACTCATGATGGTCAATCCAGACCACCATAAGGCCTAAATTAACCCATTAACTCATGATGGTCAATACAGACCAGCATAAGGCCTAAATTAACCCATTAACTCATGATGGTCAATACAGACCAGCATAAGGCTCTATTTAACCCCATCAGTCCCATAAGGGTATATTATTACCATTATGGGCCTGTTACAACCCAACATTAACCACATAAGTGCCATGATGGTCCTCAAGGACCATCATGACACTAACTACAAACACTACACTATAACCCCCAATAAACCATTTAATCTAAACTAACCCCCCTCTACACTAATCTATTAACACTTACACTACCTACCTACACTACCTACCCCCTAATAAACCTCCCCAACACTCTAATTACAAAAAACAAAAAACCTACAGTACAAAAAACAAAAAAACCTACAGTACAGAAAACAAAAAAAAATTACACACCTGAAAAGGAAAGACAGATAAACACAATACAATAATACATATAATACATTACATACATTACATACAATACATGACATTACATATAATATATTAAATATAATATATTAAATATAATATATTACATATAATACATTACATACATTACATACAATACATGACATTACATATAATATATTACATATAATATATTAAATATAATATATTACATATAATATATTACATATAGTCCTAATCAAATACCCCCTATCTATCTAACATACAATCTATTTAATTTAAAATAAATCCTAACTATATCAAATACATCCCCCTATCTATCTAATATACAAAAAATCCTAACTACATACACAGACCCTTATTCTAAAATAAAATAAAATAATTACAGTCCTAACTACATACACAGACCCTAATTCTAAGCTAAAATCAATAAATTAAGACCACTTACCTTTAAGATGTTGCTTCAGATCACTAACCTATGGGTCAAACAAAAAAAAAAATTAGTACAAAACATTAACATCAAATAAATAAACATTATATACATTCTACATATTCAACTCACCTTTACAGCATGTCCAGTCACTGTTAAGCTCTTCCGGCGCGGCCCTGTTAAAAAAAAAAAAACACAATACATGAATACATGAATACAATATATAAACAATAAATAAAATACACAAATAAACATCTAAATATACATTTAACTTACCTCCCCGCGATGTCCCCGGCCTTCTCTCCTTCAGCCCCGGCTGGGCCGCGGAACCATCCGCGCTCTAAAAAAAAATAAAAAAAAAAATAACGGAGGTCTGCACTGGCAGACCTCCCCGACGCTACTGAACCTCCCGGAGTCGTTTCCGGGAGGAAATTGGCATTGGCGGCTTGTGATTGGCTGAAAAAGCTGTCAG
Organism: Discoglossus pictus; assembly: GCA_027410445.1. Taxonomy (NCBI): domain Eukaryota; kingdom Metazoa; phylum Chordata; class Amphibia; order Anura; family Alytidae; genus Discoglossus; species Discoglossus pictus. The sequence continues at coordinate 177,368,580 of CM050163.1, read as the reverse complement.
CCAATCAAAAGTCGTCAATGTAGGAGCCAATCAGGATGCGCAGATGTCTTCTACCAATCACTCCGTGGGGGTGTATCCCATAGTGATTGGCTGAAGGCATCTGAGCGTTGTGATTGGTTCCCATAAAGATAGACAAGTGTTTTAGCCAATCAGGGTGGGATATTGGGGTGTATCCCATCCTGATTGGCTCACACATTGACGACTTTTGATTGGCTGAAATTGATAGACAGCTTTTTCAGCCAATCACAAGCCGCCAATGCCAATTTCCTCCCGGAAACGACCCCGGGAGGTTCAGTAGCGTCGGGGAGGTCTGCCAGTGCAGACCTCCGTTAGTTTTTTTTCTTTTTTTTTTTTAGAGCGCGGATGGTTCCGCGGCCCAGCCGGGGCTGAAGGAGAGAAGGCCGGGGACATCGCGGGGAGGTAAGTTAAATGTATATTTAGATGTTTATTTGTGTATTTTATTTATTGTTTATATATTGTATTCATGTATTCATGTATTGTGTTTTTTTTTTTTAACAGGGCCGCGCCGGAAGAGCTTAACAGTGACTGGACATGCTGTAAAGGTGAGTTGAATATGTAGAATGTATATAATGTTTATTTATTTGATGTTAATGTTTTGTACTAATATTTTTTTTTGTTTGACCCATAGGTTAGTGATCTGAAGCAACATCTTAAAGGTAAGTGGTCTTAATTTATTGATTTTAGCTTAGAATTAGGGTCTGTGTATGTAGTTAGGACTGTAATTATTTTATTTTATTTTAGAATAAGGGTCTGTGTATGTAGTTAGGATTTTTTGTATATTAGATAGATAGGGGGATGTATTTGATATAGTTAGGATTTATTTTAAATTAAATAGATTGTATGTTAGATAGATAGGGGGTATTTGATTAGGACTATATGTAATATATTATATGTAATATATTATATTTAATATATTATATTTAATATATTATATGTAATGTCATGTATTGTATGTAATGTATGTAATGTATTATATGTAATATATTATATTTAATATATTATATTTAATATATTATATGTAATGTCATGTATTGTATGTAATGTATGTAATGTATTATATGTAATATATTATATTTAATATATTATATTTAATATATTATATGTAATGTCATGTATTGTATGTAATGTATGTAATGTATTATATGTAATATATTATATTTAATATATTATATTTAATATATTATATGTAATGTCATGTATTGTATGTAATGTATGTAATGTATTATATGTAATATATTATATTTAATATATTATATTTAATATATTATATGTAATGTCATGTATTGTATGTAATGTATGTAATGTATTATATGTATTATTGTATTGTGTTTATCTGTCTTTCCTTTTCAGGTGTGTAATTTTTTTTTGTTTTCTGTACTGTAGGTTTTTTTGTTTTTTGTACTGTAGGTTTTTTGTTTTTTGTAATTAGAGTGTTGGGGAGGTTTATTAGGGGGTAGGTAGTGTAGGTAGGTAGTGTAAGTGTTAATAGATTAGTGTAGAGGGGGGTTAGTTTAGATTAAATGGTTTATTGGGGGTTATAGTGTAGTGTTTGTAGTTAGTGTCATGATGGTCCTTGAGGACCATCATGGCACTTATGTGGTTAATGTTGGGTTGTAACAGGCCCATAATGGTAATAATATACCCTTATGGGACTGATGGGGTTAAATAGAGCCTTATGCTGGTCTGTATTGACCATCATGAGTTAATGGGTTAATTTAGGCCTTATGGTGGTCTGGATTGACCATCATGAGTTAATGGGTTAATTTAGGTCTTATGGTGGTCTGGATTGACCATCATGAGTTAATGGGGTAATTATAGTTGCCTGGGGTTATTATTTTTAGTGCGAGTCCTTTCAGGACCTTTACGGTCCTTTGAGGACCCGCGAGGCGGGAAATTTAAAATTGAATTGCAGCAGGGTCACGATCGGTGCCGATCGGGGCCCCCCGCTGCAGGGGGTTTATATGGGGACACTTCGGGGGTCCCGATGGGGACCCCCAGCATAGAGGGGGGTTAATTTTAAGTGCCGCGGCCGGGATTGGCTAATAGTGTGCCGCGGTCCCTTTAAGGAGCCGCGGCGGGGAATTTAAAAGTTTTAAATGCAGCGGGGGGCCTGATCTATGCAGATCGGGGACCCCCCCTGCAATGGGTTTATGTGGGGACACTTCGGGGGTCCCGATGGGGACCCCCAGCATAGAGGGGGGTTAATTTTAAGTGCCGCGGCCGGGATTGGCTAATAGTGTGCCGCGGTCCCTTTAAGGAGCCGCGGCGGGGAATTTAAAAGTTTTAAATGCAGCGGGGGGCCTGATCTATGCAGATCGGGGACCCCCCCTGCAATGGGTTTATGTGGGGACACTTCGGGGGTCCCGATGGGGACCCCCAGCATAGAGGGGGGTTAATTTTAAGTGCCGCGGCCGGGATTGGCTAATAGTGTGCCGCGGTCCCTTTAAGGAGCCGCGGCGGGGAATTTAAAAGTTTTAAATGCAGCGGGGGGCCTGATCTATGCAGATCGGGGACCCCCCCTGCAATGGGTTTATGTGGGGACACTTCGGGGGTCCCGATGGGGACCCCCAGCATAGAGGGGGGTTAATTTTAAGTGCCGCGGCCGGGATTGGCTAATAGTGTGCCGCGGTCCCTTTAAGGAGCCGCGGCGGGGAATTTAAAAGTTTTAAATGCAGCGGGGGGCCTGATCTATGCAGATCGGGGACCCCCCCTGCAATGGGTTTATGTGGGGACACTTCGGGGGTCCCGATGGGGACCCCCAGCATAGAGGGGGGTTAATTTTAAGTGCCGCGGCCGGGATTGGCTAATAGTGTGCCGCGGTCCCTTTAAGGAGCCGCGGCGGGGAATTTAAAAGTTTTAAATGCAGCGGGGGGCCTGATCTATGCAGATCGGGGACCCCCCCTGCAATGGGTTTATGTGGGGACACTTCGGGGGTCCCGATGGGGACCCCCAGCATAGAGGGGGGTTAATTTTAAGTGCCGCGGCCGGGATTGGCTAATAGTGTGCCGCGGTCCCTTTAAGGAGCCGCGGCGGGGAATTTAAAAGTTTTAAATGCAGCGGGGGGCCTGATCTATGCAGATCGGGGACCCCCGCTGCAAGGGGTTAATGTGGGGGTGCTGCAGGGGTCCTGATAGAGACCCCTGCAGCATGGGGATGTGTATAGGGTGCAGGGGGGAGCCTCACGCTGCTGTCTCGGGCTGTTCCGAGGCAGCACGTAGAGGCTTTCGGATCCCTTGCGTGGACTTTTTGTCCACGTAGGGATTCTTACGATATGCGAGACTCGTGCATAGATTTAAGGCTACGTAGCTCTCTCGGAGCCTATTCTCGGCCATTTTCTCGCAGTCATATCGTAAAGCAGGCTGCGAGAGATTCGGTTCTCGCAAACAGCAGGAAAACTGCCTTTTGCGAGCACCGAGAGAACTACGAGGGAGAATTTAATAGGGCCCCATGTTTTATTTCAGAACAGCATATTTAACCACATCACACAAGAATGGGGGAAGTGGCTACCGTTAGCCAGCCCCAAATGACGTCTGGCCAATCATGAAGGGGAACTGTGTGTGAACCAAGAGTCCCCTCCCAGGTCCGCCCACTAGGCGAGGCCAATTAATTCATTTGGGTTTTGACTCTCCAGGGCAAAGCATGTCTTTTACTCTCCTATGCCTATGCTATGAAGGCTGAGAAGCCTTCAGGCCATCCCATTGTTTCTGGGTGCCTGCCTGTCTGCTCTCCAGCTGTGAGCTTCCCATTGTTAGTTCTCTGCTGGACACTAGCTAATGGGATTAACAGGCCTTTGGTAACAAAGGAGGCTTGGCTCTATTCAGCGGCTTCCCCTCTACAATATAATGACATACTAATATAATAACATACATTCATATTTACAAATACAACACACAATGTTTCACACACATACAACCAACACATCCCACCAGCTCCCTCACATGACACCCATTACAATGAGCCTAAACATGGAAGTGATGGGAATATGCTAAGGGATAAACTTATAATACTTTATCCCCTAGACCACAACATAACAATATATCCATAACAAGTGGGCCCCAAACCTTTTGTTCCTCCCCATGGCAACAGCATGTGGAAGACCACCCAGCCCAAAATGGCCACCGCTGCCAGTCACAAAATGGCCCCAGCATAGTTCACACCAAATCCAATATGGCCACTGGCTGATTCATGACAGGGCACCCAGGACCTCTGCAAGTGAACTTGCACCTCAATTTAAGTAGAAATTACCAAGTTTAGACACACGAAAATCAACTAAGCGAGGAAGAAAATGGCTGCTGCAAAAAACGAAAACGAGGCTACAAGACCCTAAAGCCGCAAAACACCACCAAGCACATATGGCTTTTCAAAAAACCTGTATGAGGTACAAGATACACTTTTAGCAAGGATGCTAAATCAACCACACCCGCGTACCACATGCACATTTGCCGCCATTTTCCAACACTAACTTACACAATGCAGAACTGCACAGCTACACTATCGGCTTCCCCTCACGCACGCAGCGTATTTACACTACACACTGCACACATTGCTGACACTTACACCTCAGCTCCACAACACTGAAACCTACATTGTATGCTGCAGGAACATCAAAACAGATTGTCAGCTCTTCAGCACAATGCTTCCTGCATATATAACTTACAAATAGGTAAAGTAGATTATTTTATTAATTTATTAATTATTTCATTAGCATACAAAAATATATATACACAAAAAAAATGTATCACAATAAACACAAAAGACATTCACCACGCACCTCACAACGAGCGGCAATGCTGCTCATAGCACACAAACTACACCAGGGGACAGCCTTGCAATAAGCGCAAAAAGCAGATCAGCGCCGACCTTACAATGACAGCAAAAGCGCCTCTGATAAAAAAAATACAACAACCAAGAGTCTTGCAATGAGCGCCAAAGGCGCTCATTGCGAGGCATGCTATGAGCGCCGAAGGCACTCAGGGCAAGCCTTGCAATGAGCACCGAAGGTCCCCAGCAGAAAAAAACAACGGGCAATTCGCTAGAATATATATGTATATGATATTAATAATTAGCAATATAACCTATTACTCTAAGGAAGCAGTGATATATAGTATGATACTTTATATAGCAATAAGAATATAGAAGTATATATATGAAGCAATATGTATCAGAGTTGATTATATTGTATGTGAGGTTGCAAGCTAAATTACTTTTATATTTAGGTGTTGGCAAGCTGTTATTTGGATGTTGGATCAGAATTGACTACATTTCGATTAATTTATCAAGTCGGTCAATTCAATCAATAATGATGTAAGACAGTTGATTGTGTGATACAAAATTATATATGTTGAATATAGCAAAGTGTGGTTTGTTATGTGGATGTTTGAATAATTGATCTTTGTAACATGGCTAAACAGTTACATTATTGAATAAAGTCAATCAGTCTGTTTTAGGGGATGTGGGCACAGATTAAAGTATAGATTAACATCTACAGTCCGGAATATAGAGGTTAATTAGACGGGGTCTGTGACCACTCCCAAAAGGGTAACAGAAGGATTGTGATATATGGAGCTAAGTTTAACTCTACTACAAACTAAAAAGGTAATACCATTTTATACATTACCTATGTATGTAATTTCAGGATAACACCTGTGACTGGAGAATCCCTTCTCACTGAAGAAATCCCTCATTGTGATTGGATTGTATAGAGCGAGTTGAGATAGAATAGAATTTCATATAGTCAGTATAGAGATAGATCTTAAGGAAGAATTGAAGAGGGCATAAGTTTATGCCAAGAATGACGGTCAGTTTGTTCTTACAACAGGACTGTCAGATAAGATTGGAAATGGTATATGCTAGGGCTCAGGTGAAGACCCAATACAGAAAACAAAAGAAAAAAAAACAGAATATTCTATCCCTGCCCCTGATAAACTCTTACTCTCTCCTCATCAAGAGGCTGGTTTCAACCAATGAAAGTCAGCCACTCCCCTCTTTATGTATAGGAATAATTAGAATAGATTAATAAATAAATATTGTGAGTGTCTGCTTCTAACTACATGGGTGCGCTCTGGTTGTTTTAAAACATCATGACCTCAGTATTAATCATGTCCCAAATATTTCTGGAAATTGGACAACTATGGCGCCATTGTGCTTATTATCTTACCATTGCCATGATAACATGTTTGAAGAAACAATGGAACATTAAAGAAACACGTAAGACACTATCTAGAAAAGTTACATTGTTTAATTTCGAATTTCTTACCCAAGAGAGAAATATTTGCAAACTCAGGCATTTAATTTAAACAAAGAGACAAATGATTTAGTCTCTTTACAAATTAAAGAGGCATACTGTGTTTGTGTATAATTACAATGTTAATTAGTAAGTAGGCAATGAACCACCATATAATGTAATTATTAGATGGGTGTGGCATTCTTTAACCTCAAAATGCACAACAAGATTAACAGTCCAGTCATGAAATTCATCCCACCATGTTTATGTAATGACTATTAAATCCCTATTGCTCATTAATTGCTAATAATTCTAACTTGCACGCTTTTTGTTATGAGTCTGTTGTTCTGACGTGCCTGCCACTGTACTTGAGTTACTTCGCGATACCTACCTCTTTACTGTACTAACCCTCCCCCTTCTCCAGGTGGACACCTGGACCCAAAAAATAGCGGAAGTGGTTAGCTGGGTATAGGAAGAGGGCTTATTAACCCCAACATTAATTTTGTATTATTATTTAACCCTTCCCTACCCTGATCACGACAAGGAAAGGTATCACTTTGTATTGAGAGCTGTTACGTGTAGGGCTTAGACTAATTATGAGTGCTATATTTCTTATAGGAGACATGTAATTAAACTTTAGGTAGAAATACACATAGCTCAGGGAACATATCACATGTAGCTATCACTCTAGAGTTTACATGTAAGGGTTTGTTACGGGCAGCATATAATAGATGCATTAGGGCTTACGTGGGATGTTGACTTGTAAGATTTCCTACCAGGGCCATGTAATAGAGTCCATAGTCTTGTGTGGTGGGCAAAATATTTACAAGGTACTGAACAAAAATGCATAAATTGTCTCTCATGAGACTCTGTTTATCCCAGTAATAGAGGGAATATTACATTATCACATATACCAGGGCTAGTTATTTATTAAAATAATTAATAGACGTCCAAAAGTATTCCTGATACAGATGGAATAGAGGCCAAGAATCCTCATTAATTTACAGATACGTATGCAAATATTTTAATATAATGACACGGATAAGCTTACAGGTAGGCAGTTTCCATAGTAAACAAGACTCCGAGACAAGACACCATTTAGATAATTGTTTATTTAATTATTTATTATTATTAATATTATAGTTTATTTATAACGTGCCGATATATTCCGTATCGCTGTACATAAATTAAGTTCAGACAAAGATAAATACAGATTAACATTTAGCAAAGCAAGGAGGACCCTGTCTTTGAGCTAGAAATCCAATGTCCATGGTGAATTCCCAAAGTACTTAGGATAGAAACCCGCAGACTTACAATCTAAGGTATAGTAAGTGGTAAAAGAGCGAGAGAGAGGCGATAAGTGTGTTAGGGTGGAAGGTGATACAGTTATTTAAAGAGACGTGTTTTAAGTGAGGTTTTAAATGTTTTGAGGCAAGAGGATAATCTGGTTGAGTGAGGCAAGGAGTTCCAGAGGCTAGGGGTAGCACAAGAAAAGTCCTGGAGACGGGAGTGAGTGGAGGTGACAAGAGTTGTAGAAAGAAGAAGGTCATTAGCAGAACGAAGAGGGGGGGTGGGGGAGTATTTGGAGATGAGAGCAGAGATGTAAGGGGGAGCATTATTGTTGAGGGCTTTGTAAGTTAGGGTCATGATTTTAGATTTTATTCTTGAGGCTAAGGGAAGCCAGTGGAGTGATTGACAGAGATGTGATGCTGACACTGAACGTTGTGTACGGAAGATGAGTCTAGAAGAGGCATTCATAATGGATTGAAGTGGAGATAGTCAGGTGGTGGGTAGGCCAACAAGAAGCAAGTTGCAGTAGTCTAGTCAAGAGATGATGAGAGAGTGTATAAGGATTTTAGTTGTGTCTTCTGTAAGATAGTGACGAATTCTGGAGATGTTTTTTAGATGGAGAAGACAAGATTTAGTTAGTGATTGTATGTGAGGGATGAAAGACAGAGCAGGGTCCAGTAGAACTCCAGACAATGTGCTTGGGAAGAGGGGGTGATGATGTCTTTGTTGACAGTGAGAGAGATGTGAGGAATTGACGCTGTGGGAAAGGGAGGGAAGATTATTAGTTCAGTTTTAGACATGTTGAGTTTGAGATGGTGGGTGGACATCCAAGAGGATATACTAGAGAGGCAGTTGGAGACATGTGTTAGAATAGAGGGGGATAGATCTGGTGCGGAGAGGTAGATTTGGGTGTCATCTGCATAGAGATGATAATGAAGCTTCTAAAAATTATAAATAGTAAATATAACTATCCAGTCAAGGCTCAGGAAAAAAAAAATCTGCAGTTCTGACCCAGGTCATATACCTTTAGGCTCATTCCATCATCAACTTAGCACTGGAAATATATAACTTACTACACAGAGTGGCAAATAAAGCTAGTATGATTAATTAACATGACCATTTGTCGGATGGCACCACTCATCTTGTGTCTTAAACAGTTATGGCGTGAGTGTTTTTATTCAGATTGAGAAATAAACACTCATATTAACTTATTATGTAAAAATTATTTTCAGTGTTCCCTTATCCTCAAAACTTGGCTATTTGTCCCTAGCACAGGAGAGAAATCAAATGTTTGGAGGTTAAAACTTTATACTGATACAATATAGCACTTAGAGGCTCTGATGGTATACCTCACAATATATACTCTATTGGTAAACATGTCAGCTGGACTCTGTATTTTTACTCAATATTTCAAGAAATTGTTTTAAGCTACTACAATGTATAATTATATTATTACTACCACAATCTGCTAGTTATAAACCCAGTCACTTTAGTATGTAACAATTATGATAATTTCTTCTTGTGTTATTGATTGCCATAGTCTGTTAGGGAAGAAATGTAGGTGATATTTACACTAAATAACTGTTTCAGACTTACAATTAAACAAAGGTTTAGAAGCTAAAGGTAGAAGAGCACATCTATGTTTAACTTCATCTTGAAGCCAATGTGGTATGGAACCCAAACCATATACCTGAAAGAGCAGTTCAATAGACCACGCCTGGGTGAGATCAGGGTGAGCTGCATATCTGTCCATCTTTAAGATCCTCTCAGCCTCTCATAGTCCTATCTTTTGAATGGGTGGCACACATAAGACAAAAACCCATATGCTAGCCGTCTGTATTCCTCGAGTTCCCATTCATTGTTTTCCTTGGATTCAAGGAGAATTAAGTGGCCTAGGAGTGTGTATGCCTTCTTTTCCATTTAAAAAAAATGAAGGTAAATACACCATCTTTATCAACCTGTGGTTATGTCAAATTGTATTTAACTATGGAGATGTCAAACTTTATTTAGCAAAATAGTAATAAATAAATATAGCATGCAAAAGTAATAATAAACCAATACAGAATTGGGCCCAATGTTTCCTCTGCTTTGCCAGCTGTATGAACAGACTGGGTCTACTAGTTTAGATCATAATTCTTGCATTACTGAAAAGGTTTAAAGGTGAGACTTGAAAACCACTTAATTAGCATTACTGCTTAAGAAAAGGTTATTGAAAGGTTATTGAGAGCTGACAGTTGCATATACCATATCAAATGCATTCCACCACGACGCCAGTAAAATTTTAATTAGGCAGATTCCTTGTAGATTATTCCATGCAGAGCAGTAGTTGATAATGAAAGATATCAGTTATTCAACTGTAATGCTTATCAAATTTCATGCTTGAGGAAATAGTGGCCCTGAATATTAACATGGAGCCTGCACCTGACACAGTTATGAGCAGTAACAAATCCTCTAAAGCCAGTGAATAAAAAAAGAAGCAACTACAGTCACATTTTAACTCAATTTATTTTGTCAGCAGTGGCTAAGCCCATGATGTGCATTAAGTGTTATGTGACAGACAGTTTGGTGCATTCTGGGTAAAAAGACCAACACACTCTCTGTGTTTTGGCATGTTTATGATTCCGTCCAGTGAAACCTTTATCCATCTTCACAATCCTCAGGGACCCTACCTGGCAAATACAATTCCATCTACCATTATGTTGTACAGTTGTTTATCTGTGTCACAGAGATTGATTCTGTAGGTATGGTGCTTTTATCAACTGCTGTGTTCGGTTTGTACGTTGGGAGCTCTGTGAAAATAAGTAAATGGGTAAAATAAACATCTTAAGTTTAAAAAACTTTAGTCATGTTAAAACATCCATATTCTGTGCCGTGATCTAAGAATAAAATGCATACGGCAGTAACTAAAAAGATGTCAACTGAAACTCTCTGGCATGAATGTACTAAAGATTGATGTGGTTCATAGGCTTGTAGTTCATCACTTTTGAGAACTGTACCAAATATACTAAGGTTTCAACATAACGAGGATAAAATAACAAACTTCACAAATATTGAGCTATAACCTGAACCGTAATCAGATCGACTGGGGCCTAACACACATCTAACAGTCAATCACCTCCCTATTCCAAACAAACATACATTTTTGAGGTGTCAGTTTATGCATGGAGCCAATATCAGCAGCTATTTAATCATAATTATCATGCACGTATCCATCATTGTGTTGAGATGGATTACGTGCACACAAAGTCAATGTTGAGCCTTCAGTGCTCTTCTAGGCCTTCCTGCTCAAGTAATACAAGATAATGTTCTCCATGCATTATCATTAACAACAACAAAAATAAGTCATATTTTATTATAGGTACCATCAGTAAGATATTATTAAAATAGAAACTTGTGACAGTTAGGTTGTGACTTTCATTTTAATACTGTCCTTGGAGTTGATAGATTTTTAATATAAATTATGTCACTGTAGTACAGGGGTAGTCAATAGGCAGATCAGTGCCTGAATCAGGACCTTTGCACCATATTTTCCAGACCTCCAAACCATTACTACATTTTTTGTATATGGCTCCTAAAGCTTCCATATCCTGAAATAAGCTGTTAGTTAACTTATATATTTTATCTAACATATTCATTCCTGTGCCATTTTTATATAAATAAGATAAAAAAATAGTCTGGACTTGAACTTCATTTTTACATATACATTTGATGAATATAATTAAAGTTAAAGGGATATGGACGTTTCCTTGTTTTTAATATTAAAATAAATGATCTAAGTGTTTGCTTGCATACAGTGCCTTGCAAAAGTATTCATCCCCCTTGACTTTTTACCTATTTTGTTACATTACAGCCTTAAGTTCAATGTTTTGTCAATCTGAATTTTATGTGATGGATCAGAATACAATTGTCTAAGATAGTGAAGCGAAATGAGAAAAATATATACATAAAACTATTTTTTTAGAAATAGAAAACAGACAACTGGTGCAGCCAATTACCTTCAGAAGTCACATAATTAGGGAAATGATGTCCACCTGTGTGCAATCTAAGTGTCACATGATCTGTCATTACATATACACATCTTTTTTGAAAGGCCCCAGAGGCTGCAACACCTAAGCAAGAGGCATCCCTAACCAAACACTGCCATGAAGACCAAGGAACTCTCCAAACAAGTAAGGGACAATGTTGTTGAGAAATACAAGTCAGGGTTAGGTTATAAAAAAATATCCAAATCTTTGATGATCCCCAGGAGCACCATCAAATCTATCATAACCAAATGGAAAGAACATGGCACAACAGCAAACCTGCCAAGAGACGACTGCCCACCAAAACTCACGGACCGAGCAAGGAGGGCATTAATCAGAAAGGCAGCACAGAGACCTAAGGTAACCCTGGAGGAGCTGCAGAGTTCCACAGCAGAGACTGGAGTATCTGTACATAGGAAGACAATAAGCCGTAAGTTGGGCTTTATGGCAGAGTGGCCAGAAGAAAGCCATTACTTTCAGCAAAAAACAAAATGGCACGTTTTGAGTTTGCGAAAAGGCATTTGGAAGACTCCAAAAATGTATGGAGGAAGGTACTCTGGTCTGACAAGTCTAAAATTGAACTTTTCGGGCATCAAATAAAACGCTATGTCTGGCCCAAACCCAACACATCACATCACCCAAAGAACACCATCCCCACAATGGAACATGGTGGTGGCAGCATCATGCTGTGGGGATGTTTTTCAGCAGCCGGGACTGGGAAACTGGTCAGAGTTGATGGATGGTGCTAAATACAGGGATATTCTTGAGCAAAACCTGTACCACTCTGTGCGTGATTTGAGGCTAGGGCGGAGGTTCACATTCCAGCAGGACAATGACCCCAAACACACTGCTAAAGCAACACTTGAGTGGTTTAAGGGGAAACATGTAAATGTGTTGGAATGGCCTAGTCAAAGCCCAGACCTCAATCCAATAGAAAATCTGTGGTCAGACTTAAAGATTGCTGTTCACAATCGCAAACCATCCAACTTGAAGGAGCAGGAGCAGTTTTGCAAGGAGGAATGGGCAAAAATCCCAGTGGTAAGATCTGGCAAGCTCAAAAAGACTTATCCAAAGTGATTTGGAGCTGTGATTGCCGCAAAAGGTGGCTCTACAAAGTATTGACTTAGGGGGGTGAATAGTTAGGCACATTGGCTTTTTCTGTTATTTTGTCCTATTTGTGGTTTGCTTCACACACACAAAAAAAAAAAAACACCTTCAAAGTTGTGGGCATGTTCTGTAAATTAAATGATGCAAATCCTCAAACAATCCATGTTAATTCCAGGTTGTGAGGCAACAAAACACAAAAAAGGCCAAAGGGGTGAATACATTTGCAAGGCACTGTATCTAAACATAATTTTATCAACATTTGCTTAAAAGCTCTGTTTTCACTTACTCATACATTCCAAACAGTCCCTGCAGAGGTCTGCCCCCACAGCTAATGCATTCAAGGAGCCACTTTCAATTGCAAGCCCGCAACTCAATTGCTGTAGGCCGTATGTCTGCAGGTGTGTTGCAGGCTCCTGTTAGTCTCCGATTGAGATGCTATTCAATTGCTCAAGCCGGCAAGTTACGACCCAAAGCCAAAACCGTAAATCATGCACTGGTTCGTAGCAGTTCAGGGCAGGAACATGATCAATTAAGCAAGCCCGTAACCTCCCATTTCAAATCAGCCAATAGAAAATGAGACTGTCCTTATTACGGCAGTAAAACATGGAGGTTGCATGTCAATCAGTTAGGTTTGGGGATCCGATATGCGATCAGGCTCTCAAACCCTCAAAATAAAGAATTATGAAAATGAATGCCAATACTGTTCTAGTCCATATGGGTGGCCTGCTATGTATTAACTCATTGATACCCGAGATCGATTTAGCCCCGTAATGAAACATAAAAATAAACGTACAGCCGATTTGCGAGCTTGAGACTGTAGTGCAATTAATTCTAATGTCTATCATCACTTTCCCTGTTGTTTACAGTGCAGTAGTGATTTTTTATTTGCATTGACAGTGTTTAATCCCCTTGCGGGTACTCTCTAGCACTCATAGGATTTTCTCCTTCTTTTGCCCTTTACGAGTGTGAAAACATTTGCGGGCTTGGGGAAATTGAGCAATTAAATAGCGATTTGCGATTTTATCCATCATAACTCTTGCAAAAGTGAAAGATCAAAGGCTTCAGCAGTCTGTAAGTTCCGGGTTTAAACAAAGCCATTTTTTCAAGGTCGTAACTCGTAAGCCGTTTGGAGCCCACAAAAAGAAGCAAATTGAATAGCAAACTAACTTGCGACCTCACTTACGGGCTACCGGATCACCCAAAACCTGAATTGAATGGGGGCCGATGTTTCTTGGTAAGAGTTGTACCAGCAACTTACAGACTACTATCGTAAATTCCAGATACCTTTAAATGACTGAGTAAAAGATAAAGCAAGCGGGGGGGGGGGAGATATTGTGCTAGTCTTAAACAGATATTGCCAGTGACAACTGAAACAAAGACTAGTGAGTGGAGGCAGCTACACAACAAAAATACCAGGTTATTGTAAACATATTAAAAAAGTTTCTTCAATGCTGCAATACAGCTGTACTACATATCAGTATTTTCATTATGGCTCTTCAGGGGGGGGTCATTTTCTGAAGGGCCTGCCCTGTTAGGGTGGCCCAATTGCACTTGCATTATGTTCTAAGATGTCTGTCATCAAGAAGGAAGGGTCAGAGCTCTTGAAAACAGCTTGTCTGGCTCCTAAATGTTAGATATTTTTCTCTTCACATAAATCTACTCATTTAAAAAGGAAACAAATAAATATTTGTCACCATTATATTTGCACTTAATCTGATCTTTGGCTAAGGGAGATGGGGAAAACAGGTATGTGTCAGGTTAGGAGGGCCATAAGATTTCTGATGACAGTCCAGGTTTTAATGGTTAAATAACTACTGAAGTTCCATATATATAATGTGTTGTTTTGAATGACTAGACTTTATAATGACCAAAATGTTTATAGTAAGTAACACAAAAGCTTATTTAACCTATTAGCTATTATATAGAGTTGCTGTGGTTACAAATTCAGATGTGGGAACACTAATGACATTGCTTTGTTAGTCTCATTTGTTACCCTGCATTGGATGTAGGTAGAAAGCTTCAGTTTAATTCCAATGAAACTGCTTACACTAAAGAATATACTTTCACAGTGGAATCAACTAGAGCCATATCAGTAACCAAAGTTATATTCCAGAGGACAAGCTAAGTTAATATATACAGTAATTGTTACCTATTCTACAGCATGACTGCAAAAAACATTTCAGGACTGTATTTTTTTGGAGACTATGAGCCCAATTCAATTGCAAGCCCGCATCTCATGGGATACAGGCCGTATGTCTGCGGGCGTGCTGTGGGCTCCCGTTCATCTCCGATTCCGGAGCTAAACCATGCACTTGTACGTAGCAGTTCAGGGCGGGAACATGATCAATTAAGCAAGGCCGTAACCACCCATTTCGAAACAGTGAATAGAAAATGAGACTGTCATTATTACGGCAGTAAAACATGGAGGTGACATGTCAATCAATGAGGTTCTGGGGTCCGATATGCGATGGGACTTGAAAACCTGCAAAATATAGAATTATGAAAATGAATATCAATACTGTTCTAGTCCATGTGGGTAGCCTGATATGTATTAACTCATTGATTCCTGAGATGGATATAACTCCGAAATGACATATAAAATAGCAGGATTTGTTATTGCCTATTTGCATGCTTGGGGAATTGTAGCAATTGAATAGCGGTTTGCGATTTTTACTATCGTAACTATTGTGGATGTGAAAAATCAAAGGCTTCGAAAGGTTATAAGTTCCGGGTTTAACAACAATTGTATCAGGCTCATTGTGTCTGAACATTATATCCTGATGATTTTGTTCTCTGTAATTATTATTTTTTAAAAGTTTCAAAATTAAAATCCTATTTCTGGTGCATTTCAATTCAAATGACCTGACAATTGTGATGGTAGCTCTGAGGTTCCTATGAACCCTGGTAGGAAAAACGCATCTGTAGGTGGTTTGTAACAAGCTGTGCTGAGTCCCCCAAATGGACACCCAAGGAAATTGAGCACATCTGTATAAAGAATAGCTTTATTACATTCAATTCCTGCCATTGGTACAGGCATCTGTCTAAAGGTTTTGACATGAAAACATTTTTATATGTTACACTTAGTTTAAAGCAAACAAATAACTCCAGTTAGTAACACTGTAGAGAATATTAACATACAACAGTGCAATTAAATGATGCTTTTACAAACAATACAGGCATCTAAACTTGGCTTTAATTTTTTTGTTATTAATACAATTAAAATGGATAGAATATTTAGATGCTAAAAGCCCAATTGGACTGAAGAAATACATTATAACTTATTCTAATCTCCATCTTTAACTTAGCTTATTTCAGGTATATTGGCTGTTTTTTTCATTCTTAAAACACTATTATTTTATATGACAAAAAAACTTTTTAGTGATCTATTGTGCATTATTATTTACTACTTATTTCTGTATAAATTTCACAGAGGATAATAGTACTGAGGGAGCTCAAAGGGGCAGTAACTGACAGATGTACTTGGAGTGCTGCGGTTCATATTGTCACAGGGAGTCGGACATGACTGAACGACCAAATAACAACAACAGTATTTGCTGTTTTATGCACTTTTTATGCAATTTTTACTGATTGTAATTCTGTCAATTTGTAATTATGTGAAAAATTATTACTTCCTAGTTTTTCTTACTAAAATGTTGGAAGCGTAATCTTTACATAGCAGCTGCTGTGGGGGACATTGCCCCAGAAACATTGTGCATTTCTGCTGGTTAATAAACCTGCACCCACACGTGCTTAAAAACTATTTATGTGCATAACGTAATCCCCTTGTTGTCACTTAATACACAGAAAACTATACAGTACACTACTATCTTGGGAAAAAAAGCTTGCAATAGCCAATATCACAGTGGAACAGAGTCTCCATTAACTCTCTCCATGAATTAACTCTCCTTTAGTATGAAATAATGATAGACCATAATGAAATAACTAGAAAATGTTGTTGTCATGGAATCTATGGTACAGAGAGAAGTTTGAGGAAATAAGGTACCTGTGTCACTGTATGCTTGTAGAGTCCATTTTTATCAGCAATTCAATTGGATCAAGCCCTCATAAGGCCCAAGGAAGCTTTACGCCAAAAAAACTTTGGTGGAATCGCTTTAAAATCCTATAAAAATAAGAATTGCATCTTTTTTTTAACAAGAAACCTACTTAAGAGTTAAAAATAATGTACCAGACATTATCTAAGCACTATCTTCTCCATACTAGAATTTTGCCGTCCATAAGTGCCCATGATATTGTTTTAAATGAATCATTTCTTGCTGTAATTACAGTGTGCCATTTCTTATAAATAAATCTACATTTTCTGCCCTTCATTGGTGAGACATATCAGTAAAGAGCAATGTTTTGCACTGCTTGATCAATATAGATCAGAGAATGGTACCTCTTACAGGTCTGCTCTGGCATTTATACCTATCACGGCATTATGATGTCACACTGCTGACATCACAAGGCTATAGCAAGCTGGTAGCCTAGTAATAGTCATCCTGAACTACAACAAATGGCACTGGCTGAATATTATATGGAGGGATGGCCACATTTGGAACAAATACTATACATCATTTTGTTCTTTAACTGATCCTAACTTTTTCATTACAAGATTGCATTCCTCAAACAATATGAGCCTGATTCTATTGAGCTTTCGCGTGTTACTGGAGCACGTAAGTTAGGTTGCAAGTTAATTTGCTATTCAATTGGCGTCTTTTTGCGGGCTCCAAACGGGTTACGAGTTACGGCCTTGAAAACTTTGTGATGGTTAAACCCGAAACTTCCAGCCTCATGAAGCCTTTGATTTTTCACTTTCGCAAAAGTGACAATGGCTTAAATTGTACAACCCTATTCAATTGCTCCAATTCCCCAAGCCCGCAAATGCTTTCACACCCATCAATGGCAAATGAAGGAGAAAATCCTATGAGTGCTAGATAGGACTCGTAAGGGGGTTAAACACCTGATCATAGCCCTGTAAATGCAAATAAAAAATCAATCCTGCACTGTAAATAACGGGGAAAGCGATGAAAGACATAAGAATTAATTGCACAACTGTCTCAAGCCGACAAATCGGCAGTATATAAGATTTAGCGTTCTTGGGTATCACTGAGTTAATACATATCAGTCCACCCACATGTACTAGAACAGTATTGGCATTTATTTTCATAATTCTGTATTTTGCTGTTTTGAGAGTCTGATCGCATATCGGACCCCCCAACCTAATTGATTGACATGTAACCTCCATGTTTTAATGCCAGTCTCATGACAGTCTAATTTTCTATTGGCTGATTCGAAATAGGAGGTTGCGAGCTTGCTTAATTGATGATGTTCCCACCCTGAACTGCTAAGAACAGTGCATGGTTTACATAGTCGGCTTTGGGCCAGAAACTTGCGGGCTTGATCAATTGAATAGCTTCAGATTCGGAGACGAACGGAAGCCCGCAACACACCCGAAGACATACTGCCTACATCGAACCATCGCTCTTGCAATTGGATCGCGCCCTAGTTAGCTTGTAAACCATTAAAAGATCATTGTACCTCAGAAAAAATAAAATGTTGTGAAGTATGTAACAAACGAACAACAGTAGCAGCTGTGTCAGCCATGAGCGAAAAGCATTATTAGAGAAACTCTTAATTTTAGCAGACCCTGTGGCTTCCATATTGGAACAGTTATTAGCGACTTACCCATCAAAAATGAAGGCAATACAATTTGAAGGCTGGCAATGCTGTTTGCCACACAATGCAAGGTTCCCCCCCCTCTAATTGCGTGCCTCGCAATGAGCACCTTCGGCTCTCATCGCAAGGCTCCATAATCCCACCATTTTCATGCCTCGCAATGAGCACCTTCGGTGCTTACTGCGAGCCCCGTGATGAGCGCCATTGGCGCTCATCGTGAGCCCTGCAATGAGCGTTCATTGCAAACGTCGTCAACTTTTGTACCTCCTGCCTTCGCCGTTCATTGTGAGCCTCTCCCCACCCTCTCTGCGCTTTTTTCCCCCTTATGCCCCTCCCATGTGTCTCTTTCCCCCCTCTCTTACCCCTGTATCTTTTCCCCCCTCTCCCCCCTCTCCCTCTCATGTCTTTCTCCTCTCTGTGTCTGCTTAAGTCTTGCGTGCTGTTGCTTGTATTTTCAAAGTACTGCGTGGCTGGCGTTGTTCTGCTAAGTGTTACAGGCTTCGGCCTTGTTTCAATCCTTTTTGAAAGCATTTATGTTTTTACGGCGGCCATTTGTTTCCTCGCTTAGCTGATTTTCAATCTCCAAAAAATGGCAATTAAGTCTCAAATTAGCTTTCAACCTCACTCAAAGGCTTCCTGGCTTTCCCCCTGAGCTGTGTGTGAGGTTTTTAAGTTATTTTTTAAACTATTTGGCTTTCTTTTGGCGGTCTTCTAAGTTACGTGATTGAAAAAATATCGTCCGCTAAAGCCGTAATCTTTTTAAAGTCTTGCGTGCCTCCCAATCAGCGCCAAAGTCCTACAGCATCCCCATGTGCACCTTCAATCTCTTTCCATCCTCCATCGCTGGAGCGTCCTCGGGCAAAATAAATCTCTGACGGGACAGATGATTAGAGGGACACTGAAAATGTTCATTGCATCAAAGACGTGCAGGCCTACAAGCCCTGCAATGAGCACCTATGGGTACATAAATACTTTATTCTATGGCACTAAACCAGCATCTTCAGGCTGCTGCCCTGCTTGTTATAAAAGATTTTATGGCAACGTCCTTGACAGATCCTACAGACATCAGAAGGAAGCTCTAATGCTAACGTTCACATGTAAGTTTTAAAATCTAAATTGAGCATGCTGATTTTAATTTTTATTAGTTACTAAATAACTAATTTAAACCCTATTGTTTGATCACTATATCATCCAGCTTTCATATCTTCTCAGTAGTTAGGATCTGTAAAACCAACTTTTTCAAATAATGTTTTTTAGAGACCCAACTCGTCATCGGCTTGTACGTCTAGTAATATAGAAATACTGTATGATTGAGCTACATATGGTAGACATGTACAGGGCCTGTTTGGACGGTTTCAGTGACACATATTAAAATTATGTTTAAATATGCAAATAAACACTTAGGTAGTGTATTTTAACATTAAAAACAGGGAACCATCCATTTTAAATTCTGACCACCATTGGCCCTCTAAATACATTAACTGTTTAGCAAATACTGAAGAAAATATTATTGTATTATTATTATTTTATTACCTAATATAAATAATATAATATTTGTTTTATTACCCAGAAAAATTCAAATGTGTATAAAAAAAAAAAAAAGCAATATTTTGGCAAACAGAGTCTGTGCATATGAACATATACAAGCCCTGACCAAGCTAACGTAAGCCATAACTTAGACAGCAGAGCCCTCTGCTGGACAATCACATTTCTGCATTAACAGTAAAATGAGCATAGTTATCACCATTTAAACCATGAAACTAGTGGTGGTAAAAAGTGAATAGTGCTCCAGTGCTAAATGATGTGGCCCCCGTGGCTTTCTCGTACATCAGAAACAACTATGACTTAAAAAGCCCTAGAGGATTTAATTATTCTGCACATAATTAGTGATTGCACACATGATGATACATGTGACCAGGCCAAACAAGTACGTTTGGAAGGATGTTAATCATGTGCATATATATATATATATATATATATATATATATATATATATAAAATGAAGAGTTGAAGAGTGAGGTAGCTGTGAGTGTCCAGTAGTCTAGATGAATAATCAGAGTATTGCAGTATATAGTGATACCTTTTTTATTGAATAAACATTTTCATCGTCTTCATGACTAGCTTTTGAGAGCTGACCTCTCTTTTTCAAGTCCAAAGCAACTCTGATATGTTTGTGCAATAAAAAAGGTATCACTATATACTGCTATACTCTGATTATTCACACATATATATATATATATATATATATATATATATATATATATATATATATGTATATATATATATATATCTTCGGGCACTGATTAAAGGCCCAACGGCTCAACAGCTTTAAAAATGTAATGTTACTAGTAATTTGAAAATAAATGAAGAAGGTGCAGGTTGAGGACTGGAGGGAGAGCAGCTTTCACGACCCTTCATACACACTATGACAAGTTGAGTGAATAATAGACATATACAATGTATTTGGGGTTTTTCTTTGTTCAGTCATACAATTCAGAATCAAGCAAATAATTTGTTTTTTTTATGAATATGCAGCCTTATTAAATTGCAATTCAGTAAATTTAAAAGGGCTTTATTTAAGCACACAGCATATTTTTTACATAAGTCTTTAGTTAGTGAAGACCTTGCTTTTGGATAGAAGTTCACTAACTAAAAACTTCTGTAAAAAATGCTGTGTGCTTAAATAGAGTCCTTTTAAATTTACAGGATCACAATTTAATAAGGCTGGTGATTAGCTGCAATCAATTTATATCTGTACAAATATTAATAATAACTGCTAGAAGGTGTTGCCCCATGTTGTATTTGGTCTAGGAGTAATAGTACGGTTTCACTCACTTTTTGTGCAATATCCACAGTTTGGTATGTGGAATAGTCCTTTTAAATTACCTGTCAACTACATTCACTGACAGTGGGAAGTCTAATAAACAAAAATAAAGCAATGATGTTTTAGTACATATTTATTAAGAGTATAGTTACATTTTATTTAATTCAGCTGGGTAAATGTAATGAGAAGGGAGATTCTTTATGAATATATCACCTTATCTCACAGAATTAGTGGGTCTGTTGATATACCAATTACATGCATTTCAGGAGAAGTGATTGTATCAGTTAATGTAAGCTGTCTTCTTCTGGGCCTGTGAGGGGGCAGGTGTCAATTTCAATCAGATCCAGTTGTCTAACAAATACTGTTGATGTCGTGTCCCACCCCTCCCTCCACTGAGCACATGATCAAGCTCTAGGGAACTGATGCAAAAAACAGAATGCTCTACTCATAAACAAAATCTTAAGAAATACATTTTCTCTAAAGATTTTATTTTTATGGCTTACGCAGCAACTAATGTTGTAAGTTTGGTACATATTTTACAAACAAGTTTTTCTTGAACTAATGATCTTGAGAAAATGCTTTGTGAGCAAGGCTTAAATAGCTACTAATGTTAGTTTGCATACTTCACAACCACGTGAAGCTTCTTCAAAATTAAAGATATCTACGTCTGGACCACTAAGTCTGGGCCAGTTGTGTGTCACATAAGAGTCATTGAGAGCCACATTGTGACTGTCTTACCTTATGTTGCACAATTATGTTATATACATAGTTCTGAGTGTTCATTCAAAGGGAAACTTTCTGTACAAATAGCACATTTCCCACAAGATGAATACTGTCAAATGTATTAATAGTGTCAGGATTACTGCCATGTTACTAGGTTTCAAATAAAAGATTCACACCATGGATTGGTTAGTGTAAGATGCTGTTCTACCAGAAAGTTCATTCCTCTTACACTGAAGCAGGAATGCCAAGGATGCTGGGAATGTTATATATCAATATTTGCCGCTTTGTTATTTTTACCATTACTCATATACTGCCTCAGCCATCCTACTGGAGAGTTGTGAGTCATTAGGTATAGAGCTCGATATAAACATAAAGTATGTCTAACAAAGTGGATAGAAATAATTTATAGTGCAGTTGGTGCATGGTTAAAAGTCCTTACAAAATTGTTCTTGCCAGATTTAAACTTTTTATTCGGAAATAGTGCTCTATTAACCCAAAAAGTCCTGGATTTTAGATCTCTGTGTGGGAGCCATGTTGATAGCAGTTTCTTTCATCCATTCCAAAGGTAGCAATCAGTCCATGATTTCAGGACCTCTATATGGCATTCATTTTGCTAGTTACCAGATGAAACTCCTATCAACATAGCTCCCACAACAGGGAGGGAGGTGGAGAAAATCACAGCATCCCAGGCAATTAAAATTCATTTTAAAACTAGTTTTATTACATATGGCGCTATTGTTTGCTATATAACACACATTTCTTGAACTAACAAGTGGTTTACTATATACTCACAGACTTTTAAGTGACACTTAGCCTTACCCATCAATGATAATCATTTACCATGTTTGTGACATCATAAACATCATGGCCAGAACAACTATGACAATTATGAGCCTGAGTACATTATATCCAGGGCCGTATTTCCATATAGGCTAAATGGGCTGCAGCCCAGGGCGGCACTATTTTAGGGCGGCAAAACTCTATTTGTGTTTTGTTTTCTCGATGGGAAGCCCCCTCCCACGGTGCCCTGGGCTTCAGCCTATTTAGCCCATATGTAAATACAGCCACGGAGGCCCTTGCTCTGTAAGGGGCCCAGGGCTGTCTCCCCCCAGGGCCACATTCAGCTCCCTTCTCTTACTTGTGCACTGAGCTCCGAGGGCCGGTTCCCATTAGTCAGAGGCTGGATATCCTTCCCCTGCCGATGCTTTATACTGAAGGCAATTCCCCTCCCCTATATATATATATATATATATATATATATATACTGTATAGATATGGCACTGGAGGGGGGCTGGGGCAGGTCAAACATTTTATTGCTCCTCCTCTTTGGGGAGGGGGGCAAATATTGCCACTGAATATGGCCCTGCTTGTATGGCATGAACATGGGGTATCCTGTGTACACAAAGTGCCCAGGACTGGGTTGAGGTGGGCTTCCTATCAGGATACTAACAAGTGGCATTGATATCAAGGGGTCTCAAACTCAGCTCACAGCCTCTCAGCTCAGGGGTCTTCACTTTGAAGTCTGCTTCAATCAGTTACAGCATTCACTGGAGAAGGAATAGTGAGTTACAAAGGAGTGCTGAGTGTGGAGTCCTGATGAGAGAGTGAGGGAAGCCAAGGATAGGGGTCCTGAGAGAGCCCAATGTGATCAGTGTTACGATCTGGTTCTTCAGTCGTGCTTGATAAGGCCAAAACCACCCAGCAGACCTTTCAGAATATTTTGATCCCTTCACCAAGACAGATGATGTCTCTTTAAAATGCCCTTACTCAGATGCAGCATTCAAAAATAATATGAACACAGGCTCAGAATTATAAAAATCCTATACTGCTTTTATTGTTGTTGTAATTCATAGATGTCATTTTAAACTCAAGCCGAGAACACTCTGCAACAGTTTGTGTATCTTCTGGACTTTGTATAAATTACTATTGACAAGGTTTCATCTGCAAGGCATCATAACATCCACTTCAGTCATACAGTAATAGCGCTTATCTTATTACCTCCCTTTTCTTTAGGAACATAATCCTTCAAGATATGCCACCTCCCTTTTCTTTAGGACCATATATCTTTAAGATATGTCACCTTCCCTTTCTTTAGGAACATATATTTTATTTAAGATATTCAAGACAGCAGTACCTCAACTGCCCTCAAAGACACCATTGCATCTCTCTCCATGTAACTGAAAATCTCAACTGACTCTCTGATAGTTACAGACAGACAAAACAATATTATAAATGATTTAACACTTCATGAACCAAACATGTAGCACACAGAATCAAACACTACAAGTCAATCACACACAGAGAGATTTACTCCCGCCGATCAGGGTAAGAGAGGGGGTCCTGGAGAGGCCCCATTGCAAGTCATTGCTGTACATCCATCCTATAATAGATCACTGGTTGCTTCCTTTTCTGATCTAGATCCACAATCCCTTAGTATGCCATAGCACATGTGCATAATGGATATAAATGTAGAAGCAACACTGTGTGCGGTGCTGTCCAGCATTGTAATGAGTTTTCATGCAATAACTCTACCTGTGCTCTACCTGCGTGAAAGAACAACAATTGTGTCCATTTGGTTAATTTGAATTATCTTGATAAGCCTATTTCATTATGAAAATAAATGGATAAATACAACCAAAGACAAATAATTTACAAACACTGTATATAAATGTAAAAAGTAATATTAAATCATGAAGTAGACAAGGATTTTTGTGATGGAATTTCTATTACAAACCACTCATTATCAGACACAGTATGAACTCTGGGGTGTGGGGAACAAGTCAGAGAATTAGGTTTATCACATGTGAGATCATTGGCTAGAATATCATATCACCAATTCCAGAGCTGTGTATGATCTTACAGTCATATTATTGATTTGCTACCTGTAGAATTAACCAAAGTATGTGTGTTTATTCATGTTCAGCTGGCAGAGTGTAGTCGAGTTGAGAATCCATAAGTTGAGGAAAAAGGAAGGAGTTGCATGATATTAATATCAGATGTAGTTGATAACATTGGCAAAAACATAGAAAATATAGTTATTGTCAAACCTGTTTAAACTGTTTGTAGCTTGTTAAAATAAATTATTCTTATTTCTTTTTTTAGGTTTTCTCAGAAATGTTAGAAACTACATACAGTATCTCACAAAAATGAGTACACCCCTCACATTTTTGTAAATATTTTATTATATCTTTTCATGTGACAACACTGAAGAAATGACACTCTGTTACAATGTAAAGTAGTAAGTGTAAAGCCTGTATAACAGTGTAAATTTGCTGTCCCCTCAAACACACAGCCATTAATGTCTAAACCGTTGTCAACAAAAGTGAGTACACCCCTAAGTGGAAATGTCCAAATTGGGACCAATTAGTCATTTTTCCTCCCCGGTGTCATATGACTCATTAATGTTACAAGATCTCATGGGTGAATGGGAAGAAGGTGTGTTAAATTTGGTGTTATCGCTCTCACATCTCTCATACTTGTCACTGGAAGTTCAACATGGTACCTTATGGCAAAGAACTCTCTGAGGATCTGAAAACAAGAATTGTTCCTCTACATAAAGATGGCCTAGGCTATAAGAAGGTTGCCAAGACCCTGAAACTGAGCTGCAGCACGAAGAGCAAGACCATACAGAGGTTTCACAGGACAGGTTCCACTCAGAACAGGCCTCGCCATGGTCGGCCAAATTAGTTGAGTGAATGTGCTCAGCAACATATCCAGAGGTTGTCTTTGGGAAATAGACGTATGAGTACTGCCAGCATTGCTGCAGAGGTTAAAGGGGTGGGGGGGTCAGCCTGTCAGTGCTCAGACCATACGCCGCACACTGCATCAAATTAATCTGCATGGCTGTCGTCCCAGAAGGAAGCTTCTTCTAAAGATGATGCACAAGAAAGCCTGCAAACAGTTTGCTGAAGACAAGCAGACTAAGGACATGGATTACTGGAACCATGTCCTGTGGTCCGATGAGACCAAGATAAACTTATTTGGTTCAGATGGTGTCGAGAGTGTGTGGCGGCAACCAGGTGAGGAGTATAAAGAAAAGTGTGTCTTGCCTACAGTCAAGCATGGTGGTGGGAGTGTCATGGTCTGGGCCTGCATGAGTGCTGCCGGCACTGGGGAGCTACAGTTACTTGACGGAACCATGAATGCCAACATGTATTGTGACATACTGAAGCAGAGCATGATCCCCTCCCTTCGGAGACTGGGCTGCAGGGCAGTATTCCAACAGGATAACGACCCCAAATACACCTCCAAGACGACCTCTGCCTTGCTAAAGAAGCTGAAGGTAAAGGTGATGGACTAGCCAAGCATGTCTCCAGACCTAAACCCTATTGAGCATCTGTAGGGCATCATCAAATGGAAGGTGGGGGCGTGCAAGGTCTCTAACATCCATCATGTCATCATAGAGGAGTGGAAGAGGACTCCAGTAGAAACCTGTTAAACTCTGGGGAACTCCATGCTCATGACGGTTAAGGCAGTGCTGGAAAATAATGGTGGCCACACAAAATATTGACACTGGGCCCAATTTGGACATTTCCACTTAGGGGTATAATTCTTACTTTTGTTGCCAATGGTTTAGACATGAATGGCTGTGTGTTGAGATATTTTGAGGGGAGAGCAAATTTACACTGTTATACAGGCTGTACACTTACTACTTTACATTGTAGCAGGGTGTCATTTCTTCAGTATTGTCACATGAAAAGATATAATAAAATATTAAAAAAAGGTGAGGGGTGTACACACTTTTGTGAGATACTGCGATCTTAGGAAATGTATATATAATGGAAATAAAGGCTAAAGCAAAAAAAATCTGTTGATGCTGATCCACCTTGGGTGGCTACATTTAGATTCTTGTTGCTTCTTGTAAAAGTTGGACTCTACAAGAATACCTTGCCTTGTGTATTTTATTTCCTCAAACACCTCTGTTACCATGTATTTCATGACAATACATCTTTCTAGATTTTACCTCATGTTTTATTATAGTTCTTGCTAAAACAAGTGAAATTCTGGTGAGTGTCATTGGGGGCACTGGTCATCAAGTGCTAGCTACATTCCAAGATGGCAGTGTTTAAAGGAACCCACTAGAAACATAAAAAAATGTTTATGTTAGAAATTGAAGTTAGTTTTGTTGAAATACAATACTCTAGTAATCATTCTAACCTTTTTCCATAGCCTATTTAGAAAAGAAAGAACTTGAAGAGGTAGAGTCAAGTAAATTAAATAGGAAATTAAGAAGTTCAATGTAAATTAAGCCATTTTATTTAACAAAGTGCAAATGTGGCTGTAATTTTCCACATGTCCCTATTGGTGTTCAAATCATTTGAAAGAAACTGAATCAAAAAAAGACTTTTTAAAAATATGTTCAGCAACAAAAATGAGAGTAAAATAACTGTATTCATACACGCTGCCTCTAATCTCAGATACCATTTCGTCACACTGTATTGAACAGTCTGCTTGGTGGGAGGGGGTGCTCTGTAGAATCTTGCTAAATCTCTTTTTAGGATACCTTAAAAATACATTTTGAAAAATTAGATTCTGAAGAACTAGATAATGTGTATAATTATTTTAGAAAGAAAAATAAAAGTTATTGACTATTATACACCATTATGCAGCAGCAAGCTTGCCCATTACTTTCTTGATTAACCTGGTTTGTCACCTGAAATCAGGCCTATATTACCAAAATGGTTCCAAGTGATGATTAATATTTGTATTCTATGGTGCAAGCACTGAATTAAATGGAAATCTTACCTGCACCCTGGGGACAAATCAAATTGGAAAAGCAATAAAGACTGTTTTTTGTAACTTTTCAATAAAGCATAGTTTAAATAGGGGACTTTCTTTAACCAAATATAGGTTGATAAACAATGATTTACAGTGAATGCAGTAACTGAAGAACCTGTATTTTTCATTTGATTATTCTGTCTAGCTGTTTCTTATTGTGTACTTGCCTCCACCCACGTGTCTTTTAGCTTGGTTCCAAATGTCTTGCTTCTGAAGCAGTGTGCAATCAACTGTATGTAGAGTGAAATGAAACATTTAAATAGACTAACTTCATGCCTGATTTTTGAGCGAACCTTAAAGGGACATGGAGGGTTCCCTGTTTTAAAATAAAAACAAACTACCTGATTTTTATTTGCATGTTTAAATATAATTTCATTAACACATATATTTACTCACTGACACCTTCCAAATAGTCACTGCAAAGGTCTGCCCCATGGAGCTCATGCTTATAATGTTTCTATAGTACTAGATGGGTGTTCAAGCGTGG
Organism: Discoglossus pictus; assembly: GCA_027410445.1. NCBI lineage: Eukaryota > Metazoa > Chordata > Amphibia > Anura > Alytidae > Discoglossus > Discoglossus pictus. Next base: position 177,340,429 of record CM050163.1, on the reverse strand, counting down.
TCCTGTGGGGCCGCACCCATGCCTGGATTTGAGGATTTCCTTTCTGTGCACAGGTGAGTCAATCAGGATGACTGAAGAAGCAATAGTCTCACCAGCTTGCAGCAAGAATATCCACAAATCCAGGCCTGGGTGTGGCCCACCCGGAACAGGTTTGGACACCCCCTGTACTAGCCAGTCAAAGACTGTGTCTTAGCAGCATTTTAGTAACATGCTGCTGAGACAAAGCCTGTCATTGGTTAGTATATTCAGTGCCCATGTAATCTGTTTTGACTTTTGCAATTTGCTGTGCATATACAATGGTGTCAAATCCGTTTGAGGTGTAACGACATGTTGATGATCCCCACATGTACTGCATGGGTTGCAAAGGCTTGTAGACTGGTCTACTGATATCACTGGTACTCTGCCAAGATCCCCTATCACCTATATAAGCGGATGGAGACTGAGAACAGATGAAGCTTTAATAAATCTAACAGACATCTCACTAGTTTATAAGAACACACAGTAACAAGAGATTGCATATACAAGTTAAATGTTTTAAGGATTTGTTATTTTTCTTGCTTTCTAAAAACACTTGTCTATCAAGTTTATCAAATTTAGTTATTCAAAAGATCAAATTGGACTACAGTGGTCTTTTAAACTGGAAAAAATATATATTTTAGCAGCCCTTTAAAACTCAATGTTTATACAACTATTGTATTCTTTCTTATTTTCCACCTACATAATTTAAAGGGGCGCTATAATTCCTGAGATATTTAGCAGTATTTATGCAATCCTTTATGTTCAGGCTAGGAGTACTTGATAAGCTTGGTGAGGGCATCTAACTGATGATAAAATTAGGGGTCATTGTTTTTGGCCACCCACACAGGCATATAGTCAGACTATGATACTAATTAACACATCAAATAGTTAGTTAACATTTAGGGGTCACTCATTTGCATAGAATGCAGTACAGGCAATATTGAATATCTCAGAAATTATTTATGTTAAAAAAAACTGGCTAATACAATGTATAGCCAGGTTTGCATGCTTTTTAAGAATAACCAAATGAGTGACCTCTAAATGTTAATTAACTATTTGATGTGTTAATTAGTGTCATAGTCTGACTATATGCCTGTGTTTGGGGGGTGGTAGACTCCCTTTATGTAACATTGCTTTTTCATTATTAAAAGGAATATTTTTATTTTTATAACATGACATGAATATGTAGATCTGAAGTACTTGATGAAGATCTGATTAAAGCAGAGACTGCAATACCTTCCATATTATGAGCAGCAGTAAAAGCAGGTCTATTATTGCAATGCCCTGCAGCGGTTATAGGTGTTGAATAGCAAGATCAACATGGAACAAAAACAAAAGAAAATATAAAAATAGGAATCAGACAGTCTTATCTACAACTACATGTGGAACGAATAAATCATAGCTTAGCTTTGTCTGTTCCAGCATTTTTCCATTACAATTTTCCATTACCGGGTAGTAACACTACGTCAGTAACAATAAAGTCAAGTTTGATGTTTAAATCCTGTACATTAGCCGGTTAGCTGGGTGGCACAAAGTCATGTTCTGTCATCACAGATTCTATGTAGGGTGTCTATTTATATTTAGCAGTTTATTGAATTCAGATGAAAAGTAATTGAGGGTGATTTACCAAAAATATTTATGATGAATGATCACTGTCTAACACAGGTAATCATTGTCATAGAACTGACTAGGACAGTTATTAAAATCAGCCTAGTGATGTACTGCAGTGGTCTAATAGGTCTCCACCTACAAACCCTCCAATTTTTCCAGATCAGCCATGTAGTTTCCAGATCAGCCATTGGTGTGAATTTAATAATGCTAATATTTATTAATATAATTATTATTTAGTTATTTGAAAAACAAAATAACTTATGAATATGTTTTGATTGCATTATATTAATTATATTTGGTGATATTGCTACCTTTAATAACAGCTGGCGAGTTATAAATAATTCAAACTCCAAGTTTATTTTAAAATTAGACAAATATATTACAGTACTAAAGGTATTAATAACTTTCAGATTTCCAAATAAAGTAAAATTATAGGAATCATCACATCTCAGTATTGTAGATTGCCATGTCTGCATCAATATCACATTATTCAATAAATCATTTATTCCATAAAGTGCTCGTAAAATTAAAACAAGCTATATCATTACCAACACATTTTGTTAACGCTAGGCCAACTGTATATCTTATGTAGCTTTTATTAATTTTGGTAAGATTTTGTTATTTTTAGTTAGTGATCTCTAGATACTTTTATTTTTTAGAGTTGTGTATGTGCTATTTCTATGTTCATGGAAGTGACCCAAGGAAATTCAGACTAGTGTGCCATGTCACATACTCTGAGAACCACTCAATCACACTATGTGGTCTTTTACTACCAATCCCCCACATTAAACTAAATATCAGTACCATCAGTGACCTACTGAATGGAGGCCCCCAGTGCAAAATAATGTGGGGCCCTCCCTTGCCACTCCTCTAGGTGCCTCTAGGGTCAATAAAAAAGTAAACATGTGTGTGTGTAGGTTGTCAGACCACCATTCTATAAAAAAATTATCTGCCCAACTCCCATAATAAATTAAAACTTTTCTATCACTACTGGCAGCAGAAGGCTGTGGCCCAGGGTGCTTTGCATCTGCAACTTTACTGTATACTGTATAAGTTACTCTCTCTCTCTCTCTCTCTCTCTCTATATATATATATATATATATATATATATATATATATATATATATATATATATATATACATATACATATATATTTATTTAAAGAATTTAAATATTTCAGGGTCACCGGGCTCTCTGTATGAAAAAAAGTTAAATTTAAGGCCAGCAGTGAGTGATTTACAAATGTAGGGGTTTAACCCAAGGATCAAGGAGATCATTTGACACATGGCACACGACACATGCCGGTTAAGACATGAACCTTTGTCACTTATCAACAATAAGTTACTCCTGGGAATTCCTGTTTCCAAATATGATAATATATAATAAAATGTTGTATTTTACAAAATTGTATGGAATTAAAATATATTATATCATACACCGTCCATAAACAGTCTCGATTGTCACAATGCTTCATCAAAAAGGCCTTGAGTATCAATGTAAATATTGACAAGAAAAAAAATAGAGGATTGGCTTTCTGCAAGGCAATGTAAGGTATTCTATGAGATACTATGAGTAAGAAGGCTAATATACAGCATGGCTACGGATCACATATACAACATATTACTACTAATAAATTGCCCGTCAAAAATGACAGTACCTCCCCCCCCTTCCCTCCCATGTCTCTTTCTCCCTCTCCCCTACCATGTGTCTCTTTCTCCCTTTCCCCTCCCCTGTCTCTCCCACATGCTTCCCTCCCATGTGTCTCTTTCCCACTCTCCCCTGTGTCTCTTCCACCCCTCTCCCCTCCCTTGTGTCTATTCCCCCCTCTCCCCTCCCCTGTGACTCTTTCCACCCTCCCCTGTGTCTCTTCCCCCGTCTCTCCCCCCTCTCCGCCCGGTCTCTTACCCTCACCTCTCCCCTCCTGTGTCTCTTCCCCCCTCTCCCCTCCCCTGTGTCTCCCCCCTCCCCTGTATCTTTCTCCCCCTTCTCCCCTGTGTCTTGCACTCCCTCTTCCCTGTGTCTTCCTCTCCACTCTCCCCTGTGTCTTCCTCCCCCCTCCTTCTCTGCAGCTCGCAGCTGTTGCCACGAGCTACTCATGCGCAGCTCTGCCTTGCAATGCGCGCACATCATGCGCACAGCTCTGTGCGGGCATAGGCCCTCATTCAATTGCGATTTGGCCAATTCAATAGTGCTCTAAATAAGCAGATAACATTTTTTTTTTTTAAATCAGTTTTTAGTTTGGGAAAACCTTGTTTGTGGATAGATGTTTACTGACTAAAAACTTCTTTCAAAAAATATGTGATGTGCTTATTTAGACCTCTATTGAATTGGCAAAATTGCAATTGAATGAGGGCCATAGGAAGTAGTAGTAAGTGTGTATGCTCCCATGGAGCATTACACACTTACCAGAATTATTATAGTTAATGTCTGATATGAGTAGTCTGAAATTCTGGCATTTCTGAGGACAATAGTATTAGAATTGAAACTTAACTTTTTCTGTATATTGATATTAAGCATTGAACAATAACAATGTGTATAAATACATTTTCAATAGCATCTTGACCAGCTTTAATGTACTTATGAGTCAGTGTCTCCACGCAGAGGGATTAGGTTTGCCATATGGGTTAATACATCTAAAATACATTTATTGTCTTTTAGTACATTTTTGGCTGCCTGGACATACATAATGTCCTCTTGGGTCAAAAGCCAGAAAGATTGCGGTGTGACCTTAAGGATAAACACAAAGCCTTTGAGTGGACAGTTAATACCTTCTTTAGACCATCATCTGTGAGGTTTGTACAGAGGAACTCTTACTTTAGACCAAATGCTACTGTCTGAAACACATGAGCAAAAGACACTGTACTCTTGACCAATCCCACTGCTCTGCCTTCTCCTCATACGGATTAACCTTTATCCCTTATATCTTAATTTTAATTCCCAGCACCTGAACCAGAATGAGCCTGTGCTTCAGTTGTAGCTAATTCTGTTAATGAGGAACATTTGGTCAGGCAGGACATGTTTGAACTCCATGACTATTTCATACAGATGGAGGAGGTTTAACCTCATCTAATCACCTAAATTAAGTCTCTAGTGAGCTGCTCATTACTGAATCCTTATTCAAGTCGAGGGTGGTAAATCTTAGGCGCAGATATACTAAAGAGAAATACACTTGTGATAAAACAAATAACAAATTTGAGGTAAAATTGATACCTTTACTGGGTAACTAAGAAGAATGATAGTGTTGGATTTCTAGATTACTGGGCGTCTTAGGCCACATAGGGTAGAAAGCTTGGACTGCCATTCATTATAAAGCCAAGAAATGTATTGTTTTTACTTCACTTTTGTTATTTTCTCATCACGATAGTGTTTCTACCTTGTTCTTAAATGTACCCAGTTCCGTCTCATAGGGATTGGTATTAATGCATCTAATTCTAAAAAATAAATAAATAAAAAAAGATACAAAACAATAATTAAATGATCATGATTATAACACACACCCTTTAAATATGTTTGCTTAAAAAAATAAAAAATAGAAATATCATGAACATTAATTGTATAAAAAGTTATGTTTTCTTCTTAGAAAAAAAATGGTTTTGGAATGAGTCATATATTATGTATTAAGTTACATTTTATCTTTTTCTTCTTTTCTTGTATTTCTAATTATTAGGACCAACTACCTGAATGAAAAATATAAAAGCTGTTTACTTGCTTTTTAAGCTCATGCATTTAAATTAAAACAATTTAATCTGTATGTTTTACCTCCTGCCATATTATACATATTTTTTGTGTCCTGAATAAAAATAAGAATAAATTAAGATAATTTTAATTATAGTGCTTCCATAACAGAAACTATTTATGACTGCACTTTAGAACAGTCAGCTCTTTTTATTTATATTTTTTTTTTAGCAAGCGAGTTTTGACAACTTATAATTTATTGATACTGTAAACTGCTTATGCAGCTTGTAAAATCTCAAAATAGTGCAGAAAATGTAAAATTGCAAAATATACATCTATAAACAGACTGAAAACATAGAAGCAATAGGTTAGAAAAATGTAAGAATAAAGGTTTTAATGTTGTTCTTATTATTGTTCAATTAAATGTGGTTAAGATGGAGTAGCCTTTAATTGCCTGTCTTAGCTTAAGCCTGTTTGTATTCATTGAGTATTAGGTATAATATCTTACAATGAAATGCCTGCATTAGTTGTCTGTTTGTACTAACATGTAAGAAGGTACAATATAAGCACAATCAAATATATAATGAATATGTCTTCTGAAATTACTTTTTTCTTCAATGTTGTTACCAGCTACATATAAAGGCACCAATGGCAAATGTCCTACAATGGAGTACTGATTCAAGGGGTGCTCACATTTAACTATTACATTAATCTGAAGATTTCTAAATAGAGTCACCTATTCTTTCAGTTGGAAAAAAAGTTAAATGTTTAAGGCCAGCAGTCAGTGATCTACAAATGTAGGGATTTAACCTTGGGATCAATAAGGTCACACGACACACGACATGCCACACGTGCTGGTTAAGACAGAACCTTTGTCACACATCTGTAATATACTACTGACAGAAATGTCTCTTTCCTAAAGCAATATATTATAAAATGTTTTACTTTGTATTGTACTTGAAAACAAATGTATGAAAATAAAAATAGTATTGTCTATATTATAGATCTATCTATCAATCTATCTATTAATCTCTTTCACACATTCCCAGTTATTAGAACGTAAGTCACAAATTGTCTCAGTATTATACGAATACAACCTTAAGCATTACTGTAAAGATCCTCAGGAAACAAGGTTTCTGACAAGCATTGCAATCGATTGTAGCATAGTAATTATTAGTGATTTGGTGCTGTGCTAATGGTCTAAGGGCAGCAATACAAAGTATAGACTGGTACAAATAAATGTGGTTTGACAATGATTTAACGATTAATGTACTGAGTAAAAAAACAGGCATTTAAATTATACAAATAAGAGGGGACAGGGACTGCTTTACGGGATAACAAGGAAATCAACAAGGCTTGCAAAAGGGCTGTTAGACTGGCTAATATAGAAACATTTTACTTACTGTATATTAATGGGAAGAAGGCCAGGAAGGAAGCTATAGGAACATTACAATGTGACACAGGCCATCTGATAATTAGTGACCAGGAAAAGGCAGATAAGCTAAATCGTTTTTTTTCTTCTGTATATACAAGGGAGGTACCAGTGGTTGGGACACTGCAACATAATGGGGCTACACTACCTTCACCAAATAATTGGTTAACACAGGAAGAAATCCAAAAATGGTCGGAAAAAAAATACATGTTAATAAAGCCCCAGGTCCTAAAGGGAATACATTCAAGGGTACTGAGGGAACTGGGCTCTCTAATAGCAAAACCATTATATCTAATTTTTCAACACTCTCTCACCACACGCTCGGTACCAGATGACTGGAGAAAAGCAGATGCAATACCTATATTTAGAAAGGGGGCAAGAGAAAATCCAGGGAATTATAGACCTCTAAACCCCACTTCTGTAGTGCGAAAGCATTTAGCAGGGTTAATAAGGCATAATATACAAGAATATGTCTATTTGAACAGGATTATAAGTAGGAGTCAACATGGATTTATGAGGGATAGGTCATGTCAAACAAATCTAATTAGTTTCTATGAGGAGGTTAGTAGGAACTTGGATCAAGGCAACTCAGTAGATGTAGTATTTTTGGATTTTGATAAGGCTTTTGATACAGTGCCACATAGAAGACTATTGTGCAGGAATTGCAGTAAATATCTGCTCATGGATTGAGAACTGTCTAAAAGAAAGGTAGCAAAGGGTTGTTGTAAATGGGACATACTCAGATTTAACTAATGTGGTAAGTGGGGTTCCTCAGGGTTCAGTATTAGGTCCTCTCCTTTTTAACAAATTTTTAATGACTTAGATTGGAAAGTATTGTCTCCATTTTTGCTGATGACACTAAGATGTACTTTTCCTCCATACAGATTTGCATACTTTAGAGAAATGTTTAACTAAATGACAGATGAGATTTAATACAAATAAATGTAAAGTTATGTATTTGGGAAGGAAAATTAACCATGCAATTTATAATCTTAATGGAGTTTGTGGACAAGCAGCATCTGCAAAGGCAAGTAAAATATTAGCATGTATTAAGAATGGTATGGAAGCAAGAACGCAAATATAATTCTGCCACTGTAAATATCCCTAGTACAACCGCATATGGAATGTGGAGTAAAATTTTGGGCACCACTTGATAAAAGATACATTTTAGAGCTGCAAAAAGTACAGAAGAAGGGCAACAAAACTAATAAGGGGAATGGAGGGGCTAAGTTTTAAACAAGGTCTAACCAAATTAAACTTATTTTCTCTAGAGAAAATGGCATCTAAAAGTGGCGAAACTGTGGAGTTCTCTACCAAAACAAGTAGTGATAGGGATTGGATAGATAACTTTAAAAAGGAATTGAATATATTTTTGAATAAAAAGGGCATTCAGTGTTATCCTGGTTAACTAGAGAAGGAATATTGATCCAGAGAGGAATCTGATTTGAAGTACCTGGGGTCAGCAAGGATTTATTTTTCTATTTGCCTTCCTCTGGATCAATTAATAATTAATCCACGTATTACAAAGATCAGATGGACTAAAATCATTTTTCAACTTTAATAATTATGTAGCCTCAGACCTCAGCTGCTATTCATTTTATTGTACAAAGATTTTTTAAACATGTCTTACAAACTTTTTTTTATCTTGTAGGAGTTATTTTCTGAAAGCAAAGATCAAAATCATTGTGAAGTCACTTTTATTTGTTAATTACTGTCAAATAGTATTTTCATAGTTAAACCAAACAGTGACGGGATATATAATCTATAAGATTCAAAACCATACTTATTAAGTTGAAATTTAGAGTCCAGGGGCGGTTTGCTTATGGTAAGTACAAATTAATGACATATCTGAGAAATAGGATACGTTTGTAATATTCTTGTCTTTTCAATGTTATTAACTCTTTCTTAGTTTTCCTGAAGTTTTGATTGATTAAAGTGAATTTGTACTTTTGCTGAGACTCTCCAACATATGACAATGTCTATGACAATATTATAGTAATATTTGGAATGTAATAAATGTGATGTGGAATTCAGCAAACCACTAATGATATATAGAAGGTCCAAAGTCGAAATATTCATTTAATTATTAATTTGAGCTTATTAATTTAATTCAAGATTTTTAATAAAGAATATGCTGAAACCTCAACTAATAAACACTTTGAAGTAACAAAACAGAGGAAGCTGGAAATGATACATTAAGCTCATTAGCACATAAACCTGAGACTCTCCAACATATGACAATGTCTTCCTAAGTAGTTTTGGTTTCCATACTATAATTGATTAGGAAGAAAAAGCTTATACTAGCATTAAGGTTAAATATTCCCATGTATATAATGGATACATAAGTTTTACAACAGAGCTATGCTGACTCTCACTGTCCTTCCATTCTTTGGCCGTCAATGTGGCTCATCTCATAGGACCTGGAAGTCGTTAGTATTCATAGAACAAATTCATAGAGGGTGCACATCTGTTCCATTTATTTTGCATATTACAAATGTAGACAATAAGATCTCAGATAGTTGCATATTTGATTATAAGTATTTTTATTCAGAACAAAAATGACACTGCTGTTGGCGCATTATAAGTACTAGATATAATAATAATAATAATACATACACTCTTATATATATATATATAGCCTTATACGGAGGGAAAAATTTGCACTTATGCTTGTTGTTTCCCAACCATGTTAAGGTTTCTGCACACAGCTGGGCGTGTACCATGAGTCTTGAACCTATTGCCTAAAATATAATATGTAAACTGAAAGAAAGCAATGTGACATACTCTCTGTTGTGTTTTGTTTTATTTTATGGATATAACTGTGTTTCATGGTCAGTTTTTTACTGAAGGTGATTAACACAAAGATGTGATAACAATCCACCAAGCTGTTAAAATGCAGGGATGGTCCCACAATTAAAGGAAATCTCTCTCTCATTCATCTTCCCAAATGCTTGGACCACAGACCATATTCTTTCTTTTTAGTTCCTTCTGGGGGGTTTTTCTAGCAAAATCCATGAAAAAGTCAGAGATAGAAGTCTGTTATGTAGCTTATGTGTGTATTGGGAGAGACCAGGGTTGTGTCTATAAAGAGGTGTATATATGTGTATAGAGAGAGGCATGGAGAATGCCTGTTCTGTAGTATACATAGTATATTGCAGATCAGAGGAGATCTTAAAAGCTTGAACTTAATGGACTGAAAGTCTTTTTTCAACCTTAATTACTATGGGCCTCATTCTATTAGCGGCCGTAAATCGGCCGTAAGGCTGCGATTCCTTGCGGGGGTTCTGTTAACTCGCGATTCTATTATACGGCCCCGCAAGGATCTCCTCTTACGGCCGGCCGCATTTCTTGGAACCGGCCGTAAGCTGGGAAATATAAAAACGCAAAAATAAATTCAAGCCTGCACTGTACAGCTCTGTAAATGCTAGGGGTCATATTGGGGGACATGAGGATTAAAAGTAACCCACTCTCAAGCTTGCACATCAGCCCAAACCCGAGTTCAAATTAACTGTTTATTTTCCGGCTGCGGCGTGGGCGGGTCTGAGGTGCTCCAAGCACTGTGGACTTTTTACATGGATATTTTACGGATATTAAAAATAAAATATTTTACGGATTTGAGTATAGGATAATTATGTGCTATTTTTTCTAACACCTAAAATCCCTTTATAGTCTTCTCAAAGTGCAGGATGGCTTTATTTGAGCTATTTTATGTGCTTAATTGGTGCTAGCGAGACCTCTTTCCTGCAAGTAAGCTGCGGCTTGTTTTTAGCCTTGCAGAGAGGGTTCCCGGAGCAATTGAATTGCAAATAGGAATTTCTTACGGCCGAAACTCTTGCGGCCGTTTTAGATCAAAGGCTTTCCTCCGGCGCTAGCGGCCGCAAGAGATAGCAAGGCGCCGGCCGCAAGCCTGCCGGAGCCCCCGGCCATAAGGGAATAGTATAGCCGAATAGCTTGCGGCCCCGCAACGGCTGCGGCCGCTAATAGAATGAGGCCCTATGTAACTATGTAACTATAGTAAGAGTTGGAATGTGTCTGGCTTCCAGTATATATGTGTATGGAGAGAGGCATGGCGTGTGCCTTTTCTGTAGTATAATGTACATAACATTAAAAAATTACAGTATTCCTTTTATTAAATCTACAAACCACATCGCAAAAAAGAAAAGTTTAAAAAATATATATATGTGTACTGTAACCCCTATTTGGAGCAATAAATATTGGTCCAATTACCGTTATCTTATATGTGGCATATGTGGCGTATGTAACCTATAGTAACATATAGTGAAACTATATGACATTTAATAAAGGATTGTTGAGTAATTTAATTAATATCCATACCCAGTGTATATTGTAATTGTTTTTATAGCATTTATATGCATTTTTTTCTCTTTTTAATTTTTTGTGTTACTTAAAGCATATCCGAGGATTTGAATGTGCATAAATGAGGATTGCTTTTTTATATATAATTCCCCTGGATTAGTCCAATAATTTATTGGGCATTTTTCCTATATTAGGAACTATATGTTACTATAGGTTACATACGCCCCATACGCCACATATAAGATAACGGTAATTGGACCAATATTTATTGCTCCAAATAGGGGTTACAGTACACATATATATTTTTTTAAACTTTTCTTTTTTGCGACGTGGTTTGTAGATTTAATAAAAGGAATACTGTAATTTTTGAATGTCATCAACAATTGTGCTTTAGTGCACTAAGTAATGTTCTTATTGTGATTTAAGTATAGTGTACATAGTAAGATTTGATACGTGTCTGGTTTGCAGTATATACATGTATGGAGAGAGGCATGGAGTATATACATGTAGTATATACATGTTTGGAGAGAGGCATGGAGTGTGCCTGTTCTGTAGTATAGTGTACATAGTATGCATATGTTATGTGTCTGGTTTGCAGTATATACATGTATGGAGAGAGGCATGGAGTGTGCCTGTTCTGTAGTATAGTGTACATAGTAAGATTTGATACGTGTCTGGTTTGCAGTGTATACATGTATGGGGAGAGGCATGGAGTGTGCCTGTTCTCTAGTATAGTGTACATAGTAAGATTTGATACGTGTCTGGTTTGCAGTATATACATGTATGGAGAGAGGCATGGAGTGTGCCTGTTCTGTAGTATAGTGTACATAGTAAGATTTGATACGTGTCTGGTTTGCAGTGTATACATGTATGGGGAGAGGCATGGAGTGTGCCTGTTCTCTAGTATAGTGTACATAGTAAGATTTGATACGTGTCTGGTTTGCAGTATATACATGTATGGAGAGAGGCATGGAGTGTGCCTGTTCTGTAGTATAGTGTACATAGTAAGATTTGATATGTGTCTGGTTTGCAGTATATACATGTATGGAGAGAGGCATAGAGTGTGCCTGTTCTGTAGTATAGTGTACATAGTATGCATATGTTATGTGTCTGGTTTGCAGTATATACATGTATGGAGAGAGGCATGGAGTGTGCCTGTTCTGTAGTATAGTGTACATAGTATGCATATGTTATGTGTATGCCTGCCTAGGCCTACAAGACACTGGCACAGTACAGCACATTTTCAGTGCTATGGAATATACTATAACAAAATGAATGGGCCCAGGACCATATAAAACTTAAGTATGGCCATAACTAAAATAGACATTTTGTCAAGTCTGTCTTTATAGCGAGTTAAAAACATGTCAACAATTAATGAATATATTTTCATAAGTGTCCCTCTTCAGCCAGTCATCTCTATGTTGCATTGCTTTTACTATATTTTTTATGATTATGTTGACTGAGGAAAATAATATATACGGATCTATTATATTGTGTGGTGCTAAATATTAACATTTTCCATTTCCAAATGTCCAAACAGAAAGCTGGTGAGAACAGATGGCAATGCAATGTAATAACACACTTGTGATTCATGTTTTGTATAAGCCATTAAATCAACCATATATGTTTTGAAGGATCTCGGCCAAAACATTGCACAATATTTATATACTGTCAGAGAGCAGGGGCAGAGTCCTATGAGCAGTGCAATAGAAAAATGAATGCTAAAAATATCAGACATGGTACCCTCACATTATATATAGTAAGAGTGTTTATAATATTCCTCAAATCCTGGTTTTAGTCTGACCAAAGAAAAATATAAGGATTTAAAGTCTTAAAAATGTGCACTTTATCTCTAGATTAGACAGTGTCCTCGACCAATGGTGTTGGGCCAAGGGAGCCAGAATAATTCTGGGGGGGGTACAGCACACTGTAAATACGGGCCGTAAAATAGCTTATTTATACATACATATAAACATAGAAAAAATCTGGGGGGGATTTGTCACCCCCAGTTCCTTCACCCACGCTCTCAACTCATTATGCATGGGTATATTTCACTTTGTAAAATCACATATTAATTGTACAGTAGAAATGTACTAGGGTTCCCAGTTTGTCCGGTGATTTGGTGCTTTCACTGCTGCAACCTGGGTTCGATTCCAGTCAGGGAAACAAGAGGTCACACCACCCTGAAGCTATGCAGGGTTGGGCGTGGTCAGTACATGGATGGGAGACCACCTAGAAATACCAGGAGCTGTATGCTGTGGCCCACAGGAAAAGGAACTGGCAACTCACTCCAGTATCTGCCATGAAAACCAAGTGGATCAGCATGACCATGGACATAAAGATGTTCCTGGTGTGTTGCAGTCCATGAGGTCACAGAGAGTTGGTCATGACTGAATGACACAACAACAAAGTAATTTACTATGTATCTTTGGTGGAAAATGTTGTAGCTCTAAATAAGGCCTAATATTAATAATATCCTGCAGCACAGACAGTCCATAGTTGAGTACAATTGTTTTGCTGACAATAGTGATGGAGCCTTGGCCAAATCTAAGCAAACTGCAAATATAGGCCTATGCTGCAGAATAACATGTACATCTACTAGGCCCCAGATCATTCCTTTCCCATGTGAAAAAATATATTTTAACAGCTTGGTAACGAGTTTTGGGACTTCTGTTTATCTGTAAAAGTGCCGTGTATTAGCATAAACATAATTTATACTCCAACATAAAGAGACTGCAAAATACCCTGACTGAAAATACATGGGTTAATGGCTTGTATCAAATGTGTTAATGTGGGAGTGTGAGGAAGTATATTGAGCATAATATTTTCCACAGAGGAGGTTCTTTTTTTAGACGTGTAAGTAACTACATAACAGCCAGTGTTTATCGAACACTTAATACTTTTTGTACTGTATTTATTCAGCAAGTGGGATAAGTGTGGAGGATGAAACTTGCTGCTTTATATGAGACTTAACTGATGATATAATCTAGATATCTTCAATGAAAAATAATATCAAGGTAATTAAATTTAGGTTTGCACAATTTAGTAATATATGTAGATAAAGATTAATTATCCATAAATATATAAGAACACACAGTAAGAGGTCTGTTTACCATATTGTTGTGGTTGATGCTACATGACATGCTCACAATAGTGCAGGATAACCACAGACCCAGGTTTATATTTTTCTGTTCCTTTTATAATGTGAAAAGATCTCTCCCACATGAAAACATAGAATTCATATAATGCTATATGAATGGTAAGTGTAATGAAAACAGGCCACTACTCAATGAATAACAGACCTAAATGTATTTTAAAGGAATATGGAAGTTTTGTGGACTATGAATGCATCTGATAGAGGAGAATAATTTTTTTACTGACAATATCCCAAACCATATCCTAAAGTTTATAAAATGTCTTCAGTTTTCTTGCAGTTGATTCTGAGAATCAACTCCCTTGAAAATCCAAGCTAAATTAGCATAGAATTCATAATTTGTTGTGGCCAATCCGAGGCAGCTACAACAATGTAGTAATGTATGGCTATTCAGCTTTGAGCACAGCATCATGGGATTTGTAGTCTTTTGTTCTCACCACAAAACTTATGTTCAACCTGGAAGGCAGCAGCTCAGGCAGCGCTGCTCACACACACCCCTCTCCTCCCTGGAACGCAGCAGCTCCTCTCCTGGAGCGGAACTGCTCCTCAGGATCTCTGCACTGTGCTGCTATTGGCTGGAAGTTTAGTATAGGGTTAAACACTATGCTTGGATGCAGTTTTGCGACTGGTTAGTATGATGTGCCTGATATAGGCACCTATGGGGGTGTGGAAACCATTTTGTTTTAAATAAAATAACTTTGTATGTGTACAGAATGATTCAATGTAATGTGTGTATGTAATATAAACAGCATGTGTTAGATTAGAAAAAGGGAAAAACAGGGAAACTTCCATATACCTTTAAGGTGGATTCTATCTCTACCACAAAGTTGTGGTAAAATAATGTTGTTCCCCTTTTTACGTAGCCAATATGACTAATATATTATTACTTCATATATACATTTTAAATATTATTGATATTTTTATACACTTAAAATTTTAATACAATCTGTGGGTTCAATAAAATCAACTAATCTCATTGAAATACTCAGAATCAACACAAGGAGAACACTTGTAAGAATTATATTTAATTACCACATAAACTTACTTATGCCAAGCTAGACTAGGCCTTTTTTATTGCTCTAACAATTAATTTTACAAATGAAACAAATCAAAATATCATACATTAAACATCTGTATTTGCAATTTTCCAGTGTCATTTTGTCTAGGGTTGTTGTGATAAATGCCTGAGCACACAAGCAAGAACATTTCATATTCTATGGGAACTAAGAGCTACAGTATAGTGAAATAGACATCTATGCATAAAAGATCTAGGAAGCATATGCTTTAAGTTGTAAAAGTAGATTATTCCAAGTTTGGATCACAGCTGCTCAATGTTTAGGTATTTACCTTGCAACCTAATACATGAGACTCACTTGGTAAGACCTACCGCTTTTGCATACTTAGCGTTCCATAAAGAACTTTTTAAACAGCTGTAATCTAAATAAGCAAGTAGAACTTAATAGAAGTCTAGATAGAAAGAAATCACAGACGACTTGCGTGCCTTTCATTGTTCTCTCTGCATCGTACGATCAAAGAGCAGGGAGGGGGTTCCAAAGTGAGCAGTGCCACACACTGAACTGTGCGCCCCCTGATAATGTCATGGCTTGTCTGAGTTCATTGTGATTGTTACAATTCATCTTTATTCTCTGATGTGTGACGAATGCCCATGCTATGTAGATCATTTTTTTCTTCAGTTTACAGACAAGGAAATTAAAACTTCTTCATCTGTTTCCAGAATCTAATACAAATAGTGGCACTGCATGCATCAGAGATAAATCAATAAGGAAATAGACATTGCAGACATCAGCGATCTGCTTTGCATGCCCCACAAAGCTTAGTGAATTTGGGATAAAGTATTCTATAGGCAAATTGAGGGAAAAGTGATTTAGAATGGAGTAAAACATTATTTTCCTTAATAAATTGCATGCCTACATTTATCCATTTTGTCACCAAAATGCTTTGATAAATTAACAAGTAGTCCTCTCCTGTTTTGCTCATCCTTTTGTGCATTCTGGTGATCAAATTGAAATAGAAAGAGCATTGTCTTTAACACAACAAATACTGTTTGTCACATTGTTCCTTTGGGAGAACAGCATTTTTGTGTGTGTATGTGATAGCAGAATATGAAATGAGCCAAACCAGCTTTTAGTCAAAAGAAAGGAAATGAGTCAATAATGGGCCAGTGTAGATTTCGCTCAAAAAAGCTGAAAGAAGTTAGTTCTTTTTCTGCATTTTTTATTGTTTTTTATAAAGTTATACTACATTATTACATATATTTAGTGATCTTGTTAAGCTTAGAAAGATAATTTAGACATACAAAAACCTCTTTCCCATATAAACAACCCATATAAAAATTGTTTTAAAGAACTGAATGTGTTTTTCATTTCTAAATCTCTGAAAGTAGTCCTTTACATAGCTATATAAAACTGGTTCATTTCTATTGTTTGTATATTTTATATTGAAAAGTAAATATTTTAATATGGCACTATCACATTTGGAGTTTGTGTTTATTTTTTTTAAACAGCATTAAAAACTAAATATACATTGTACTGGCCATTTTTGTATACTATTTTTATTTTATTTTTTCCAGATATAACAGTCAAAGTGGCAAAACACGTAAATGTAATAATCCTGGCGTCATTTGGTATTTATGTTTTCTTGTCCCAAAAAAATATCTTACCCATACACACATCAGTCGCACTATGCAACTAATTACCATAATGTGTCACTCAAAGAAAAAGGTATATATTTTAAAAACAATGGCTACTTCCAAGCATATGAAATGTAATTCTCATTTAAAGAACCCAGATCTCAAACATGGCAGTTACTTTACATTAAACAATATAATTTTTTTTTCTGAGGTAAATTTTTTTATTTTTTTACATTTGTATTATTTATTAAATGGTCAATTACTGCAGGGCTCAAATGCAAGATTATATGCCAATAAACAGTTGATGTTACATTTTCTCTCCTGCAAGCTTTAAGCGGAAATTCAAGTTTCAAAAAAATTAGAACAGTTTTCATTTGTATAAAACAATGGTGTCTCAAACAATTTGTAGTAAAGTGTAGTAAATGGAAAATTAATTAAAATGAATTACAGACAGCCTCTGCCAGAGTAACAGTTCAGACCTTCGTACCATCCAGTTTCTGCTTATGAAACTCTATGGGTCTATTTCATAACTAATTGCTATTCATTATTTTGATGTAACTTTGTAATCAAAATTATAATTCATACTTTGGAGACTTGGGGCCTCATTCAATTGCGATTTGGCCAGTTGAATACGGCTTTAAATAAGCACATAACATATTTTTTTAAAGAAGTTTTTAGTTAGGAACCATCTATACAAAAGAAAGCTTTTCACTAACTAAAAACTTCTTTAAAAAAATATGCTATGTGCTTATTTAGAGCCCTATTCAATTGGCCAAATTGCAATTGAATGAGGGCCTTGGTATTGAGAAATATATGATAAATGTGATTTCATCTAAATACAGTTATTTTCCTATACATTTCTTGCCATATCCATCTCGAATCTGGAAAACTCAAGGTGTGATTTTGTTTTGTTCCAGCCATACATTTGCAATTATTTCAGAAATTCCTTTCCTAAAAGTAGTAACGTCACATAAGGAAATGTTAACACAAACCTAAAAAATATAATGAAAATCACATAGCAATTTTAATCAATGTGGTAATGATCAGACAGTTATAGACAGTTTCCTATGGCACTTCTTCATTGGCAGGTCACACAATCCATAGCTCCTTGTATGAAATACTGTGTGCGGCAAAGGTTCCATGTTGCCACCAAATAAATGTTGCACTGCTGAATGTATAGTCTATTCCTATGTAGTGTTCTGTTTATTAGTTGTGACATGAGTAGTGACATCAAATGAGCCGGAGATAAAGAGGCACGAGGGCTGGAGTATCCCCTTGTGTGGCCACCACAGATAAAAATCCAGTTATGCTAATTACAAAACTCATATACAATGTACTCAAGTACAGAAGCACCTGAATGCTACTGACGCCCAGTGCTCAGACTCAAAATGCATATTACTATATCATGATATAATTACACATTATTTAATAATAAAAAAACATGTCTAAGCTCATAGAGGAGGTACTGTCTGACTGTATTTCTAAGTATTGCATTTTACTACTGCAACAGTTTTATTTTTCAAAATAGTCTATAAAATTAGTACTAAAACCAAGTTGCAGAACCTGAATTATTTAAAAGTATGTTTGTTAATAATGGGCAATAAGCACATCCTTCATAAGTTGATGCAAACAAGCCCTTGATGTTGCAGGACCCAACAAAATGGCACCTTTGGTATTAAATGAATATAACATGATTACTTTTAGTTGAAGACCACTGTGTTCAAACAAAACATTGTCTTTTATATCTACATTTACTACATGTTACTTTCCAGTTCAATAGTGTAGCAGCATACAAAATAAATCAGATTTTTCCAAATCTTCTTTATGCTCATTATATGTGCACATGTCCAGAAGCTCTTTTGTGATGAGCTGATATTGAGTCCATCAGGCCTTTTAGTTACTTCATAACATACCAGGCTATTAAAGCATTTGACGGTCTATAAAATTCTGAGGCACAGTCCTTTGATGGTCAGTTTATAACCGATAGCAAATCTGGTTCATAATTAGACAGAGATATCTTGGCCATCATCATATTTTAGAGTCCCACTAGACTGCAAAAGAAACAAGAACAAATGATTAGTATGAAACATGCCTTGATGGTCAGTATGCAAAATAGTTGAACAAAAAGACTTGCTAGAATGTAACATGAAAGGAAACCTGTCACTGCTCAGATGCCATGCTGCATCTCCCCAAGCGTTCAGTCAGTACATAAAAGTAGTATGTGGAAAGATGGAGTATTGGTAGAAAAGTGCCAAGATTATATTTTTTCATGTTATACATTTTGTTACTTTTAATAATGCTCCTGTATCTAAAAGTACAATGTTATGTTAAAATCCATTCAAGGCTTCGGAGTTCGGTCCATAACTTGCGGGCTTCTTGAATTGAATAGCACCGGAATCGGAGACAAATGGCCTGTATACCATGAGATGCGGCCTTCGAATCGAATCAGGCTCTAATATTATCTAAGATACTAAGAGTATCTTTCTTAATAAACAATCACAAGAACATGGAAATCTTGTATCAGGTGATTGAAGTCAAGTTGTCTCAGTGGCCTTATAAGACATCCAGATCTTGATATGGGCCTAACAATACCAAACAATAAATTCATAAATATATTTCTTATTAAAAATACAATATTGACTATCTCAGTTAGTGTCCTGGCACTTGGTACATTTCTATTTTATTCTTTAAGTTTGTGTTTGAAAATATTAAAATCTACATGTATTACAGTCAGTCCTTCACTAGATATATATTTTATTTTATTTTTTACAAGAAACCGTATTCCTTTCTGCCAACAAGAATGTAAAGGCCAGCTGACAAGTCACAGTATGTAAAAAATTAAAGACCAGATCCATAGCAAACTGGATTTAAAGTCTTAAGTCTTACAGGGAAATAAAAAATGAAAGCAATAAAAACAACACCAACTGGGCCAACTGGAGCATGTTCCTTGCTGAACCACTTGTGGCTGTAGTTATAAGGGGACACCCCATGACATTTTAAGGTGTTATATTTCTGTCTGCTCTGCATCGATCACCTTTTTGTTGAATTTTATCCTTTTATAACTTATACAACTGGAAACAATATATCCCTGTCAAATGATATTTCTATAGACTGCAGAAAGTTGTATATCAAAACGTTACACAGCATTTGCATTAATGCTACACCCTTCTGGCATTGGGCCATGTCTACTAAGTTATGAGGCTTTGGGGAACCCTTGGAAATGTTCAAAATGAATTAATATGCCAAGTAAAGTATTAGAGAGAAACTACAAGAGCTCTTTAGGCTTCACAACTTAGTGCACCTGTCAAAATAATGCTGCACAAAAGGTGATTTTTTTTATTATTATACCCTAAGTCAGAAACAATTATTCATATTACCTTGAAATCATAATGGAAATGTTGGTTATGTCTTATGATTTCTAACAAGAAAAGAACATGACATGTTTACTAGACTTCAGATCTGTTATAACAACATTCTTGTGGTTTAATACATGGTATTATCACATATTATTGTGTTTATAGGCTTCCCTATAGCATTACTATAGCACAGTGCTGTCCTCATTGCAATGAGACAATGTTACATACAGCAGAAAAAGCAAAACTCACAACCACTTTGCATGCCCCCACTTAATTCTTTTGGACATCTTATGCATAACAGAGAATTCAGGAATACTGTCCCTATCCATCATCATAGCTAAAAAAAATCAGTATAAAAGCATGAAAAGTATAGTAATACAACAGACATACGCATTTTTAAGACTGCCTAGCACTCATCCTTACAGTACATAACAAGGATGGAGCAAGCAGCTTCTCTTCACCTCCTTGCCATGCATATGTTTGGCAGATGTTCTGTTTCTCTTTAACAAGTAGCTTTTTATAAAGTAAAAAAATGCAATGAAAGAAGAAGTATTAACATAATTTCCATTGCAATGTTTTACGAATATCTTTTTCTCTGCAGAAATCATTTGGCGGAGCAGTCTTATTTGAATCTAGCTCACAGTGATATGCCATGTCATCACATTGCCATTTCCTTAATTTAGCATCAGCCCTCCAACTGTTGTGTGTTCTGAGCTAACAATAACACTGGCTAATAGCCGCAATACATCCAGGCAGCTGTGAACTTTGAGGGATAACAATGAAGTAAGATGAACTGCCGTTGAGGGTAAAGCACTCAATGACTCTGGCAACTATTTAATGTATATAAGATGTGAATTATTTCATGGATAATCTCAAGTGAATCCCAACTGCCCTTTGATCCTTTCTGCTTTTTACTGCATGACATATTATTAATAAAGAATTACTGTACCCCAGGCTGGCTGTTGTCCGCTGCTTCACCCTCACTACCAATATGGCTGCTGGTGGCGTCTGTCGCTGCTTCTGTGTTGTAAGGGCCTTTCTTGCGATGTTTCTGATGCCTTTCAGGGTAATCACAAAGGTATTAACAGAAGCATTAGGATGATATATCTAGATGTTAAATCGAGCAGTATAACAAGAACGCATAAGCCTCTTCAATTATGCCTACAAAGCAAAATGTGCACACATTCAACTTTAAGGCCAAACTAAAAAGTCATATAAAAACATAGAGAAAACAAAAAGCAATCATGTTTTATTCCACAGCAATTTTCACTCACTAGTCTTTGCCGGAATTAGTTATTTATACAGAAATCCAGTATTATAAATGTATCTATTTTACAAACATGCATTTGATGAAATATGATAGTTCCATCTACTGGGTAAATAAATACTAACTATGTATAGGTTTGCATCTAAATATGTCTCCATAATAGTAAGGATAATAGTAATATGAGGATTTGCAGACCTTACATTTTAATGTGACATGAAATATACATCAGTTTTCCTCCAATAATCCCCTAAACCTTAACATGTAAGATGGTTTAAGTTGAGATAGATAGGATCTGGTCCCCCACTGTTTTGTCCCTTAAATCTTTGTGAATGCACTCTCCCCTCCCCTTTTCACCTCCTCCTCCTATGCAATTCTAAACCTGTTTGAATGTGTTCACATAATTCACCTCCATTACTCAGCTGCCTACCTTCTGACTCCCCACAACCAATCCACTCCCTCCATGCCCCTCCCCCACCCGCCCCTGTTTAATATATTGAGCAACACAAACTCCTCACAGCTGATCAATTACCAACACCTTCTAACTATTCCTAATTAAACCTTTACACAATGTTTCCTTGTGCCCTCTCCTTCCTTATAACCTCCTGTCTTTTCCTCAGGGTGTTCTCAACTTCTCCACATCATGTTTCCAACTCATCCTTCTTTCCTTCCATGCTCTCCTCTCCTCTTCTATGCTCCGATGAGCTACTCTCCTTCCCCCAGTCTCCCCCCTCTTCTAAAGCTCACAAGCAGAAACACTTCTGCAAGTCATTTTCCCATCTCCTCTCTTTATCTCTCCTTCTTCTGCTGGCTCCAGGAGATTTATCTCTTAACCCAAGCCCCTCACCTGAAATCCCCATTTGCAGGTTATATTATCTGACCAATAGGGGAAGATAACATCATACACTAGAGCCATTCAAATGACTTCTATCATATCTCTCTCCTACTAAATGAAAAACCTTCCTAACTTTGCCTACCTCCAACCTAATTAAACTATCACTCCCTTCCTTACACCTGCTATTCCTTATCTTTATTCTTTCCCTGCTTTCTGTCTCTCCCATTCCATTTAGATTGTAAGTAGCGAGTTTCCAATCTTGTAGGGTGCTTTGGAAAAAAGCACCTTCTGCAAAGATTTTAAGCTCAAAACAGGGCCCTCCATTTTCTGCAGTTTATTAACATTGTATCCTTCCTTGCTCTTATCCAGCTCTATGGAATATGTTGAAGCGTTACAAATAAAAGTTAATAAAAATAATATTACTAATTATAAACTGCTATAAAACATGCTTACCCCCCCCCCATCAAAATGTTTTCCAGAAATAATGCAATATTAAAAAATCTGTAAATATGATATTCTAGTCCATGCGAGTTTCATTATATGTATTAACACATTGATTGCCGGGATCGATTTAAAACAGAAATTAAACAGAAATAAAAGTATTTTATATTGCAGATTTGCAAGCTTGAGAATATTGTGCTATTAATTTTAATACCTAACATCACTTTCCCTTTCATTGAAAATACAGTAGTGTGTTGATATTTGCATTTACAGTGCTACGGATAGGACTTTAACCCCCTTGGGGGTACTCTCTAGTACCCTTTGGCTTTTTGGCTCCATTTGTGGGTTATGGGTTTGAACGCCAGTGGATTTGTAGCAATTTAATAGCGATTTTCAAACATAACAGTTACGGGCTTGACAGATCAAAGGATTTGTGGCCACGGAGTTCAAATTTTGACGCCCTGTAGGGTTTGTATGCCTGTAACCCGCAGATCGTTAGCGGGTTGCTTAACAGGGCCATTTTAATAGCCGTAAGTCTTGTGGGCTACATTACGGGCTATGGTTTTAAACGTTGAGGGAATTTAATATGGCTGCTGGTGTTTATAGTAGTGAAAACATTGGAAATGTAAAACCAATATAATGCTACTTCAGCAGTGGTCATGTTTATGACTGGTACATGTTGTGCTTCCATCAGAAACAATGCATTCAAACACCTATAATAATGCATCAAAATATGTTTTCTTTTCATAATTCTCATTGTACAGTGGCAAGCTATAGGTGTGATTATACATGTTCAAGACTAACACTACAAATAATAGTTACCAAAATATCATTTATAACTTTTAGGAGGGAACTCCGGTGACCATTTTGGGGTAAGAAAACTGGATGTAGCCAAGTGACTCTAAAGTGACTTTGATGAAACCCTGCACCTGCTAACCCTTTACCAAAAAAACTTTCCTAGCATCTCATAACTCCACTCAAGAACAGCATTATCCCTCTCCAAATCCAAGCACCATTTAAGAAATGTATACTTGTTTATTGTACAAAATAGCCAACTGTGAGGATATAAAACACTAAAACTAAAGAACTTCTGTGCAATGTAAAATCAAGTTATTCATACTGAACAAATATTTATACATTTATATTTGTTGAACGATAAGAACAAGTTCTAGAGTATGGGTTAGGAATAATTAACAGTAAACTACATCAATGTATTTACAAGTATACATTAATTCATAGGTCTATTGTATAATAGCATTATTTCTACATATGTTGCATTAATTCACCTGTAATAGTAAGCTGCAAAGGCTCCAAGACCCAGGACTAGCAGGATTACAACCAAGGAAACAGCAATGGAAATGTTGCGTATCTTTATTTGCTTTACACGTGGCTCCCAATAGTTTAATTCATCATCCTGACATCGCAGTCCTCTATATCCCGTAACACATCTGCAATACAAAAGCAGCTCATCAGATTCATTGAGACTTATACATTATATTTATATTATAGGACATAGTATGCTATCTAATGACACCAAATACATAGGAATCTCTAATACAAAAAAATGGAATAAATCAAGACACATTTTATACAAAAAATTCAGAAAGCATTTTTATGCATAGAATATTATTTTCTCTTTTTATCATTTACCAGTCAGTTAAATCTGAATATTTTTTTTTAATTAAAGTTGTTTTATAATTCATCTTTATTTTCTGGACATCTCAGATTTTATGATTTGGGCAGTTTACTTTGTTGACAAAAAATTATTTTGTGAACTTTTTAATTCATAAATGATTCTGGGGTAACAGTTTGTGGGTATAATTATTTTTGTAACTAATCTTATTTATGTGCAGAAAGGATTCTGTCACTTCATTTTCACATATATTTTCAGTATTTGAATCTGAAATGTCCTGTAAATATCGTGTGAACCCAAAGGTATAATTAATTTGGTATAGCACAGGAGAAATTAGGTTTTGGTTACTGTCAAAACCTATGCAAATTGGAAAGGAGGTATGCAAGCTGATGTTGTATGCGGGGGCCAACTGCTTTTTATATATTCATGCCAAACTCAAGAACTGCTATGCTGTTGGGTCGGTAAACTAGACTGAAGCAAATGCCACATACCTGCAATGTCAAGGGTTAAAGTGTGGAAAAAAAGGATGTTCCAGTGGACAGATCCTGCAGTTTGTGGTAACATATTGAAACAGTGCTTCAAAAATAATATCTCCAAAAACATACAATCATGTTTATTTTGAGAAACTGCATTATACAATGACAGAATCCAACCCACATTCAGGTATAAATGGCATGAGGCTATGAAGACATGTATTAGGCAGGTGGGATAATCGGCATGCAGTTGCATGGCATCAACATACAAAGCTGAAATTCAAGACTGCAAGAGGGATTACATCTGCTGGAGTTTCATCTCATGAAGGTTGTGTATGTGGCATCCTTCAGAGCAGATGTCAGCAACCTCTGACTTTCAGTAAAAGTTACACATTTAGATTCTTTATGTATACATATGTTTCTTGTACTCGTTTACAATATTGGTTGTTTGCTCACGATTAAATAAATAAATAATGATATTAGGAGCTTCATTAAATAACTGTGTTCTGTCTTCTAATAATATGTGGAACATCTCCTAGTATTTGGGGCCGTCTTGGCTCAAATCCAGTTACTATTAGACCCATTCTATATGGGCCACACCTATTTCAACTGGCTCATGTCAGACTTTATTTTGTTGCCTGTCTTCAAAGTCAACAGTGCCATCTACTGGTTGATGACAAACATTAAAATATTCAACCTAGTACCCAGCAGGCAGAGAAGTGCCAGCCATAAGACGTGCGGCACAGCAGATCTAGCAGCGTTTCATACATTTTGTATGAATTATATTGTATACATTTATATTGGCTTTAAAAATTCTGTTAGTCTCATAATTACAAAAGGGACAAGTTAAGTATTATATAGCACAACCACATAATAACTGATAGACTATAGGATCAGCAATCAAGGAGATAAAGTTGACGGGCACCACTATAGACCAGATGGTAAACTTCAGAGCAGTAGTTCTGGTGAACCACTTGAGTAAAGCTCACAGATCACTGGTAGTCCGCATACCACAGTTTACAAATCTCAGTCTTAGATTACTGGATCTGATCACCATTGCCCTTCCTCCTCACAGACTGAGAAGCAGATAACTTGCATCAACAGATGCAAACACTGCTTTCCAGGCATGTAAGCACCACTCTCACACACACAATTTACACCAAAGTATCATGGATGCCTCCAGGGTCCAGCAGAGGCTTCATTGTTTTTTTTTTCTAATAAAAAAATAAGTTTTCACTGCTTAATTATCTACATAGACAGACTTACTATGTGAATCATTTTAATGTGATGGTTAGTGAGAGTGGGGTGGGAGGTGGCATGAACAATGTATTATGCACACAGATTATTGTAAACTCTATCTATACGCATGCACAACTATGCATATACACATATCTCAATATACTTTTGAATAAAATGCTAGCACAACATGGGTGTAGGAACTGGAGGGGGGGGGGGATGAGGGGGACAACCCCCCCCCCCCCGAATTTCTCATTGTGTGTATGCATGCATATAGAAGCTGTCATGTGTTCTGTGTATCAAGTGAGCTGCATTCCCCCCCAGAATTATTCTGCTTTCTTCACCCCTGCAGCAAAAGCATGTATCCCAAAAAAACAACATTGTATGGACAATTATTTATGAATGATGAAGATAATAGGACTTACCTGCATACATATTCTTCTATCTGTCGCAGGTACCGGCACTCTCCACCATGTAAACAGTATCCATTGTACGACGAGGGGCATTCTCCAATTCTTGAAGTACTGGTCGTCGTGGAAAATTCTATAATATTTCATAACCAAATTTTTACTACAAAACATCATAAATAAGGCATAATTTTTCCATTTAAATAAGCGTTTCTTTTTTTTTTTTGCATGATCTATTCTGATTAGTTTACTGCAACTATGATTTTTCTGTGTCGTGTCAAAAAATCAGAGAAGTTGTTAAAGGTACTTTATCACTTCCAATGTAACTATAGCCTATGTTTTAGCTATCAATCAAATAAAAATAAAAAAACACTATAGCCCTTTGTCAGCTATTCTAATTAACCCAGAATACAGTTACATTTGTACAGTTTGTTAACATCATCATATGTAGACGATTGTTAATAGCTCTAGTGAAATATAGACTGTATGTATTGCTCTTCCTTAATACATCTATAGATATATTTGAGAATATATCTTAGTAATTTGTTGAATGATTGCAAAATTGAAAAAAATAAAGCAAGAAGAGCAGAAGTGTCACAATGTACAATTTGCCTGAAGAGGAAGGTAAAGGATTTTCTCAAAGTAAAAATAGCAGACATATGAAAAGCTTATTAAATATGTAAACATGCTCTGACTCCAGTCTAAAATGTCTTTGGTTAACCACGGTCCCTGTGTAGCCTTCTGAGTATGAGAGTAACTTACCGCTACAGCCTACTGCAGTTCCAGGAAGCCCATTAGAACGTGTGCAGGTGTAATTCCCCTCTGTATTAGTGCAAAGAGCATTTTCTCCACATTCATGGATTCCCAGACTACACTCATCAATATCTGCAAGACAATGGCTTCCAGTTATCAGAAGTGTAGAAACAACAACAGAGCTGGGAGATACAGTTCTGTACGTCACTACAGGTATAACATACACAACACAGCTGTCTTCAAGAGTTCTGCTGAGCGACATTTAGATGTCTTGTTAAAGGGCACATTTTTCTGTATGGTTGTTTAAATAGCTGAACTTGAGAATGGCCAAAATTTTTTAAGAAAGGAAAATAAATAAACATTACATTTTTCACTTTTAAATGCAATTATTCTTTACTGCAGGCTTCCATATTCTTTACTGGGCTGCTTCGACCACACAAGGGTTTATTGTTGTGAACTTATAAGCACTCGATGTGGCATTATTAGCTGCCACATTATATTGTCCAGGTAAAAGTTTTCCCTACCTCAGGAAACTAATATCGATACTTCTACTGCAGAATAATTGCATTTCGAAGGTAATAAAGTGAAAGATTAATTGTTTTTTTTTTTTTTTACAGTTTAAAAACATTTGGCATGTGTAGTTCTTTGAAACAGTATAATTTAACTTTGTGACCACAGTGTTCCTTTAAATATTATCTATGTGAACATAAATATTTAAACATATACAGCCTTTATTAAATTGCAATTCGGCCAATTGAATAGGGCTCTATATAAGCACAGAGCATATTTTTTACAGAAGTTTTTAGTTAGTGAAGACCTTAATTTTGGATAGAAGATCACTAACTAAAAACTTCTGTAAAGAAAATATGCTGTGTGCTTATATAGAGCCCTATTCAATTGGCCGAATCACAATTTAATAAGGCTGTTAGAGTTAATTACCTTTAAAAAAAATCCATAATTAGCATTGTCATAAAATAGGTTTGAAGTGTAAGCCTTTAAAATAAAGAAAAAAGGGGGGCGTGGCTAGCAGCTACAGCGAGAGGACGCACAAAGCTGGTGCTCCATAACAATAACATCTAAAAGTCTATAAAAAAGCCTTGAGAGGGAAAACACTCCCCCTAATTTAATACACAGGGACCCCAAAACAAACCCCCATACCAGAAAGATGGTACAACAGGACCCCTGCAGGATACTCTAACAGGAGTGGCCACCCCAACATACAGTCAAGTGCTCCCATCCAGATCCAACTTCTAACAGAGGGAGGTGGAGGGGAGATGACGAGGTGAGCTACAGTCCCTGCTTGGCGGAGGACGCAACCGACATGGGACTGAGAGGCAAAGGGACACTGAGGTCTACTGGAGCCCAACTGCACAGACATCCTCCTGGACGCGGTGCCTGCTTCCCTGAGCCGCCATCTTGTGAGGAAAGCAGAGGGAAGGACTGAGGCCTGCTGAGGGTGTGGAAAGGAGAGGGCAGCTGATCCGCAAGGCTCCAGGTGAGGCCACAGCCCTTAAAAACGAGCACACAGACCTGAAGGAGAAGCTATAACCCTGAATAGGGGGAACTTGAAGACACCCAGTCAGCTGCCTTAATGTTTGGTACATAGATACCTATAATAATAATAATAATAATAATAATAATAATAATAATAAAGAGGCAGACAGCCAGATCCAGGGGCCATCCATCTCTCATACCAGCAGAGGGCAGGAAAGGACTAAATAAGGGGCACTGCCTAGGGAGATCCTAAGCCCCCAAGCCCAGCAGCAGTATAATATAAAGGTCCAGGAAGGGGATGAGAAAACCCAATCCCCAAAAAGGACAGGCTAATGAAGGCCATTGAGAGGCTCCTATGCCACTTTGTGTAGAGACTTACAGCAAACCAGGGATGGAAAAACCCAAAGATCTGGCATTGTAATTGATTCATGTTTGGACATATTATACCTGGAGCTGCCATAAAAAAAGGAACACCTGTAGGAAAACCACTAAGGTAAACCACTTTTTTTTGGAGAGCCTGGGGGGGGGGGGGGGGGCTATTTGCACAGACAGGGACGGCACGCCCAGGATGATATAAACAAAGAATTCACAATAATAATATAGCAGCAGCTGTTTCATCAAACCTGTATGAGTGGCTCCACCTTGTGGACAAAGTCAAAATCCATGACCTCAGACTTTTAAGAATTAAGCCATGCTATATTGCCATCTTGTGGATTTACAAAATAATTGCAGCCTGAAAGAAGCAGCAAGGGCAAGCTCAAAACATCTGGGACTTATGGGCACTACACTCCACTAGCAGAAACAGCCTATGATCAAACTGAAAGCTGCTGTAACATATAAAGCCCATCCTGAGCAAGGAAGCCTAACTCTTGAAACTTATTGCTACTTACACAGAGAGTGTACCAACTAGATCGTGACATCTGTACTCCTTACTGGGACAACTACAAATGTACATTATTTTTATATAATTTGCCTACATTTTGTGCAAAGACTAGGCCAATAGCGCTGTGCTTCTTATTAGTGGGCCTGCGAATTATCGCTTCACAAACTGTTATGACTTTTTGGAAACTAAGATAATCATGAGCAAATCAATAGAGGACGCTCTGCCTGAATCAACAACCACAGATGTTTAGTATGTCTTAAAAAAGGACAGTGAGGTCAATGTCCCAATTGGACAGCAAGCACACCACATCATATGTCACAGCCAATGACAAAGATTGATTGAATCAACACACTAACTATTGAAAGGGACAGGCCCATCCTCCATATATACCAACATTTCCAGACTCATATTCAACTTATCTGAGTATAACTTTTGCAACGGACCAGCATGGGGAAAAACAAAAGAGGCTTACCAACCAGGAGAATCACGGATCACTTTGGATCTTCAAGAGCCGCTCAGGAGTCTGAGCAGGGACTATCAGATAATTCTGATGACGAAGGGAGCCCCTCCTCATCACACCACAATATGAATCGTTCAAAAGAATCCATGGGGCAGATCTAAGAAGTGTTTCAGGCCTACATGGCTAAAACAGTAGAAGCCATTAAGAAAGATATTGATGACTTGGGTCAAAGAGCTCAATTGCTAGAGGAAACCTCCGATTAAATTATAGAGGCCCAGGAGAGATATAAGATGGAGGCTGCCCAGAACTCCTCTCAAATTTAGACTCTTGAAGATAAACTTGATCTAGAGAACAGATCGCGAAGACATAACCTGAGGATTAGGGGAATACCAAGATCTGTGCAGGATCTTAACAAGTGCCTGAAAGAGATTATTAGTGTGCCTGAGTAGTTGGGGGCTACAAGAAACCCTGAAATGTCTAAGGATATCATCCTAAGGTTCCTTAGACAACAAGCAAGAGACTTAATTCTGGCAGCTGTCAGGAAATTAGAAACTATCAAGGGTCCTGACAACTCAGGAATTCTCATCTTTGCAGACTCCTCCCCCACAAAATTGGCAAGGTGCAGGGAAATGAAGCCAGCTCTGAAGATTCTGATTAAGCCCAATATACAATATAGGTGGAGCATTCCGTTCGCTCTCCCTATTTAAAAAAATAACCCAACTTTATGCTAAAATGGTCAACACTGCACATATCCTGGACCAGGCGCATTACCATGGTTAGAATGAACATACTACCAAAAATACTCTATTTATTCAGGACTTTAAACATCACAGTTTTCCTGCCCGAATCTTCGGCTATACTATAGGGCAGCCCAGCTAGCGTACATTCCCATTGCTCATTCATGCAAACATCAACCTTTTCTGGGTTTTTGGGGAGAACTGGCAACTGAGGCCCCATACTTGGGATACATTAATCTGTGACCCCAACTCGCAAAGTACTAAACATTATAACCCCAACACTATGATTAAGCTAACTTTATCTACATGGGCCTGGGCCAATGCTATGCAACACCTCACCACCCCACTCTGACCTCTAACGTCATTAAAATCGTTCCCTTCTTTTGAGGTTGACTTAAGTGCGGAATCAAAATAATAGTGGCTTTCCAGTGCACTAAATAGAGTGGGCACTTGGTTCGATATTTCTCACGAGCAATTCATATCCCAAGATCACATCCCACATAGGGAGATATGGAATTATAGAAAGTTTAGACACTGGCTTGTGACCTTGATAAATGACAATGGGCCACCAAAACCTACTTGGCTTTCGGCGATCTGTAAAAATGTACCTTCTACAAATGGATCCCTAGGCTTCTTGTATTCCTTCTTTAATGACCAAAAACCGTTCTTTATGACAAACTGGGAGAAGGACCTAGGTAAAGAATTGGAGGATAACACATGGAAATAGGCTTGCTCTAATCCAGAGAGAGGATCCTTTACTTAACTTTAAGTATCAATAAAGGTCCTACATAGAGTCTACGATACACCCTTATTCATGCATAAACTTAACCCACAACTGAGTGGGAATTGCTTTAGAGGCTGCCACCTCCGGGGAGATTTTAACCATATTTGGTGGACGTGTACCCGGGTGCATGATCTATGGAGGAAAGCAACCCAACTTCTATCACAACTGATACATGTCCCAATGATTCCTTCTACAGAGGTATGACTCTTGGGCATCCATTCAGATAATCTTACCTCTCACCAAAATACACTATGGCAATACTTTGCTCTACCCCTCATGCCAACAGCAGCTCAAGACAGAGATCTACAGATCAGTGTCTGGCTCCTCCAGCTTCCTTCTACAGGGGGACTACACCTGCCATGATTCCTTCTTGCACAAACTGCCTCACTGATTGTTACATTGGAATTAAAATGTATTAGCTGCATGTGGTTGGCAGGGATTTTCATGGGTGTCAAGAAACAAAAGCTACTGCTTGTAAACCCAGGAGATTTAGCAAACATCAGAGTGAGTTTGTTAATGTTTATTTTGATATTTTTTCATACAAAAAAAAATTCTTCATAAACTACTGATTCTCCTCCCTTTATTTATGATCCAAGACACTTATATATGCCTTTAATACTACAAGACAATAATTACACGTACAGTTTTACCATGAGAGCATAAATACATGAAAGTGCACCTTTAGGAAGCAGGCAATATAATGCATTTGTTCATTATCTATTTATTTTATAATCAATATTTTTGTTTCACAGATTACATGTATAAATAGTATTTCCTGCCAAATTCAGAATTGACTTCACCTCATATTCAGTCTAAATAAAATACCGGATTTCAGAAATGCCATGTTCCTGTGGACTTTTATATCAAATAAGAAATGGGCATTGTCCCATCTACAATATATTAGTTTAATCTTAAAGAGCATTAAAATTGTCTGTACATTATACTAGCAGTAGCTATGTATAGTAAAGTATCCCTGAGAGATGCAGGACTGATGTATTAAGTCATCTATGCTAATGTGCAGCTTCATAGGCTTATTCAATGGTGTTTATCACGGGAATAATTCACTTTTGAAAGAAATATAACATAAATATAACATAAAGAAACACAATGATGTAAGATGACTGTTCTAAACACATGCATGATAACACATTCAAAACATGCATGATAACAGCCAACTAAAATATTAAAGTAATATCAGATAATCAAAAAATGTTTAATTAGTTAGATACTATGGGAGCGTAATCATTTTGAACAATGTCTTTCATTTTTATACAGTTATAACTAGTGTGATGCAAAATATATACATAGTTACATAGGGCCTCATTCTATTATTGGCCGTAAACCGGCCGTAAGGCTGCGATTCCTTGCGGGGGTCCCGTTACCTCGCAATTCAATTATACGGCCCCGCAAGGATCTCCTCTTACGGCCGGCCGTAAATCTTGCTACCGGCCGTAAGCTCTGAAATCTTAAAACTCAAAAATAAATTCAAGCCTGCACTGTACAGCTCTGTAAATGCTAGGGATCATATTGGGGTACATGAGGATTAAAAGTAACCCCCTCTCAAGCTTGCACATCAGCCCAAACCCGAGTTCAAATTAACTGTTTATTTTCCGGCTGCGGCGTGGCCGGGTCTGAGGTGCTCCAAGCACTCTGGACTTTTTACATGGATATTTGACGTATATTAAAAAATATATATTTTACGGATTTGAGTATAGGGGAATTTTGTGCTATTTTTGCTAACACCGAAAATCACTTTATAGTCTTCTCAAAGTGCAGGATGGCTTTATTTGGGCTATATTTCGTGCTTAATTGGTGCTAGCGGGACCTCTTTCCTGCAAGTAAGCTGCGGCTCGTTTTTAGCCTTGCAGAGAAGGTTCCCGGAGCAATAGAATTGCAAATAGGATTTTCTTACGGCCGATTTCCTTGCGGCCATTTTAGATCAAAGGATTTCCTCAGGCGCGAGCGGCCGCAAGAGATAGCAAGGCGCCGGCAGCAAGCCTGCCGGAACCCCCGGCCGGAGGGGAATGGAATAGCCGAATAGCTTGCGGCCGGTCCTTGCGGCCCCGCAACGGCTGCGGCCGCTAATAGAATGAGGCCCATAGTAATTAAGGTCGTAAAAAGACTTTTAGTCCATCAAGTTCAACCTTTTTAGATCACCTCTGCTCTGCAATATGCGGATTAGTTGTTAATTGATCCAAAGGATGGCAAAGAGAAAAAAAAAAAACATGGAAACTTTGCCAATTGTCTCCAAAGGGGAAAAAAACATTCTTACTGACCCCAGATACTGGCGATTGGATTCCTCCATGGATCAATTTTCCCTCTCTAATTATCCAGGATAACCCTGAATGCCCTTTTTACTCAAAAGTATATCCAAACCATTTTTTAAGTTTATATCTTGCCATTAAAGCAAAAATTAATATATTACTGTAGTTAAAAATTAAGGCTTTCTTTATTTATTCTAAACTTTCTACAGATTTTTACTGACTGATTTGCTGTGACGGCCAATTGAATTGCAGTGTAAGCGTAGGGCTACACGAGGATGTAACTTGAGCGCAGGAAATCACTGATTTGTGATCGAGTTACAGACCCTAATTGAATGAGGCCCCTTAGTGTCAGGAATCAGCACTACTGACTCTACAGGGACAACATCCTCTGGGCCCCTATTCAATTGAGCAATTGTAAGTTACTGGAGGCCGTAATGTAGCCTGTGAACTAATTGCTATTCAATTGGTGTCTTTTAGCAAGCTGCAAACAATCTGTGGGTTACAGGCTTAAAATCCCTGCAGTTGTCCAAATTGTAACTCCAACCCATCTAAGCTCATCTTTGATCTTTCAAGCCCGTAAAAGTTAAATCGCAAATCGCTATTCAATTGCTACAACTCCTCAAGCCTGCAATTGTTTTCACACCCGTAATTGGCAAATGTAGAAGAAAATCCTACGAGTATCAGATAGGACTCGCTAGGGGGTTAAACACCTGTTCATAGAACTGTAAATGCAAATAAATAATCAATACTGCACGGGGAAAGTGATGAAAGACATTAGACTTAATTGCACAACAATATCAAGCTCACAAATCTGTAATAATTATTTAGTTTTTTTATGTTTCATTTCCGTGTTATATCAATCTCGATAATCAAGGAGTTAATATATATCAGTCCACCCACATGGACTATAACATTTAATTCATTCATTTTTATTATTTTGTACGTTGCCGGATTGCGAGTCTGATCGCATTTCAATAAGGCCTTGCTTAATTGATAATGATCATGCTCTGAAATGCTACTTACGGGTGCATTGTTTATGGTTTAGGCTATCGGCCAGGTAGCTGCGGGCTTGATCAATTAAATCGCTCTGTAACTGTTGCAAATTTCAAGCCCGCAGACATACAGCTGGTATGAGAGAAGCTGCAGGTAAAAGACACTGTATCAGTTCCAGGAGAGGTGTTCTCAATCCACCTGCACAGACTGCTCCACCCTAATATGTCTAGTGCCTCTTTTTGTGAATAACTAGGTTTTATGTCCTTTCCTAGGAGATGCAGTCTCCTCACAAATCCGTCTTAGAGGTTTCCTGACTGTGAAAGACCAGGAAAATACTACCATTTTTGTAATGCGCCAACATATTGCGTACAAAGAAAAAAATACAATATTAAAAGTAGAGCAAAAGTAGTAGCAAAAAGTAGAGGGCCCTGTCTTTGGGCCTCATTCTATTAGCGGCCGCAGCCGTTGCGGGGCCGCAAGGACCGGCCGCAAGCTATTCTGCTATTCTATTCCCTTACGGCCGGAGGCTCCGGCAGGCTTGCGGCCGGTGCCTTGCTATCTCTTGCGGCCGCTCGCGCCAGAGGAAAGCCTTTGATCTAAAACGGCCGCAAGAGTTTTGCAATTCAATTGCTCCGGGAAACCTCTCTGCAAGGCTAAAAGCGAGCCGCAGCTTACTTGCAGGAAAGAGGTCTCGCTAGCACCAATTAAGCACATAAAATAGCTCAAATAAAGCCATCCTGCACTTTGAGAAGACTATAAAGGGATTTTAGGTGTTAGAAAAAATAGCACATAATTATCCTGTACTCAAATCCGTAAAATATTTTATTTTTAATATCCGTAAAATATCCATGTAAAAAGTCCAGAGTGCTTGGAGCACCTCAGACCCGCCCACGCCGCAGCCGGAAAATAAACAGTTAATTTGAACTTGGGTTTGGGCTGATGTGCAAGCTTGAGAGTGGGTTCCTTTTAATCCTCATGTCCCCCAATATGATCCCTAGCATTTACAGAGCTGTACAGTGCAGGCTTGAATTTATTTTTGAGTTTTTATATTTCACAGCTTACGGCCGGTTCCAAGATATGCGGCCGGCCGTAAAAGGAGATCCTTGCGGGGCCGTATAATAGAATCGCGAGTTAACTGAACCCCCGCAAGGAATCGCAGCCTTACGGCCGATTTACGGCCGATAATAGAATGAGGCCCTTTGAGTTTAAATTCTTTCATACATGGTTCTTTTTTTTTTTTAAAGAGTTCACCGAGGAGACCAATTCCTCCTAGCATGATCCAGATCATTTTTAGTGCTAGTTGGCTATTGTCTTTGCCGACAAGACTGCAAACACTTAATAAACTAAAGACTTCAAATACTTGAATTTTTAATTATTTTAATTCAAAACATATTTTTCACATTTATAATGCATTGTTTGTAACATTTAATGTCTCATCTCAGTGACCCTCATATCTATTCATCATATTCACAGTTACTTGACGAGTATTTCATCTGGGTCAATGTCAATTTGAAATGTTATTCATAGAATGATTTCCAATAAATCAATATACTTGTTTCATTTGTGTACTTTTTATACAGCTGCCACAGGAAGTGCAGAGAGATGCGGCACTAAGCATCAATGATTTGAGGCTTTGCACATTGATCACAGCTGATACTATCACTCATTACACTATATGACATGACAGCAGGGACCTGAGCAAATATGTGCTCCAGATTGGTATACAAATCATTACCATATACTCAATGATACTTTATTTTTAGTCTCATTTTATTATGTAAATTTTCAGTTTCAATGATTCATTTAAAGGGACATCTAGAAGCAATGTTATATATATATGCAGCACATAATATCACTTAAAAAAAATATTGAAAACACTAAATTAACAAAGACAACTGAATTTTTAAATGTTAAAATGTTGCTGACTCCTATGGTCCTAGCGTTAGCAAAGCTGATTGCAACATCCACAGTATGATCAGGCAGCAGCCACTATCCTATTTCAGAAGACTATCCACTTGTATGCTTTATGAAGTCTATTTTAAGATTTCATAATAATTTCCCTATATTTTTACATTATATATGTTGTTTATTAATTATTATATGGCTCTGTTGTATATAAATGAATTGAGTGTGCAGTTCTGAATCGTAAAAGACAGTGAAGATGCCAAGAGCCTATAATAGGTGAGAGATTCTTCACAAGCCGAATGAGTCAGCTACAGTTCCCAGGCTGTTTCATGTGACCCTGTCACTAAAGTGTGAAGAAATGTCTTCATGGCATAACATAGAAACTGCAGATCTCACCTCACTTATGTAGCCTAACAATGGAAATACATCTATAAATATTAATATATAAAATAAATAGCTCTGTATCAGGTGTCGCCTAATAAATTGTAAAAGGTTAAAGAGAAAATAGGTACATGTTTAAATTAAAAAAACATTATTGTTTGATAGCTAATATATATTTTAGATGCAAGGAATATAGATATTAACATGAATAAATGTACAGGGAAGCTGAAAAGTTCCCTTTCCAAATACAGTATTTGCTTGAACTCAGTCTCCTTCATTAGGCACAGAGAAGCAGTATGCTGAGGGACATACAGCCTTACTACATTGTGATTCGGCAAATTTAAAAGTGCTATATAAGCACACAGCATATTTTTTTACAGAAGTTTTTAGTTAGTGATCTTCTATCCAAAAGCAAGGTCTTCACTAACTAAAACTTCTGTTAAAAAATATGCTGTGTGCTTAAATAGAGCCCTTTTAAATTGGCCGAATCGCAATTTAATAAAGCTGATAATGTCTATTTATTTATTATAATGACAATTACCATTGCAGCATTCACATCCTATTGAAGGCCCTGACATAACTTAGTGAAGCTATCTTACAAGACCACTATATATGAACAGCACTTCTTCTGGGCTCACTCACAGAGCCTGAAGGAATAGTGTTCAGTACAAGCCCCCATTTGTTACATAGAAGCCTCCTAGTGTGACACAGACACAAAGGAGGACATATACAATAAGTACATTTATTTAATATGCTCAATTATTATTTTTGAATATTGCCTACATGGGAAGTAGGCCTTTAAAAAGAAAAACTTACATGCAGTGGTCCATTAATCTACAGTAAAAAACATGGTATGTCAAACTGGATGTTTGCTGACATTTAAAGGGGCACTTTAAAAGAACAAGATCCATCTAGCATAATGAGACCCCTGTTTCAGATATAGACCCCATGTAAAACATAGGAAATTGAGTTATTACATACAGATCTTTTCAATCACTATACTCCACTTTTAAACTTGCTTTATAAATATACCCCTAAAGGTGTAAGAAAGATATCATACCTAGCAGTAGTAAAAATTATAATAATTGTGCTGTTGATTATGGTTTTGTGCTTAAATGAGAATATTCTTTTAAATACATGAAACAGCAAACAAGCAAGTAATAGAACCCAAAACTGAAATAGTTTTTTCAGAAATGGCTCTTTCTTACCAAAGCAATGTAATCCGTTACCACTGTACCCTTCTCTGCATTCACAGATATAACCACCCTCTATATTGACGCATTCTGTCTGGTGCGAGTTACACGTAGCAATGTAGAGGGAGCACTCGTCAATATCTGCAACAAAAAGGGGAAAGGAAAAAAAAGTGTTATTCCTAATATTTTTTCTGTGTCTGTGTTGGTAGTGAGGGTATCCATCCAAAGAACAGGAACATTCTACATTTAAGGTTGTATGCTGTGTGGGACTATATAAATAGATCCTTCAAGTATAATATTTTAATTTAGATTGTTACATGCTTTAAAATTACAGAAAAGTATTTGAGTGCTCATGAGTCCCATAAAGAATGAAAAAGTGCAGTCTGTAGATGGGTAAGTAACCTCATGCATATTCATTTTGCTGGTGCGGGGCGGCCATGTAAAATGTGTTTTGATTAAAGAGTGATTGCATGGAAGCATCATGTTTCTTGGGATTTAGCTGGATGCAGCTCTTCAGACCTGTTTTAGACACGCAAATATACACTCAAGTGATGTATTTCATCTAGGTAAGGTACAATCAGGTTGAAACATGATCTCAACCACAGAACACAAAGTTTGTATTGCATTTCTTCTCAGTCAGTTTCATATTGTTATGCGCATAGTGGTTTCCTCCACAGAAATTGCACTTAATCCTGAATTAATCTGTGTAGCGTCCTACAGTCTTCTTGTAAAGCCAGCTCAACATTGCTTACCTTTTGCTGGCATCTTTGTACTTACTGCACTTCTTGTACCTACGCTATATTGTATTGATCACTTACAAAGCACTACTGTTTTTTATGATCAGAGTATGTATAATGGTAGGTACTAAGTTGAGTTGTCAATAAATCAATTGCTGGTAGACTGTTATCCCCAGATAAGAGAATGATTTAACCTAATCAAATGTAATTTGTTAACTGTAGGGTCAGTGTGATATCATCCATCTATCTACAGCCAGAGTAATGAATCCATGTTTAGCATTGTCTTTACCATTGCAGGACTTGCCATTCCCTGTAAAGCCTTCCAAACACTGGCATCTCGGTCCACCTTCTGATGGGACACAATGTGCATTGAGATCACACTGAATGTCATTGCAGCCACTCTCATCTGTTCAGACAAAGAACAAAGCCTCACATTTCTGCCAAATAAAGAATTAGAGACATAACAGGTGCCTGTGCAACATGACCTTTTTAATTGAATTTTTTGAGTCAATATGGATCATTCTTAAAATACAATGATAGCAGGTCAGGGCTATATTAACATTTGCAATTTATTGCAAGAGAAGCTATGGTTGTAATAAGAGTACCAGGCATCACTTAATCACAATGACTGCAATCCCATTATTGAATGCTAAGGGGAATATTTGACATAGCTCATCAACAGCAATATAATTTTTTGGCCAGAACATAAGAACACAGAGCTTTCAAGGTCTGACAATCACAAATCATCTGAAAATGCAAAGAGACCTGCGTTTTGTTGAAAACCATTTTTGTGTATCAACAGGTTAGAGTATATTCGCTAATGTTAGAATATTTTCTCTCATAAAATGTTATCTTTCTAGTTCATATATTCTTCTATTAATAATAGCAAAACATACTGTATGATCACTATGAATAGTATCCTTGGTGCTTAAATTGGATACACTAAATCCGAAAACTACGCCTCTATAAGTATATAAAATATATGAGTGCTTTCAATAATTCATAATGTATGGTATATAGGAATAGAGTGTGAAATCACACATATATCTCTCCATACTCATTAACATAAACAATCCTCATAGATCAGAATATACTGATTCTCCTGCTACAACAAGATAGACTGATAATTAACAGAATTGTAACAAGGTAGAATAAAAGCACAAATATAAGTATACTAAAAACAAGAAAAATCTGAACCCAAAAGAGACAAATAAACTGAAAGAAAAAAATATTGAAAAGGGCTATAATACACCATATACCAAAATATACAAAGATATATGCACAGAGCTGGTCTTAACATATAGCAGTACAAATATATACTTGCAGTTCAGCTACCAAGCTCCAAATTCCCCAAGTGCATACAAAAATTGCCCAGTGTATATCCATCTGAACTTTCAGTAGTCTCTGGTTGAGATTATAGAAAAAAAAGTTACCAACGGGCCGTTTCGTCCATCCTCGTGGACTTTTTCTGATATATTTTATATACTTATAGCGGCGTAGTTTTCCAATTTAGTGTATCCAATTAAAAAAATTTTTGTTATTCTATGAAGCCATATTTAAGATGGAATAGTAACTCATACTTTAATGAATATACTATATAGAATAACATTACTGTGGAGAGACTTCACAGCTGGCTGTATTAATAAGTTTAAGACTATGCTCACTCTAATAACAGGCTCCAAATAATAGTTTAAGACTTAGATCGCCTGTATAGTTATTGATATATGTAATAATTCTATTTTATATTATTTATTTATATATATATATATAAATAAATAATATAAAATAGAATTATTACATATATCAATAACTATACAGGCGATCTAAGTCTTAAACTATTATATGGAGCCTGTTATTAGAGTGAGCATAGTCTTAAACTATATATATATATCACTGCCTGAAGACTAGTCTAAAAAGCAAGCCCTGACCATTTTGCAGAATATAGAATAGATTTGAAAATGTTTGCTTTTAAACAAAAACGTCCACTATTCACTCATTGCAATCAGTAAATTTACTAATCCTTTGAAGGTCAGCAAAAGGCTGACATTGTAATTTTCCTCACTGTAAGTACCCACCACAGACTTCAGCAAGTAGTGAATATAGAGGAGAGTTTTACAATGTAAATTCAGATGCCTGATTATATTTGATCTTTTTTTGGGCCACATAGGCATACATCAAATTCAGATTTTTAAAAACATCCAATATACCAATTTTACACATTTCCATATATTGCTTTAGCATTTGAGAAAAAAAAAACAGTTTTCTAGTGCTGAATGGGCTTCACTAAGAAGCTTGCTCAAACTTGAAGCATTTCAATTTTAGTTATTTATTTAACCACTTCTTAACTAAGAAAGAGGTATCAAATTATAACAATATAATGAAGTATGTCTGCTATGTATGATCCCTTTCTGAAAATAAGATTCTCCTTTAAATAAGAAAATAGAAACTGCTGAAGTTCCTAACATTTTATCATGTATTTGAGACACGGTCATATCGAAGAATTCTTGGAGAT
Source organism: Discoglossus pictus (assembly GCA_027410445.1). Lineage (NCBI taxonomy): Eukaryota > Metazoa > Chordata > Amphibia > Anura > Alytidae > Discoglossus > Discoglossus pictus. The sequence goes on along the minus strand of CM050163.1, from coordinate 177,298,830 downwards.
GCCAAATGTTAGTACATATGCCAATAGGACAATAAATAAATGGCAAAGTTCTCAAGAGTTATTTGACATCCCACCCTTTTAGTCCTAGCATGTTTTAAATATTTTATTTTTCTGCATGAAAGTGAATCATTTGATCATAGATACAATAGAAAAATAGTGATTTCTCCAGTTAAATGAAATAAACTTTAAGTGGATGCACTTTAAAAAGCTGTATTTGTTTAGTCAGTTGTGTATCCAAAAAACGGCAAGTCATCTGGAGCAACTTGAATATAAAATTGCTTTGCAAGGCTTCCTCACACTAGGGATAATTCAAGAGATCAGGACAAGAGGATGAAAAAGCAAATGGCTACTGTTAATATAATATAAGATTTCTAAACTATAGGTCTTTAATATTTAATGCAATTTTTTTTTAAAGCAAGCTTGTACAGTGGCAGTTTACACACATTGAAAGGGAATATGAGGATAAATAATGTTTTATTAATCACACTTCCCTTACACCATGTTGCTTGGACTAAGTGGTATAAATATATCTTAATAAATAATTTCCCCAGTGTTTTCCCTTTTAAAACATTATTAGAATGTCCTCTGGTGCTGCTACAACTAAAGACGTGATGAATGCATGTTTGAAAATGCATGTTTGTAATGTAAGCTCTTATTGTTGTCCCAGAAAAATAAACACAACTTGAAGAACAAGAAAAACATTTTTTTTTACAGTAATTAGTGAGTAAATTAGCTTAATAGGACATGAAAAGAGGAGTTTTAATCTCCACCTATGTATAGGACCAATGGTGTCTCATGTTTACAGGATGCTCTTTAAATAATTGCCAAATGTTTTTATAAAGTAAAATAATACACCCATTAATTTATAATTATTATATTAATTTAGCTTTACTGGAGTCTGACATATTTTTTTTTTCCTAACCTACTTAATCAACTGGGTCTCAGTTCTATGGAAAGTCGGCCACAATTTGGCAATGGCATACAATAACATTAAATGAAATTGCAATTTAGAATCCAAATGTGCTCCTGTAAGGCCCTCATTTAATTGCAATTTGGCCAATTGAATAGGGCTCTAAATAAGCACATAACATATTTTTTTAAAGAAGTTTTTAGTTAGTAATCTTCTATCCAAAAGCAAGGCTTTCACTACTAAAAACGTCTTTAAAAAAATGCTATGTGCTTATTTAGAGCCCTATTCAATTGGCCAAATCACAATTGAATAAGGCCCTAAGTGTGTAGCAAGTAGGCGTGTTCTTGAACGTGTTTAGCCTCTAGTTTTGTTCCATAGAGTATGTCTTTATCTAAGAATCATTCCTACCTGATAACATAATTTCAGCCACCAACCCATTCCTGATACGTGAATCTTCTCTCCACCCTTTTTCACTGAAGTTGCTAGATGATGGGCCACCGAAAGAGCTTTCATATTTTGCTGTTTCATTAGTTGTGTCTTTCTCTTTTCTAGGTTGGGAGCTGTCGTCTGAAATGCCTGCACAAAAAAAGAGAACTGACCATCTAAAATCAATTACATATTTAATGCTTCAGTCATTACTAAGCTGTGTAATTTGGCTGAGTTTTTTTGGTTATAAAGGCATTATAGGTATAATAGGATCAGTAGGTAAATATAGAGAGTTAGGAAACAGTATTATGCTTTTATGACAGTCAGGTGCCTTGTAGACTGTCACATAATGTGGTGGATGTTTTATGATAAGTAGGGACTAAGTTAAACTTAAAGGCTGAATTAAAGTGTTACTATTCTAACAAGTACTTTGAACATGAGCCAGCATATAAGCCAGGGTCTTCATAGAAGATGAACGGGGCCCTCCCTCAGAAGGCAGGCTTGCCAAGGCAGGATGTCTGAACACATATCAAGTATTCTCAGATTATACTGTCAGCACAGTAAAGCTTGCATTGTGCTACATAAAGGCATCTAAAGCAGCATTACTCGCCCTTCCATCCTTTATGTCCCAGCCAGGAATACAATTCAATCCATGAAGGGTATCAAAACAAACATCCTTCTCTCATTACATCCTGCAAACACTACAAAAGATTATGTAGCCACAATTCGTGTGTGTAAAAGACAATGAGTCACTTGTCTGTGTGGGGAAAACGAGCCTGATAAGCTGACAAAACAAAACTCCCATAAATGATATACCTGCCTGTGTGTGTCTAAAAATACACTGTAAATAAAAACATATTTGGGAGAGGATTAGGGTAATCCCGGACTACCTGCTGTTGTTTCAGAGGCATTAGCAGTTTTTCCATGTCCGCATTTCACAAAGTCTTTATTGAACAAGTGATGGGCGCTGAGTTTGTTTTCACAGCTCATCACTCTGGCACCTTTTTATGAATGAAAATGTGATCAACTTGCTGGTAGTTTAGATCTCACTCAATGATAGCCTACACATTAGACGATTTAGATGTGGTGAACTAGTTGATAGGACTTATAGATGGACAGCGATCTGTTACAGGGCTGGGTCAGTTAGGAAAGGAGATAACAGAAAGTATGAGCAAACAAAACAGTATCATCAGTGGGACTCTTCATTTTATTTGGGGAGAGGAACAGATAATTATTTTTAAGGAGAGATGATTTGATCACTCTGTGGTAGCAGGTGTGAATTTGGGCCAAAACTGTGCAATATAACAACTATCATGAGGGAAAATAGGTAGGCAGGGGGAGGTTTCATAAATTGACAATATGTTCTTCTGGCTGGTCGTAAAAGTGAAGTGTAAATTTGATATCACAATTATTTTGAGGATAGAATTACTTACGGTAAATTACTTTGCTAAAACATTCAAAAAACAAAAAAAATGCCTAAAGAGTGACCTGTGGTTAATTAAATTGTTTCTAACATAACTATACTTAAGCTATTAGTTAGATAATTATCAAGCTGATGGAACTATGTTTATTGATGTTTACCGTTCCCAAATATTTGTCAGAATAATAAGGGTCCTATTGCTATCTTATGCGCAGGCACTTGTATGTAATTTAGTAACCTACCAATCCCAGACCGTCTAAATTTCAAATGCACCTCTGAATAGTCTAAAATGAACTGCGTTATCAAATTACATTCAGATTCCCCTCCAAGCCATTCCAATCACTTTTAACGCAAGTAACATACTATGCATAAGCCTTTTTTCTCTCCAATCCTACGCATACTGAACAGTAAAAGCAGAAAAATTATCCAAGTCTTAGATATGATGCTATCATCAGTATAACATCTTAAATGAGTTGGACATAAGGTTTGATTTCTTATATCCGACACACTTGAAGGGTTAATAAGTGTACCCGAACACTAAACATACTAGGGGGATCTCATGCATCTAAGTAAACCTCATCCGCTAACCCCCGATTCCCAATAAAAACTATAACCATGCTACCTAAACATTAACCCTTTACCACGGGTTGGTGGCACAATGAAAGCTCCTACAGTTACAGTAGTCTTTTTGTGCAGCTACATATCCAATTGGAATAGGACCCTAAGTCCGTTTAAACGGATAGTTTCATCAGTTCAAATACAAGCATAATAAAAAATGTAAACACCTACATGAGCTTGACACTGAAATGAGAAGTGAAAATGTTTACATCTTCTCCTTCAATTTAAACAAGTACATTGATAATATCATAATTGAATTAAGAAAAAGTGCAATATTAAAGTCTATGAAATGTAATGAACATTTCCTCAAAGTAATTGTATGAGTTTGTCACTACAGGGATAAGTGAAGCTGTGGAAATATACAATTACATTTTATTTTCTCATTACTTGTTCAGCATGGGCATTGATTGACCAATAACTGGAGACATAGGCCCTCATTCAATTGTGATTTGGCCAATTGAATAGGGCTCTAAATAAGCACATAACATATTTTTTTAAAGAAGTGTTTAGTTAGTAAACATCTATCCAAAAGCAAGTTTTTTACTAACTAAAAACTTCTTTAAAAAAAAATATGCTATGTGCTTATTTAGAGCCCTATTCAATTGGCCAAATCGCAATTGAATGAGGGCCATATTGTTTATTTTTACATTTATATTTTATTTTTAATAAACATTTTATAAAAGCTTTTCCTAGTAATTACATTGGGTAAAAATTATGAGTGCTCATTTGTATGTCTTTTCTTTTTCTTTTTGTACAAAAGCACCACATAAAATAATGACAGAATTAATTGCACACATCTAAAAAGTTAGTGACTCTATTATACCTTTATTGCAAAAATACATAATTAGTAGCTCAGGTTGTATAGGTAGAGCTAAATCTCAGTGTCATCTGCGTGTCAGGTGCAATCAACTGTAATAGTTGTCAACCTGCAAGTTGTCGTCATGCTTCCGGCCCTTGCAAACCGAGGGGACATAGCTGCAATGCGGAGCTGATCGCGAGGACCAAGCGCTCATTGCGGTGACTGAGAGTCTGCTGGACTCAGCGCGTAGCAGTTTGCCACTGATCGCGAGGCACACATTACTTTACAGCACACAATCATTTATGACTTTAACGGCCGAACCACAGAACTCGAAAGACCACCAACAAATGCCAAATACTTAAAAAAAATACCTTACCCACTCACACACAGCACAGGGGGAGAGCCAGGGAGCCTGGGAGTGAGGTTGCAAGTTAATTTGAGCCATATTTGCCGTTTTTTAAACATCAAAAATCCGCTAAGCAGAAAAAAAATTGCCAATGAAAAAACCTAAACGCATGAAAACGAGCCTGAAGTCAGTAAATACAATCCCAAAGCCAGTAACACTTAGAGCAAGAAAGTAAACACAATCACGAAGCCAGTAACAGCCAAACAACGCAAGCCAGTAAGCCGGTGGGTTGGATTTATATTGGATAGTGAACAGGTCAGCCACATTTATAATTACAATTACAATTTTAAAACATTTCTATATTTTGTATGATATAATTAAACATTTGGGAATTTATATACAAATGATATCCCAGCTGGCAACAGTTGGACAGCACAGATTTAGGCAAATAAAGTATCAAGCAGTGTTAAGCAACATGTTATCATCAATTTTAGACAAAAAAGAATGAGGTGAAGAAAAAATTGGAACTTCATAGTTTAAAACTGAACAAACTGAACATCTTCAAAATGAAATATAGTGCTTTATTTTCTGCTGGCTCTTCACCCTATATGCAGTGTGTTGGAGTTGGAAGAAATAATGAGCATTGCCCATATTCTACCTTAATTTCTTCTTCCAGTATATGAAATAATACTGATATAATGCTATACTTAAATAGTATGACCTTAGTGAAATCTCTTGCATCTCTTTAGACCTTTGAAGTACTGATAGAATTTGGCTACATTACAAATGCAATATTTTCCTTTAGTAAATAAAATTAAACAATGCAGGAGGTATCCAAAGCATGTCCCAATGCACTTTTATCATTCTCTCATGTGTTAACTATAAAATGTGTGACACTATAGTATGAAAATAGGAATTGATCTGTTGGCCATTTTTAGAAAGCTGTTTTTGCCAGCTTGTCTTAACCCTCTTATGGACATATTAGTACATTTTTTGTGTACAGCAACGCAGCCCCTTTTGAACATATTAATATATTTGTATGTATAGCAGCTCCCATTTGAGCAAGTTAGTATAATGTATAAAATACAGTGTCATCAATAGTTAATCTCGGTCATATGCTCCTGATAAAATTATATTGTCAGGATTTTACAAGCTGTCACATGTGAGTGGCTCATACACAGTGTCCTGATAAACCCCTCAGAAAGTAACTGGTCACTGGTAATAATGCCCTCTCTGTGTGTTATCTCTGTTGCTTCTCGTTACTACTTAAATAGGGAATGAGAATGACTTGATGACAATGAGGATTAGAGCAGCTTGTGCCATACCACCCTTTTTCCTCCAGCTGTTGTAAAAGCCTCAGTGCAATTCCACTGTTAGTAAAAGGACAGGGGTCTAATGTTGAGAACAGCCGTCTGGAATGTGGAAACATGAGAGCCATCACCTCATTCCTGCTTTGTGCCCAAGATGACAAATTTACAAAAAAAACTGCCATTCATTGAATGCTTTCCTGTAGGACAAAGTAAAAATGCACTCACCAGGTGTGTATGTGAGTCGGTACACCCATAAAACTGTTTTAGCAACTGTTTCATCAGCTTCCAAATAAGATCAAGTGAGAAGGGAAAATAGAGTAAATATATATTTGTATCTATCTATCTATCTATCATACTTCTATCTATCTATCTATCTATCTATCATACTTCTATCTATCTATCTATCTATCTATCTATCTATCTAACCAATAAAGAATATCTATATACTGACACATTTTTGAAGAGCAATGTAGCCTGGGCCTATGTATCTGTAGATCTATCTATCTATCTATCTATCTATATGTATCTATGTCTATCTATATCCATCTATCTATCTAACCAATAATGAAGATCTATATACTGACACATTTTTTGAAGAGCAATGTAGCCTGGGCCTATGTATCTGTAGATCTATCTATCTATCTATCTATCTATCTATCTATCTATCTATCTATCTATCTATCTATCTATATGTATCTATGTCTATCTATATCCATCTATCCATCTAACCAATAATGAAGATCTATATACTGACACATTTTTTGAACAGCAATGTAGCCTGGGCCTATGTATCTGTGGATCTATCACTTCTCACCTATTCTGTATCTGCCTATTCATCTAATCAATTACAAGAAACCATACATGCTTGAGTCAGAATAAACAAAACTGATATAAACTTGACAGTAAAATAATATGTAACATTACTTTAAATGTATTCATTAATTTAAACCCATTTGTCCTTGAGTGAGAGATATGCATATTGTTTGCAATGAGAACTCATAGAAGCCAGTTGCTGCTCTATTTCAGGTACATTCTGATGATAAAAACAAGAGTGGGTGAAGAGTGTGAAAAAAAAAGAAATCAGTGTGGTAAAAAGAGGAGAAAGAGCAATAAGAAACTGTGGGGAAGAGGGGATAGAATGACAGGAAGCAAAATAAGACAGGCTGGGGAAAATAAAACGCAATTGTAGATAAATGAGAGAGTATGGAGAAGAAAGAGAGTGAGATAAATCTTCAACGTATTACCTTTTATATTAAATTACTAGGGAATTTTCTCATCTAAGATGACGACAATAAAATTGTAAGCCTGGCAATGCACTTTGCCACAGAATGCGAGGCTCTCCCTCCTCTAACTTGTGTGCTTTGCGATGAGCTCCTTCAGCGCTTATTGAGAGCCTCTCCCCGTCTACTTTACGGGCCTGCAGCTCAGTGCGAGACCCGCAATGAGCAGCTTTGATGGTCATTGGAGGCTGCAGCCTACCATCCACTTTCATGCTTCGCATTGCGATCCCCGCCAAAGGCGCTCATTGCGAGCCTCTCCCTATTCTCTCACCTCTGTGTCTCTTTCCCCCCTCTCCCTCCCCTGTGTCTTTTTCCCCCTCTCTCCTTCCCGCTGTCTCTTTGCCCCCTCTGAGTTTTTTTCCCTTATCTCCCACATCTCTGTCTCTTTCTCCCCCTCTCTCACCCCTGTATCTCTTTTCACCCTTTCTCCCATCTCCCTCCCCTGTGTCTTTCTCCTCCCTCTCCTTGCTCTGTGCTGTACGGGTCTGAAACCATTTGGGGGCTTGAGAAATTTGATCAATTTCCCCAAGGCAGAAAGGTTTTTCCAATTTGCGTCCTTAAAAATTACGTCTTTTCGGCCGCCACAAACTAGCTTTCAACCTCACTTATTGGCTCCCTGCCTCTCCCCCTGTGCTGTGTGTGAGGTTGTAAGTTAATTTTGTAATCAATTTGCGTCTTTTGCGTTGCTCCGAACGGCTTCCGAGTTACGGGATTGAAAAAAATGGCGGCCATTAAAACCCAATTTTTTTCAAAGTCTTGCCTTTTTCAAATTTGTGCAGGAATTGCGATGAGCGTTCATCATGGGCCTCGCAATGAGCACCTTCAGCACCCACTGCAAGCCTTTTTCTAAGTTGTGCGGGCCTCGTGAAGAGCACCAAAGGCCTGCGGCCTTCGTCGCTCATCGCGGGCCTTGCCAAGAGCGCCTTTGGCACTCCTGGCGAGCCTTTTTCTAATTATTGCGTGCCTCGCGTTGAGCGCCTTTGGCGCTCATTGCAAGCTTTTTTCAAAGTCTTGTGGGCGTCGCAATGAACGCCAACGGCCTTTGGTGCTCATTGCGCATGAGCAAGGCCGTATTTTTTAACATTGCGTGACGACAACTCACAATTACCATAACTATTATATGTGATGCTGCTGTGAGATTTACTAGTTTGGTTTCAGCAGATAAACTTCCTGAGTTGGGAGAAGACTTTGAATACACAGGAAAACCTTGTCTGCAAAATGGAAATTTGGCTGCTACAACTGCCAGTGTTCTCAACAAGACTAAAGGGCAGCTTATTCATTTACAAGAATACATGGTCCAGAGAGAGTAACAGACTACAGTAGGCAAGAAAATTGAGCCAGCTCTAAAGAATAACAGCATATAAAATGTGCAAAATGTGAAGATTGTCTTTTATTTTATTGCCTTCATTTTGCCTATTATTGTGTTTAATTATTCAAAAGATCATATGAAAAAATAATCACTGAAGTCTACTAAGACTTGAAACAGTGAACAAACTAAAAATTGCCAAGAGTCCGGTTCATTGTAACAATGTAACATTTTCTTAAAAAATTGCAGTTTTTGAGAAAAAGATAACACATTTATAACAGTTGTAAACAATTCACATATAATATTAAGGTGTGGAACTAACAATGAATACATAAAATCTATAAAAAATAAACATATAAAAGTGAGTATTTAGACAAAAGAATGAGAACCAACTGAAACCAAAAGGGATATTTAAATATATGACACATATTTTCTATTTTCTTACCGTATTGTGCACAATATGTTGAATTACTACATGTATTATACAATAGTGTAGTGAACAAATGCTTTATAATGCTGGCTAGAATTTGTATTTTGTAATGTTGTTCATATATATTATTATTTATTGATTTAACACTGTATATATTATCTATGAAAAACTATTCTACTGTTGCATATGCCAAGTATGAAGACAACTTGTCACTCGCAGCTCTTGCTGCTTCTCCAGAGATACCAGCCGATGCTGTGTGTATAAGCAATGGGCAAGTCCTTTATTAGTGGTGTTGACAGCCATACAGCAAGGCAAAGAACACCAAAACAAAATAAATAAAGCCCACTGCTTATTGGAGTGCTAACGACACTTATACAGGTCTGAGGTCACTTCCTAAGTCTATTATACTGGAATAGGATACACATATATAAACAGGACTAATAGGATAGGATCTCTCTGGCAGCATATACACGTGACAAAATGGCTGTCCCGATGAAACTTGAGAAATAGCTTTCTGTCTGTGTGGGGCCTACCGACGATCATTTTAGCAAATCCCCTGATAGTGACAACTGAAAGGATTTTTTGTTCATCCTAATAGAAAGGCTGGGGTAAAGTGCACATATTATTTTTATAAAGGTAACTTGATTCATTAGAAAATATGAACTAGGTGGAGCTTCTATTACACCTATAGACTCAACCTCTTTAGCTAATTTCATGGATAGGACCTGCAACTGCTAATCCAATAAATAGATACATTACTCTCAGTAATACTTGTGTACATGAAGCTAAAATTGTAGATGGCTAAACATGATGACTACACTGCATCGCCTTCCCTCAGTGATAGAGATCTAATGTCACAGCTATTGCACACATACCTGCATACTGTACCAATACACATAGGAGGCAGGAAGCTCTCTGGTAATTGTTTTATACTTGTGTCAGCCAGTAAATGATACAGATTATATATATATATATATATATATATATATATATATATATATATATATATATATATATATATATATACATGTATCCCTAATATTTCTGGGTCTCCTTCTGGATCTCTACCTTGTTGTGGTGAAGGGGCTTGTGTACCTCAATGAAGCTGTGAGCTATACCATATGGGGTTGCCCAAGATGGGCAGGTCATTGCAGAGAGGATAGACAAATTGCGGTCCACTGAAGAAGGAACTGGCAACCCACCCCAGTATTTTTACCAAGAAAACCATATGGATAAGCACAACACAGACAAATGTACTGCTTCCATATGGTCACCAAGAGTCGGACACGACTAATGGACTGAACAACAACAACAACAACAATTTGTCTAAGAACTGGATCCATGGCAAAAATCCTGATTACGCTCTGCCTACCTCTAAAGTGTGCAAACACATCCATGTGCTATATATTGTATATATCATACAGTATGGTATATAATGTTCAAAGACACTAGTAAAACTAAACAACAATCTGTTTCAATAGTAAAATAATGTTAATTACCTGAACAATTAATATCTAACATGGATTTACTAATTAGATTAGGTTTTAACAATACCCTGAGAGAAACTGTTTAAAATACAAAATGTGTCACCACTACCAGTGACATTTTAAAGGTGCAAATTATACTCATTTGCACCTGTTCTACCATATATGTTTACATTAATTCTGGTAGAAATGTCCACTTAACTTAACTAACCACACCCAACTGTAACTGCCTGTGATGTGTTACTGTAAGAAGAGCGTGTTGCCAAATTCACCTTGGGGCTATCATCCAGTACACTCCCTGGATTACCTCCCTTTAGTATAAGGAAATCTATTTTAGTCAATTAAAATGTATGAATAATTACAAACAACTCGTTTTTCTTGGTGATCGATATGATTACTAGTACTTTGTCAATTAAATAAAGTCCAATTAGGAAAGAGAGCTAATGAGACAGGGTTTAAGAAATAGCAGTAATGTATTAAAAGAGTATAATTAGCTTTATATTCTTTGTATTAGTGAAAGCTATTGGTCATATTTAAACTACACCTAATCCCATCACCATTTATTTAGTCACTTAGAATCCTATGCAGAATGCTGTTTTTCTAGTGGTGGTCAGTTTTTGAATTAAATAGTGGTACCCATGCAAAAGAAAGATTATTTCAAAGCTTATCAGGAAAATAAAGATAATAAAATGAAAGCTTCACTTGAAAGGACTCACTAAGTACCTGCAAAATCTTCTTATTCTGCAGGTATACAGGTTTTATCAAATCCAACGCTGCAGGCTCCACATGGAGCATGGTGAAAGGCATGTTTCAGGGTGGGAAGCTAACATGGGGCCTCATTCAATTGCAATTTGACCAATTGAATAGGGCTCTAAATAAGCATTTTTTTTATGAAGTATTTAGTTAGTGAAAATCTTGCTTTTGGATAGATGCTCACTAACTAAAAACTTCTTTAAAAAAATATGTTATGTCCTTATTTAGAGCCCTATTTAGTTGGCCAAATTGCAATTGCATGAGGGCCATGGTAGTCAAGGGAGTGCCCACCTGGTAGGTTGTTTGCATTTGTTCTGCCTATTATTAAGAATAAATAATAAAAGTACTGTAGTATGCAACGATTAGATGTTATAATTGGGTGTCATAGTGAGAAGGTTAAAAAAATTCTATAATATCACTGATTCATTACACCTGCTTTTATATTCCTGAATAAGATATTCCTAAGGGCAGTTAAGAAAAAAACTGAAGATCTACTGGTCTTGGAGTAAGCATATTACTGTTTTACATGCCTTATATGTGAATCATACTACCTCAGAGGAAGTGTTTTGTATCTTCTTTAGAATGAAAGAATACTGGATTTTCATAAGTAAGAAGTGTCATCTTAAATAACCGACTTGTAAGCTCTTCAACTTATTTATTATTTTTGTCCAATAAAGAAGGTCTCATCACACAAACATCTAAAGGCACATGAAGACGGGGACAGCAGAGGTAGAGTTGGATAGATGGATTGATGATGTCACTGAAGCAAAGAACATGAGCTTGAGGGAGCTCAGAGGGGCAGTGTCTGGCATGCTGCACTCCATAAGGTCATGCATAGTCGAACACGACTGAACAACTAAACAACAACAAAGCAACATATTCATAGTGGTTCTATGGACAATCCCAAAGCTTTATTAAAAGAAGAAATTATATATAGCCCAGATATTGTACAGTTGAAATCAGCGCAAATGTAGAAATTAAATCCATTCCGAAAAAATCAAGTTTATGTTAAATTGCATGTTATATTCCCATGTAAACATTCATTAGTACTTTTGTAAATAAAATCACCACATAATGTCACATTTTTAATATACTCCTGTGAAGAACCTGACAATGCAAAAAAAATGACACTTTTTGCAATCTACAATGGTCCTTTAAAATATGACTATTATATTAAACTAGCGAATTGCCCGTCAAAAAATGACGGCAATGAAATTGTAAGGTAGCTAATGCTGTTTAGTGTGTAATAATGAAATATATAATACATTAATAAATGAATATACTTTACCTATTTTAAAGCATTGTGTGGAAGAGCTGTGAATGTGTGTTGATGTTGCTGCAGCATTAGTGGTGTGGATCTGCTGTGTAAGCGTGCTGAATGTGTGCAGTGTAACACTGTGCGTGCGCGAGCCCAAACCGTTGTCGTGTACTTCCGCATTGGCGTCAAATGGCGAGTAATGTGTGTTATACGTTTGTATCGGAATATCCGTAGGTGTTTTGTGGTGTTTTGCGAGTTTCTTGTGGTGTTTTGCGAGTTTAGAGTGCTGTAGCCTCGTTTTCGTTTTGTTCGGCGGCCATTTTTTCTCTCGCTTCGTTTTTTTTTTAGTCTCTAAACTGTTTTATTTGAAGTAAAATCGAGGTGTAAGTTGTATTTTTGAGGTGCTGGGTGCTCCCTCTTGGTGTAGGTAAGTTTTTTATGTATGTATTGTGTTTTACATTTTGTAATGTTCGCGAGTTGCGTCCGAGTGTTGCGAGGCCGTAATGTGTGTGAACGTGTGTCGTATGTTGTTTGCGAGTGTCGTAATGTGTGTGAACGTGTGTCGTATGTTGTTTGCGAGTGTCGTAATGTGTTGCGACGTAAATTTTTTTTTGCAAGGGTCGCAGTTGCTGCAACTGAAGACCTCCCTTTGCGAGGTCCTCAGGTGCTGGCATGGAGCGCCTGCGGCGCTCCAAGCCAGCAACTGAGGCCCTCGCTTCGCGAGGGTCCTCAGTTGCTGGCAAGGAGCGCCTTCGGCGCTCCCTGCCAGCAACTGAGAACCTGGCACAGTGCCCTCGCTACGCGCGGCCCGCGACTCGCTGCGCGAGCCGCGGCCCTCGCTACGCGAGGCCCGCGACTCGCTACGCGAGCCCCGGCCCTCGCTTCGCGAGGGCCGCGGCTCGCTACGCGAGCCCGCAGCGTTAGCAACAACTCGTACGCTCACAACTATATATGTGATAAAATAACTAAGCTCATCAGAGAATGAACTAACCTTAATAGGTTAGTTCTATGGACATGATAATCCTCTCTGAGAGCACCTCTTTTAGCTCACTTGTGCACTTCACAGGGAGAAATATCATGAAGTACGGTATATCAGTCTGGTCTCATTCAAAAGAGTGACCCAGCCCCGAAATACCAGGCAATTCTACCCTGAACAGGAGAAACCGCAAACCCCAGATGCGTTTTGTCCTTTATGGGCCTCGTCAGTAAGGTGCAGCTGAACTCCCTAAGGCACAGCGAGCAAGGGGTCCAAGTCTGGAGTTCCCTATCTCCCTTAGGGAGACTAAACCCCAAGGGTAATTTGCATAAACAAAATAACTAAGTCAGACATGCTCATCAGAGAACGAACTAACCTTAATAGGTTAGTACTATGGACATGATAATCCACTCTGAGAGCACCTCTTTTAGCTCACTTGCGCCCTTCACAGGGAGAAATATCATGAAGTATATCAGTCTAGTCTCACTCAAAAGAGTGACCCAGCCCCGAAATACCAGGCAATTTTACCCTGAACAGGAGAAACAGCAAACCCAGACGCATTTCGGCCTTTATGGGCCTCATCGGTGAGGTGCAGCTGAACTCCCTAAGGTACAGTGAGCAGGGGGTCCACATCTGGAGTCCCCTATGACCCTTAGGGAGACAAAACCCCAAGGGTAATTTGCATAAACAAAATAAGTCAGAGGTGCTTATCAGAGAACGAGGTTGCTCTCAGAGTGGCTTATCATGGCCATAGAACTAATCTATTAATGTTTGTTCGTTCTCTGATGACCACCTCTGACTTAGTTTTTTTGTTTATTATATTAAATATGAAAAAGATTACATGGACACTATTACCATTGTTTAAAGAACAAATGTATGAAGATATTAACAGAGTAGGTAAACATTTCTGTTACAGATTAGGTAAGAATATTTCCAAAGAAATTTCAGTAAGAAGGACTAGTTGAGGTTAGATAACCAAACATAAAATGTATGCTTTCAAAACAGAAAAATGAGAAGCAAATAAAACAAATGGAATGCACGAACAGGTGAAGATTACCTGGTTTAGCCAAGGGATGTACTACCACGAGTGATGAGGGCCTCTGCATACTGCCTCGCAGACGTACCCAGCTTTGGCTCTTCCGCTTGTGCATTCTTATTATTGATGGCTGAACCCAGTCTGTCAGCCATATGTAATCTTCAAAAACTGCTATATCAAAGGGATGGCCTACAAAATATTCACAAATAATATATTATATGAATTATATACGCAGATAATTCCAAAATGATGCACTAAACATATACTAAAAACATCATCAATAAGCATTTTTAGAATTGCATTTTCAAATACTACTGTATATGAAGAAATTTATATATGTCTCATGGCTTATGTGACAATAACTGTATATTTCAATGTCTAAAATAATTGAATAATCTGAGATCTTAATACATGAAAGCTCACTTGCCAACAATAAAATGCTTCACCTAATTTTTTCTACTAATGTACAAAGAGATCTTAACACGTCAGACACCTTAACATTTAATACACGTGATTCAACTCTCAAAAGTTGTGCTACAAAAATTAAGACTTATTTTTATACAATTTAGAAATGTATTTTTCGTACGACAACAGAAACTTCCTCTGACAAACCTGATATTCGTGCGTCTGGTGCAGTCAGTCAATTTGGAAGTAATAAATTATTTCTCAAAAGAGTTGTGTTCTGACATACAGAAATGATATATGTGAGAAAAAGGTCTTAGAAGGTCTTAACAATATTTATAAAATTAACGATTGCAGGTTAATGATCAAGCCCAAAGTTTCTGTTTAGCAATCATATATATAATTAGTAAAATCCACAAAAATATTTATAAAAATGCTCTTGAACAATGGTAAATAATAAAAATAATTTATTTCTGGATCAAAATATAAATTATTTTAATAGGCACCGCCACCACAGTGATTAGGTTTTGA
Organism: Discoglossus pictus; assembly: GCA_027410445.1. Lineage (NCBI taxonomy): Eukaryota > Metazoa > Chordata > Amphibia > Anura > Alytidae > Discoglossus > Discoglossus pictus. The sequence goes on along the minus strand of CM050163.1, from coordinate 177,283,545 downwards.
TTTGTATGGCTGGGAAATAATGGACCACAATCCGCAGTACAGAAATGATTGAGTTTGACCTTGGAGATTATATATTACTTTGCCATTTAAAGTGACACTGCATAGTTTCCAAATATGGCATCATTTAAAACCATGGGCAATAACAAGTACTTTATCAACTGAATGTTATTAAAAAATGCATCTTTCCACAGTCAATATTGAAGTCAGCCTTTCTGATCCACTCACAAATAGATCCTTGCCACTAATTAATGATTAGCGCATTAGGCATTGGGCCATTGTCTTGAGTGCAGTCACCTCCACTAAAAAAAGACTGAACATGACAACATATTAAAATGCACAAGAGAGATACAAAACACTATAGAGTAAAGGGTTCTCCAATATGTATACATGAACAGTCTTATTCAATTCAGCAAATTCTAAAGGGCTCTATATAAGCACAGAGCATATTTTTTTACAGACGTTTTTAGTTAGTGAAGACCTTGCTTTTGGATAGAAGTTCACTGACTAACAACTTCTGTAAAAAAAATATGCTGTGTGCTTCTATAGAACCCTTTAGAATTTGCGGAATTGCAATTTAATAAGGCTGAAAGATACTACAGTAATATCTCTCTAGCTACTACACAGAGGTGGCAAGTGTCATATAGAAACCTGTCCTACCATGGGCTGGTAAAAAGGTTCACAGTCTTGTTTATTCCATGTAGATGACTTTAAGAGTAATTTCTTGAAATATATAAGGTCCCAATATTGTTCATTCATCAGAAGAAGTTATCATTAAAGAATACCAATTTTGAAAAAGTTTGAATAATAATAATAATATATTCTATGTATTTGTCATGTGTGGCTAATATCTATTAGAATTACTATACATATTTGCATGTACAATGTATTTTGATTCTCTGAGACACTATCAGTGATCTTAGATTCTAACAATCTCTGATTCACCCAAGAAAGAACATGTGGTGAGTGTGTATCTGAGTGTGTGGAAGAGCTGTGAATGTGTTTTGATGTTGCTGCAGCATTAGTGGTGTGGATCTGCTGTGTAAGCGTGCTGAATGTGTGCAGTGTAACACTGTGCGTGCGCGAGGCCAAACCGTTAGCGTAGTCGTGTACTTCCGCATTGGCGTAAAATGGCGAGTAATGTGTGGTATACGTTTGTATCGGAATATCCGTAGGTGTTTTGTGGTGTTTTGCGAGTTTCTTGTGGTGTTTTGCGAGTTTAGAGTGCTGTAGCCTCGTTTTCGTTTTGTTCGGCGGCCATTTTTTCTCTCGCTTCGATTTTTTTTTAGTCTCTAAACTGTTTTATTTCGAGTAAAATCGAGGTGTAAGTTGTATTTTTGAGGTGCTGGGTGCTCCCTCTTGGTGTAGGTAAGTTTTTTATGTATGTGCTGTGTGTATGTATTGTGTTTTACATTTTGTAATGTTCGCGAGTTGCGTCCGAGTGTTGCGAGGCCGTAATGTGTGTGAACGTGTGTCGTATGTTGTTTGCGAGTGTCGTAATGTGTGTGTCGTACTGTTTGGGTTGCGACGTGAAGTTTGCGAGGGTCGCAGTTGCTGGCATGGAGCGCCTTCGGCGCTCCATGCCAGCAACTGCGGCCCTCGCTTTGCGAGGTCCTCAGTTGCTGGCAAGGAGCGCCTTCGCGAGGGCCGCGGGCTCGCATAGCGAGCCCGCAGCGTTAGCAACAACTCGTACGCTCACAACTATATATGTGATCTAGTGCGGCCGAAACTACTACATCTTTACTACATATTGGTCTGTCATGCATAATAATATTTATATTCCTATTTGTTTAACGGAAGAATTGCTGTTTCTCCTGGTACCATATATAGATAGTAAAGTTAAAATGTAAAGATAAGACAATTACTGTACAGTGTGTAAAATATTGTCACTAATGTTTTTTTGTGTCTATCTTTTGTTTACTGTTTAACATAAAGAAGCAAAAAAAATAATTTTTTAACAAACATTGTTGGAAAAATTGATTGTGAACATGAATATTCTTTATAGAAATTGCTAAATGTGGATACTACAGAAAAGTATGTAAATATATTACCCCTGAACCTCACCTACTTCATTCTGGGAAAGTGTCTGCCGGTTTGATCCATCCAGATGAGATGATTCAATGGCGGATCTCTTGGAGTCACACCAATACAGTTTATCTGTTACAAACTCCACGGTTATGCCACTGGGCCACACCAAGTCAGTGTTAACTAGAACCATTCTGTCTGATCCATCAAGATTGGAGCTTTCTATTTTGGGATTGGTCCCTATATCCGTCCAGAACACTCTCCTACGACAATAACAAAATAGTGAGAACAACATTTTTAATTTGAAGTTGTAATTCATACTTTTCCCTAGAATCAATAAAATAATCTTCTCAGAGGGACCCTGCCATTGAAGTCCTCCATAGCACCAGCAATAGCTTAGAAACTCTAGCAGTACCATCAAATTCTAAGCCCGTATCGGCACCGGCACACCCGCAAAGGCTGTGGGCTTGAAATTCGGCTGCGTTACAGAGCTATTAAATTGAAGCATGCCGAGAGTTACGGGCCATAGACGCCAACCCGTAAACCATTCTTGCCCATGTTGGATGTGAGGCCGTGAACATGATCAATTAGTCAAACCCGTGGTTACGGGTTTAGACAGAGCCAATGGCAAATTAGATCGTCATCATTACGTCACTGAAAAATGGAGGTTAGATTTCAAAACCTTACAGGTTTCAGATATGAGTTCTGATCCGACCCACATTCCAGAAATAATGCAATATTAATAAATCAGTAAATATGATATTCTAGTCCATGCAAGTTCCATTATATGTATTAACACATTGATTGCAATGATCGATATAACACGAAAATTAAACATAAGAAAATTTTAATTTATATTGCAGATTTGCGGGCTTGAGAATGTTGTGCTATTAACTTAATACCTAAAATCACTTTCCCTTTAATTGAAAATACAGTAGTGTGTGTATATGGCATTTACAGTGCTATCTATAAGACTTTAACCCCCTTGCGAGTCCTCTCTAGTACCCGTAGGCTTTTTGGCTCCATTTGCGGGTTACAGGCCTAAACATCAGTGGATTCGTAGCAATTTAAGAGCAATTTTTAATCGTAATCATTACGGGCTTGACAGATCAAAGGATTTGCGGCTGTGGAGTTCAAATTTTGACATCCCGTAGGGTTTTTCCACCTGTAACCCACAGATAGCGAGCCTTTCCTCTCGCCTACTGAACGGGCTGCTCATTGCAGGGTTCGTTAACCTGCAAGTTTAGTGCTTCAGGATCCCTGTTGAAGCCATTGACGAAACGCATGCGTCAGATCCAGCTGTAGCTCCTGTCCAACACCTGTGACGTCATAAGAGGGCGCAAGATTCCCTTACAACTCAGTCTGCATTGTGCAACAAAACCTACAGATGCCCAGATGACTGAATTCTGTGTCCTGTAGGGTGAGTAGGCAGCTAGGGGATTAGTCCTAGGCAATACAGTATAGGGCCAATTAGTTGTTGCATTTAGGGAAACGGGTTGAGTAGTGGATCCCCAACCTCCACTACAACAGGAGTAGATAGGGCCACAGTGTAACGTTTCACAATATATCCCCACTTGGCAACATAATATAGCAGCTACCCTGTACAGCACTATTGCTGAATTTATATCTATGTATATGTTGGTATTGAGGGTGCTGCTCATAAGCATTATTGAAGTACATAGAATATTAGGACTTATGCACTGTATAAGACATTGTGCTCTTATAAAATATGTACTAATTTACATTTTGGTTAACTATTTTCATATCTGATATATTCCTGCCTGAAACCTGTGTACTCCTATTTGCTCTGACCCTGTGGCCAATTTCACACATATACTCTACGCCCAGGTTTTATGGTGTATGACAGGAACGCTCTTGTTTTTACAATCTATATATTTTTTTACTCTATGTACTTTACCTTTTAATCAACTTCAATAAAAGTTATATTTTATTTATATGGCATCTTACTGGTCTTTATTTCGTCTATAGAATCAGACTCAAAATTTTGGGAATCATTAATTGGTCAGGTTCAAAGGTGTTCTTTTCTGTCTCTCCCAGTTTTGCAATAGTTAGCGGGTTGCTTTAAGGGACCAATTTAATAGCCGTAAGTCTTGCGGGCTACGTTACGGGCAACGTTTTTTCACAGGCAGAGAGTTAAATAGGGCTGTAGGGATTGTGTATTATTTTGCTACCTATTTGTTCAATGAAAGAAATTAAAAACTGTTAAAAACCAGTCACAGGTTTTTCATCATAAACGAAACACTTTGGGGGAAAGATTTATTTGGCCATATTTTCCGGACAACATCGTTGATTCAAATAAATATACTTTAAGTTATAATAGACACTAAGCCTCAAAACTGATGGGCTTGAACAAGTGTTTATAAAATCCTTCTTTTCCTTTACCACCATCTTGATTGGCAAAGAGCAGCCAATGAAATTACAGAGGGAAGGTCAATTTTATAGAGTTTTCAGAATGAATTGATTATAATATAGAATATAAATTGAGTATTGATTCTGGAGAAAAGCTGGCTATTATAGTTGATTATTATAACTGATACACTGTCAGGCAGATCCTGAGTGCTTCTAAGTCATGTAGCTGTGAGGTATTTATAATCCTCAAGAAAAAATTAAGTTCACATTTTCACACAACAGCCACTTATGTCTCTCCTTAAGTTGTATATGTATAGAAAGGAAACATATCGTGATTTACATATAATTGCTTTAAAAGTTGTATTGTATTACTTCTTACTTTGCCAGTGGATGAACACAAATTCCTCTTGGTTGATGCAAGTTTTTGTGAATGATTTTTTCTCTGTTTTTTCCATTTAGATCACTCCTTTCAATGCAGGGTTGTCTGAATAAAAAATACCATCTATTAGACAAACCACACAACTCCTAATTTAGTCATCAAATTTATATTTTATATTATTACTGTTCAAAAACAACACACCATTCCCACATTAAAGATGTGTATGTTGGATATATTTATAACAGATAAGTCTGGTGTAACAATGGAAAGCTCTCCATTAACACAGAAGCCCAGTAGTGCAGCCTTACACAAGATAGTGACACAGACAGGTACACATCATTATATTTCATATTTATGTCAGTGCTCCATTAAAGGACCACTGTGGTTATTTTTTTTTTATATATTGATTCTTGAAAAAGTAAACAGGATAATATGCAAACTGTTTTTAAAAGCAAAAAAATAAACAAACACATCTTTTATATGCTGCAACTTTTAAATGCAATTATTCTTTTTTCCATCCTGCTGTCTGTTACTTTCACAAGTTGGTGTGTCTTCATAAAGTAATGATAATAAACTTAGTCCTGCTGAGAGCATTGGCAGATTTATTTATTTTCCTCATATTATGTAGGATGGTGTTATTATATGTATTCTGTTTGCTTTCCGTTACTAGTTGTGCATTGACTTAGAGAGATAGAACTTGATAAATAAAGCTTAATGAATCTAGCTCAACATGTCTATTGCATTTTTGCATTAGGACTAATGCTATCAATTTCCCCATTCTGTGCAGAATAGTACAACTAGAGACACATGCTAAATCTAATAATTATATGACTGTAAATGTAATTATTGTGTAACCTGAATGATTTATATGGACATATATTCATGTTTGCTTTAGTTATCTCATAGGAATAACAAAAAATGTATATAAGACTATTGCTTTTTACACATTTTGATATATATTTTCTATTAACATAACTTATTAATCTGCACATTAGTTTTAAAGTATATTTAGTAAAAAATTATTTTAATGGTATATAATAGGCAATATTGAAGGAGCTTCTTGCTCATAACACCAAATGGTCAGATCTGTTGATATCAATGACCAAACTTGTTTGTTAATGGTCTCTCTGTACTTAGAACAGAAAACACAGACAAAAGACTGAATTGAGCTAGTTTAGATGACCAGCCAACCAATTAAAGTACCCATACAGGGGGAGGAAATAGAAAATGTACACAGTTTATATGCTGCCTATAAATATTTACCATTAAAGGACCACTGTATGATTATTTTTTTTAAAAAAGACATACTGCCCATGTAGGCAGTGTGCCAAAGAATGAGAATTGAGCACATTATTTAAAACATTAGGATTACTTATTTATAAAACATGTCATTTTTATTCCATGTGACTCCATTTGTAGTTCTGATCTAGCAATACATATCCTCATTTGCGGCTACTCTCCAGGCTCTGTGAGAGTAGCAAAGGAGGACATGTATTGCTTGATCAGAGCTGCAAATGTTATCACCTAAAATAAAAAATAAAACATTTGAAAAAATAAGTAAGCTCAAGTTTTTTTTTCTCATAATAATATCAGTTCTTATTCTTTGATACTAGGCATATTGCATGTGTAGACAGTATGTCAATTTCAGGTTAAATAAATATACACATTATGTGATCCTTTAAAGGGATATGTAAGTGAGCTGGATTTCAAATGTTTCCTAATAAACAGCTACTAGAAAATATGTATTATATTGAAAAGCTGAATGCACTTACATATTTATTTGCTAGATGCTAATATATGGATGTGCACACCGCTTGGAAGCTTACATAAAGTGTGCCCTGCAGGGTACAGTGTGTGACCTCTAAAGGAAATGATGATTGCTGGGGTCACAGCTGAAATTGCCAATAAGGAGACAGGCAGAGAGAAAAAAACAAAACACAACTGACAGATTGTGATACAAATGTTTCAGTCTTTACTTCCTCCTGATTGGCCAAAACAATTTTTAAATTGTATACTAATTTAGCCAGGGTTTGGAGGGTGTTAACCCTAAGTTTAAACTGACAGAAATTAAAAGACATTTCGCTAACTTTAAGGTAAGTGGTTAAATGCTTATTTTGCTATTTTTTCATGCAACAATGTTATCATACACTACTAATTTCTACTATATCAGATGCACTCATAATCCAGCTCACTTACATATTCCTTAAGACGTCTCTTTTATGGACGTGCATTACTGTATAATTATTTGCATTTTCAACATAACTAATGAAATGGTATTTAGTACATACCCCCTGTCTGTCCAATACAGTTTTCTGTTAATTGCATCCGTGCTAATACCCTCAGGCATGTCTAGACCTTCAGAAATAATCATTTCACGCCCAGTGCCATCCACATTGACACTTTCTATTCGCTTTAATGCTGAATGTGCAAAGTAAATCTAAGAATAAAATTAGACAGATATACAAAGTATTACTTGAAGATTGCAAGTTACTCGGGGCCTAGGCTACATAAACATTACTTTACTGATGACATAAAAGCAATAAAAATTAAGGGACAGACACAGGTCACTGTGCTATGTTTTACATTTGATTTGTTAATTCGCTTAACAAATGATCAAAGTTACAGTTACACAAAACCTATAATTTTTTTGTACATATACCGTATTTTTCCGTGTATAAGACGGTATTTTTTACCAATTTTTTTAAGTCTAAAATAGGGGGACCGTCTTATACACTAATTGTTGCAATTACATACCCTGGTCTGGTACTGTAATGCTGCATCTGGCCACTAGATTTAAGGCAGGAGAAAAGACACACATTTGGAAATGTATTGCCATTCCAATTAGATTGCATTACACTGCAAGTGTGCATAAAAATGTGTATGTTATAAGTTTTTATTGTGTTACACATATATTTTAGGGCACTTTCTGTCATGATTTTCACTATTTCCATTCCGGCTCAATATCCTTGTGATCACATCACTTATTACTCAGTCGCTATGTGCAGGATCACAAAGATATTGAGCTGGAATGGAAATCAGTGAAAATCATGGAAGAAAGTCCCCTTAAATATATGTGTAACACAAAAAAAACGTATAAAATACAAATGTTTAAGCTCACAAGCAGTGTAATTCAATCTAATTGGAACAAGCATTTCCAATACGTCTTTTCACCTGCCTTAAAACAGCGGATCTAGTGGTCAGATGCAGCATTATAGTGTGATACACATCGTAAATGTGCTGATCAACTTGTGTGTGGCATGTGTGTTGTGTGTGGCATGTGTGTGATGCTTGTGTGCGTATAAATGCATATTTTATACTTTTTTATTGTGTTACACATATATTTAAGGGCACTTTGCGTCATGATTTTCACTGATTTCCATTCCAGCTCGATATCTTTGTGATCCCAGTGTAATCTGGAAAAATGCAATGCAGATCTCGACTGAGTAATAAGTCATGTGATCACAGGGATATTGAGCTGAAATGGAAATCAATGAAAATCCCTTAGATATATGTGTAACACAATAAAAACTTGTACAATACACATTTGCATATTTATTTCTTTATACATTTTGAGTAATAAGTCATGTGATCACAGAGATATAGAGCTGAAATGGAAATCAGTGAAAATCATGACACAAAGTGCCCTTAAATATATGTGTAACACAATAAAAACGTATAAAATACACATTTGCATATTTATTTATTTATGAATTTTGGGCTCCAAAAATAGAGGTCGTCTTATACATGGGGTCATCTTATAGACGGAAAGATATGGTACCTAGATTATACAAGATGTTAGCTTGTAAAACAGAACCACTTAGAAAATAGTAAATATATTATTGTATAATATAGTAAATTATATTACAGACAAAGAAGCAGTAAATAAGATATCTTATAGGGCAAATTCAAACTAAACTTTGCTTAGTTTGCCAATTGCTGCTGCATGAGAGAGGGAGCCACCATTAGAAGTGACATTAATTTCCATTTCAGTCACAGCTGTAGCAAATATATATATCTATATATCTATATATATATATATATATATATATATATATATATATATATATATATACAGCTTTTATCAATAAAAAAAAGTGCTATAACTTTTACACATAGAATACTACTGCTGTAAGTGTACTCTGTTATGAAGGAGCAGCTGGTGTTTAGGTGTAATTACTGCTTTAAATAACAACGTGTACGCCTTCTTGTGTACAGTGGGATATTTTTCATTTTATGGTGGAAAAGCCATTTGATCATTTTTTGACAAAGAACCCCAAACTTTTGTAATGTTTAAATCACACTCTTTTAAATACAGGGCAGGGGGTCTTTCCTGTTAGCTGACACAGCAGTGTCGGCCATCGACCACTGGGTGGCGTGGCCAAGATTTGAGTGAATTTCTTTTTAGTGTAAATCTTATCATCTGCCAGTACCCTAAACCCTAACCCTAAACCCTGACCTTAAACCTTAACCCTAAATCTTAACCCTAAGCTAGGAAACTGACTAAAATCTCGGCTGCACCACCTAGTGCCCGATGGCTGCAACTGAAGACAGCTAACAGGAAAAGTCCCAGGGCAGAATATTTGATACTTTACTGTCCCAGATAAAAAAGATGAATGTAATTTATTTTGTTCTATGGATAAATTGCAATATGTTATTTCAGTTACCCAGAAGTTTACAAATTATATAATTTAACAATTTGTGAATCTTAAAATGGCTGAAGAAAACAAGATGCAGTCAACGTGTGCAAAATATTTTTTTTTTAGTCTATGCTCACATTTTCTGGAGCAATTTATTATATGAGCATGTTTAATATCAACAAAATTAAATTTGTAATTTCTATAATTGGTAGAGGAGGGTTAATGGTGCCTAAATAGTACAAATGCTTTCTTTGTTGTATTAACTAAACATAGAAGTGACCACAGGGGCGTACAAACTGGGAGGGGATAAGGGGGACAAATCCCCCCCAGATCTGTATATTGAACGTTAAATCATTTTTAAGCCGCATGGATGTGATTTGCTCCTTCTACTGCTATTCCCACATGGTATTTGATGATAAGTATGTACATTTAGTCAAGGGTGTAGGAACTGGGGGGGGGGGGGGGGGGATGAGAGGGACGGTCCCCCCACCCCCAGATTAAATGAATAGGGGACACAAAACATAGCAAAATGAAACTTAGTAGTTTTATTGAATTTATTATAATGGACTTTAGAGGAGTAAACATATTTCCTAACTTATATACAGTTCCTCCTATGACTGATTTGTTTATACATTGATATTTAATTTATAAATTGAGAGTATTCTAGGTAATTGTCATTTTCCATTATAACAGAAATAAGGAGATGAACTTTATCTGAACTTAAATGGCAAGTTACAAATAAAATGTTGTTTCTTTAGTATTAAAGAGCACTCTTAGAAAAGATTAACTATATATGTAAAAGTTATGGAATTTGCAAGTTTGCCCATTGCTCCTCCATGGTTGTGAAGAGCAGAAACTACCATATTAAATTGAATTAGAAGCTGAGATGATTGGGTTAAACATTCAAGAGCCAGTGCTGGAGCCAATCAAACTGCAGAGGAGTTATAAACGGTGACAGATATATTCATGTTCTTTGTTCACAACACCTAACAATAAATCTTGTACCAGTAAATCCACAAACTTATCAAATATGTTTGCACTTTTATATGTGAATTATTTAATATAAGAACAACCTGTGTTTAGGTAAAACTTTCCCTTTAAGAAAATATTTCCCCATTACTTCTACCACAAAAAATAACATTAACGGGAATAGGCATCTCAGTGTTAATAGCATGGCTGGTAAAGCCTCATATTTATAATATAGTCTTCTAAAGAACTTGAACTTATAAGTTTAAGTTTTTTTTGAAAAAATATTTTATGGTCATAACTGCTAATATGTGAAGTCTGTCTTTAAACTCTCTGCACTGGTGCTCATACATGTGTTATAGTGATTAGAAACTGCACATTCAACGTTAATGCCAGGTAATATTGCCCTCTTGTGGTTTTATATTATCACTACAAGCAGGAAAGAACTAACATTGGTCAAGAAGCTTTAAAGGAATTCTGTCACTCCAAAAACAAGTTGGTTTCATATTAAGCAGAGTTAAACACAATCTATATATTGTACTAGCCTTCTGTTGAGTAAATAATTTCAGAGATATTCAGCATTGTTTGTGTGAATCCTGAATGCTAATGTGCAAATTAATAAATGTAGATTACTTGATAAGGTTGGGGAAGGGTATCTAACTGCATGGTAACATCGGGGACACATTGTTTTTGTAACCACAAAAAAACCAAAGCAGACAGTGGTACTAATTAGCACACATAAAGCAACTAATTAGTCTTGATGGGCTACCCATTTGCATAATAATGCTGAATACCATGGGCATATTTAGGGTATATGCGGCCACCTGCCATTCAGATGTGTGGGGCCCATGACCACTTTCAGCTCCTCCTTTCCATATCTCAAATCCTAAGTTTATGTGTGTATGAAGTATGTTATGTCAGTCCTTGGCCCCTCCTCTTCTCCATCCATACATCCTCACTTGGTACCCTAATTAACTCTTTTGGGTTTCAGTATCATCACTCAAATCAATCTCTCAGCACCAGACCTATCCCCCTCTCTTCTAGCACGTGTTTCCAACTGCCTCTCTAGTATATCCTCCTGGATGTCAGCCCTCCTTCTCAAACTCAACATGTCTAAGACTGAACTCTTAATCTTCCCACCATCTACTACAGCTTCAATTCCTCACATCTCTCTCTGTCAACAACACTATCATCACTCCCACCTCCCAAGACCGTTGTCTTAGGGTTCTACTGGACCCTCCTCTGTCTTTTATTCCGCACATACAGTCACTAACTAAATCTTGCCTTCTCCATCAAAAAAACATCTCCAAAATACGTAATTCCCTTACACAAGACACAACTAAAATCCTAATACATTCCCTCATCATATCCCATCTTGACTACTGCAACGGGCTTCTTGCTGTCCTGCCCACCTCCCGTCTATTCCAACTTCAGTCCATAAGGAATGCATCCTCTAGACTCATCTGCTATACTAAACACTCAGTGTCAGCATCACCTTTCTGTCAGTCACTCCACTGGCTTCCCGTAGCCTCCAGAATAACATTTAACATCATGACCCGAACGTATAAAGCCCTCAACAACTTCTCAGTGCACCTCCTTATATCTCTCTGCTCTCATCTCCAAATACTCCCCCCACCCGCCCTTTTCGTTCTGCTAACGACCTTTGTCTTTTTACCACTCTTGTCACCTCCTCTCATTCCTGCCTTCAGGACTTTTCTCGTGCTGCCCCTATTCTCTAGAATTCCTGCCTCGCTCCACCAGACTATCCTTCTGCCTCACAACCTTAAAAACCTCACAAAAAAAAAAACATCTGTTTAAAGAAGCCTATCAATTTCCACCCTAACACGCACATCACTTCTCCCCCTCCTGTACCACACCCAAAAGCTTTAGATTGTAAGTCTGCGAGTTTTCAATCTTGCACGGTGCTTTGGGGAAAGCTCTATGGACACTGGATTCTAAGCTCAAAGACAGGGCCCTCTATCTTTTGTAATGTGTTAATAATGCATTTGCCTTTGCCTGGAACTTAACCCATGTATATAGTGCTATAGAATATGTTGGAGCATTACAAATAAACAATAATAATAATGAATAGTAAAGTGTCACTGCATATAGACATTTCTGTGTATATACAAGCATAATTCACTGTGCACTGTATCTTCAGGCAGCTTGCTACGCCGTGAAAATGTGCTGCCCAAGGCCTGGGCCTGTTGGGCCTAGGCAGAAACATACCCCTGCTTAATATTCTAAGGAATAATTTACCATTAAAAATGGAGAGTACAATTTATAGACAGTTTTTCACGCTAAATAACATAAATAAAATAAATAAATAACATGACATTGGGGTGGCAGTTCATTTAAGTTAATGTTGTACAGCTTTATCAATAAAATTATTTTATTTAGCGCCCCAATACAATTTTAGAGAGAAACATGAAACACTAATAATACAGTACCTTACCCTATTGTCGCCTGGGTCATAGTCCATTGCAAAGACTCTCCCCATTTGTGATTCAACAATGGTGTCATATCCTAACCCATCAAAGTTGATCCTTCGAATGTCAAATACATTTGCAAAAATCAAGAATGGGCGAGAACCTGTAATTGGGCACAAAAATATATCCAAAAATATAAGAAATGAATATTGTATTAACATTTATTTCGGTGACCTATTAATAATTTAAGTGGCTAATTACCTTACAAGTCACTTTGCAGTGGCAAATTAATTTTCAAAATAAAAAAAGAATTCTTAGTAATTAAAAACAGTGATATTCACAGACACATATATATTATTTTCAGGAGAAGATGGAGCAAGTAGTGAGAAGAGCGGGGGAGGGAGAGGAAGCCATAGCGCGCTGTAATTAGCTTCCTCCCACTAGACACCATTATTATGTAACTAGCGAATTGCCCGTCAAAAAATGACGGCAATGAAATTGTAAGGTAGCTAATGCTGTTTGGTGTGTACTACTGAAATATAAAATACATTAATAAATGAATATACTTTACCTATTTTGAAGCATTCTGTTGAAGAGCTGCAATCTGTTTTGATGTTGCTGGAGCATTAGTGGTGTGGAGCTGCTGTGTAAGCGTGCTGAATGTGTGCAATGTAATAGTGTGCGTGCGCGAGACCAAACCGTTAGCGTAGTTGTGTACTTCCGCATTGTCGTAAAATGGCGGGTAATGTGTGGTATGCGTCTTAACGGAATATCTGTAGGTCTTTTGTGGTGTTTTGCGAGTTTCTTGTGGTGTTTTGCGTGTTTAGAGTGGTGTAGCCTCGTTTTCGTTTTGTTCGGCGGCCATTTTTTCTCTCGCTTAGCAAATTTTTTAGTGTTTAAACTCTTTTATTTTTAGTTAAATGAAGGTGTAAGTTGCTTTTTTGAGGTCCTGGATGCTCCCTCTTGCTGTAGGTAAGGTTTTCATGTATGTGCTGTGTGTATGTATTGTGTTTTGATTTTTGTAATGTTCGCGAGTTGCGTCCGAGTGTTGCGAGGCCGTAATGTGTGGTAACGTGTCTCGTATGTTGTTTGCGTTGCGAGGTAAAGTTTGCGAGGGTCGCAGTTGCTGGCAAGGAGCGCCTTCTACGCGAGGGCCGCAAGCGTGAGCAACGGCTCTGGCTGTCTCGCCTGCTCACAACTATATATGTGATAAAGTTCCCTTCCCCGCAATGGACACAACTGGAGTAAGCTTTGTTTTAATGAATCATTATTATCCTATAATAAGGAAAAGAGCTGTATAAATGGGGCTCAGCCATGTTCATAAATGGAAAGGAGGGCACTCACCAAAAGGTTTGCTTATACTTGTACTATATTCAATATTCTTGTTAAGTGAATTGAGTGAGGATCTTTTAGCACCATGTCATCCCCTGTAGATTCACTGAGAATACCCAATATGAATAATAACATAGCTATTGCAGGACAGGTCAATCCCATAGTGATCTATAGTGGAACATACTTTTCCATTAAATCAGCTCTGCATAAATACAGAGTATTACACAATTAATGAACAGTTCATTAACAGATTTTGTATTCTATAAAAATAACTTGTTTTTATTTTGTATCCATAGCAATTCTATGCCTGTAGAGGGGTTCACCACATTGAGGCAAGCCTGGTGTGCACATAGGCCTCATCTGACTCTGCAGCTCACATCTATAAAGGAGGTTCTCTTACACTTGGAATAGCATGACTGTGTATGAAGAAAATCAGCATGCTTGCCTATGGGGCCGATCTAATATTGGGTGACAATTTTCTATTACTTACCTGTTGCTTTCACACCTACTGTTGGCTTGACAGAAAACCTCACTCACCTGATGCAAGACAATGCTTTTTATCATGTAGTAGATTATATCCAGGAAAACAGTCACACTCCCAGCTCCCGGGCCTTAATGTTCTACATATCTGACTGCATCCGCCATTATCTGGAGACGTACAACCTAAAACAGAACACTCTCTATTAGGACGCATTTATTACTGTACATTAAAAATTTATATTTTGACACTCTGTCTCATTTATTTCTGTTTTATATGAATATTTAACTAGTTTTTTTTTAAATAATTTTATCTCAATGCAATTATCATGTAACAATTACATTTCACTTACTTTAAAGAATACACCTAACGGCCTGTCAGCTTCTAGAACTACCAACCTTTATTCCTTTTTATTCTAAGGTATGCTGCCATGCTTCACACCTGAGATCTGGCAGAGGTGCATTATGGGAACAAAGCAAGGGTCATGTCACCCTGGGGGGATTTACACTCATAAGAAGCAGCAAACAGACAGTATAAACTGATTTACTTTTTTCAAACTAAGAAAAATTAGGTGAATAATATCAAACTGAATTATACTGAATGAAGATGTAAGTTGCTTCTTGTTGCTCAAAATAACCGATTACAAACATTCCTAATATTGCTATCAATTACTCCTTCCAATGGTTTTCCTTTTTAATAATAATCATTGTTACAGACTCTGACAGGCTGTTAGACTGTTGGGATCTTAGAAACAAAAGTAAGTGGCGTGTCATTTTTATATGATAATTACACTGAGGTACTTACACTGAAATGTTAATAAATACATCATAAATTATATTATGAACAGTTTCTTGTGTGTGGATAATGTCATTTACTTGTGTATATATATATATATATATATTGCACATTTCAAAGTAGATTTACATTGAAAACTTCAATGACAGCTTACTATAGGAAAATGCATTGTAAATAACATTGAGCTGATAACGTACGTGTTATTAAAGGATCACTGCACAATGAACAAAAATATATATTTGAAAACATTGAGTATAATTAACAGCGCAATTAGGCACGAAAAAAGTAATTTATCTAGGGCCTCATTCAATTGCTACTTTTTTGAGATCCGGGCCCGCAAATGGAGAGAGCAAGTTACTTTGCTATTTAATTGCCTCCTACTTGCAGGCTCCGATCGGGTTAATTGCTGCGCACTACTTTCCATTGCGATCCTTCAAATCGCAGCCTACTTCCCTCAAAGCCTTTGATCATTCACGGCCGCAAGAGTTGCGGCCGCAAAAGTCACAAATCGCTATTCAATTGCTCTGATTGACTGAAGGCAATAACGCCTTCTGATTGGTTTAGAAATGATTGACAGTTACATCAGCCAATCAGAATCGAATATAGAAGTGTACCCCATTTTGATTTGCTCACACTTTGGCACCTTTTGATTGGCTGAAATATGATTGACATCAATTTCAGCCAATCAGGAGGCTCCATTTTGATTTTTCTACCGGAGCATGCGCAAGAACCATCATTGCATTTGCGGCAGGGCAGCTCCTCAAGGGAGGAGCTCCGTTAAATTTTTTACATTTTTAGGACGGGTTATATTTCGAGGGGCCCTGCCGGAGACAACTTCAAGAAGGACGGGGGCATCGCTGGATGGCCATTTTGGACAGGTAAGTGGCCTATTAGGTCTATATAATATTACATGTTGTATTTATTTATGTATTAATTGTACTCCATCTTTTTATTGTAGGTGTGCTGGACCAGTGGACATTTTTGGATTGGGCCTTGTCATGGTACGAAGCACTGGAGACCATCGTCGATGGAGGGGCATTTGGGCAAGGTAAGTGGTATTATTTACTATTTATTTATTGCTGGGTGTGGGTTTTTATTTTTATTGTAATAGTAATGTATTTATTTTAGCTTGTATTTTTTTTATTTTCCTGTAATGTTCCCTTTTTTCTTTTTTGTATTGTTCTTTTTTTATTTTATGTGATTAGGTGGATTTTATTATTGTGCATTGGTGGCCACAGGCCATTTAAGCCCCCTTGGCTGGGAATTTGAAATTTTAAATGCAGCGGGGCGCCCAATCGGGACCCTTGCGGGGATCCCGATTGGGACCCCCGCATCATGGGCTTGATGTGGGGACCCGGCAGCAGGGTTGCCAACTGTATTTATCCAAGTCCTACGGGCTTCAAAGCCCGTAGGGCTTGGAGGATGGAAACATTGATGTCATGATGACAATCTCTGTTTCCATTGGCTGTTTCGATAGCGGGCGCTACAGGCTTCATGTTCAGGCCCGTAGATGCCACTTCTGACGGCAGGGTTTGCGATTATCGGGAAGGGGGACTAACTTGCGACCGCGGCGAATTGAATACGAATGTAAGAATAGAGCTACTCGAGCACGCAGCTCAAAAGTAGCAAATCGGGAATTTACTTGCACGTAACAGCCCCGAATTGAACGAGGCCCCTAGTTTGTACTTTTAAATTATTATGTCTCTTCAAGACCCTGGAGGGATCCATGATACATTGGTGGAACCTGTGTGTGTGAGAGGGGCATTTACATTTCTGGAGAGCTGTGGTTGCATTGAGTTATGCAAGGTGAAGGGGAAGGTATATGTCAATTTCAGTCTTATCCTATTATCAAACAAAGTTTTTGGACTTCTGCTGTTCCCTCCCCCTCCATCCACTGATTACTAAAGACACATACCCCATCAATAAGCTCTCAGGAGATGATGTAACAAGCACAGAATGTACAGTATTCATGCATTAAACGATTAAAATGTCCTGTTAATTTGGTACATACTTAACACAGTGTTTTTTTTCTTGAACTGCAGTGATCCTTTAGCTATAGTTTTAAATTATAATATATTTGGTACCTCCACTGTGTCAGTTTAAAACTTCACTATTTTCATATTGAGAGATTAAAATGAGGCTAATTAGTGCTGCTGATATATGTAATGATATTTATACTTTGGTCAAGATTCACTAAAGGCCGAGGCACACATACAAAGCTGTAATATTACATCAGCAGAGGCGTAGGAATGGTGGGGCCCCGGGGCGCAGCACCCTGGGCGGCTCCACTTTGGGAGCGGCAAAAATGCACCCACCAGCCGTCCGGGGCAGTGGCACCCCTGTGCAGTTGTCTCAGACTCCCTGCTCCTCCCAAGCTCTCTCCTCTGACCCTGGGAGGAGGATCTGCCAGGTGGAGGAGTCTGCAGAAGGAAGAGCCGGCACAGCAGACCCCGCAGGCTGAGGTAAGGCGGTGGGAGAGGGGGGAGAGAGAGACATGAGGGGAGAGGTTGGGAGTGACAGAGGGGGAGAGGATGGGAGAGACACAGAGGGGGAGAGGATGGGAGAGACACAGAGGGGAGAGTATGGAAAAGACAGAGAGGGGAGAGACAGAGGGGTAGAGGATGGGAGAGACAGGGGTAGAGGATGGGAGAGACAGAGGGGAAGAGGATGGGAGAGACAGAGGGGAAGAGGATAGGAGAGACAGACACGGGAGAGGATGAGAGAGGGGGAGATGATGGGAGAGACAAAGAGGGGGAGAGGATGGGAGAGACAAAGAGGGTCGAGGATGAGAGAGACAGAGGGGGAGAGGATGAAAGAGACAGAGTGGGAGAGCATGAAAGAGACAGAGGGGGAGAGGATGGGAGAGACAGAGATGGAGAAGATGAGAAAGACAGAGATGGAGAAGATGAGAGAGACAGAGAGGGGAGAGGATGAAAGAGATAGAGATGGGAGAGACAGAGAGGGAAAGAGGATGGGAGAGACAGAGGGGGGAAGGATGGGAGAGACAGAGATGGAGAGGATGAGAGAGATAGAGATGGGAGAGACAGAGAGGGGGAGAGGATGGGAGAAACAGAGGGGAAGATGATGAGAGAGACAAAGAGGGGAGAGGATGGGAGAGACAGAGGGGGTAGAGGATGGGAGAGACAAAGAGGGGAGAGGATGAGAGTGAGGGTCAAAGAGACAGTGAGAGAGACAAGGGGACAGGGTGGAAGAGACAGGGGGATTATGGGAGAGATGGGCGAGGATGGGAGAGACAGAGGGGGTAGGGGGAGTGAGACAGAGTGGAGAGGATGGGAGAGACAGGGGAGAGGATGGAGGGGGAGGGTGGGAGAGACAGAGCGGAGAGGAAACAGAGACAGATGGGGGAGGGGATGACAGAGATAAGGGGGAGAGGATGAGAGAGACAGGGGTGAGTGGGTGGGAGAGACAGAGAGGGGAAAGAGATAGGGGGGGTTGATGGGAGAGACAAAGAGGAGGGGAGGATGAGAGAGACAAAGAGGGGAGAGGATGACAGAGAGGGGAGAGGATGGGAGAGACAGAGGCGCAGAGGATGGGAGAGACAGAGATGGAGAGGATGAGAGAGATAGAGATGGGAGAGACAGAGAGGGGGAGAGGATGGGCGAAACAGAGAGGGGAAGAGATAGAGGGGAAGATGACGAGAGAGACAAAGAGGGGAGAGGATGGGAAAGACAAAGAGGGAAGAGGATGGGAGAGACAGAGGGGGGTAGAGGATGGGAGAGACAAAGAGGGGAGAGGATGAAAGTGAGGGTTGGAGAGACAGTGAGAGAGACAAGGGGACAGGGTGGGAGAGACAAGGGGAGAGGATGGAAGAGACAGGGGGATTATGGGAGAGATGGAGAGGGGTGAGGATGGGAGAGACAAGGGGAGAGGATGGGAGAGACAGAGGGGGAGGGGGAGAGAGACAGAGTGGAGAGGATTGGAGAGAGACAGAGTGGAGATGATGGGAGAGACAGGGGAGAGGATGGAGGGGGAGGATGGGAGAGACAGAGCGGAGAGGAAACAGAGACAGATGGGGGAGGGGATGACAGAGATAAGAGGGAGAGTATGACAGAGACAGGGGTGAGTGGGTGGGAGAGACAGAGAGGGGAAAGAGATAGGGGGTTGATGGGAGAGACACAGAGGAGGGTAGGATGAGAGAGACAAAGAGGGGAGAGGATGATTGAGAGGGGAGAGGATGAGAGAGACAGAGGGGGAGAGGATGGGAGAAACAGATAAGGGAGAGGACGGTAGAAACAGATAGGGGAGAGGATGGGAGAGACAGAGGGGGAGAGGGTAGGAGAAACAGTGGGAGAGAAAAGGGGAGAAGGTGTGAGAGACAAGGGGAGAGGGTGTGAGAGACAAGGGGGGAGGATGGGAGAGACAGAGCGGTAGAGGATGAGAGAAACAGAGGGGGTGAGGGATGAGAGAGACAGAGAGGGGAGAGGATGAAGGAAACAGAGAGGGGAGAGGATGAGAGAAACAGGGAGGGAGAGGATGGGAGAGACAAAGAGGGGCGAGGATGAGAGTGACATAAAGGGGAGAGTATGAGAGAGAGGGGGAGAGGATGGGAGAGACAGAAGGGGAGGATGGGAGAGACAGAGGGGGAGGATGGGAGAGACAGAGGGGGAGAGGATGGGAGAGACAGAGGGGGAGAGGATGGGGGACAGAGGGGTAGAGGATGGAAGAGACAGAGGGGTAGAGGATGGGAGAGACAGAGGGGTAGAGGATGGGAGAGACAGAGGGGGAAGGATGGGAGAGAGAGATGGAGAGGATGAGAGAGATAGAGATCAGAGAGTGGGGGAGGATGGGAGAGACAGAGGGAGAGAGGATGGGAAGGCAGAGAGGGGAGAGAGACAGAGGGGGGAGAGACAGAGGGGGAGGATGGTAGAGACAGAGGAGGGAAGGATAAGAGAGACAGAGGGGGGAGAGGATGAGAGAAACAGAGAGGGAAGAGGATGGGAGAGACAAAGAGGGGCGAGGATGAGAGTGACATAGAGGGGAGAGTATGAGAGAGACAGAGAGGGGAGAGGATGGGAAGGCAGAGAGGGGAGAGAGACAGAGGGGGGGTGGTAGAGACAGACGGGGGAGAGGATGAGAAGGCAAAGAGGGGAGAGAGACAGGGGGAGGATGGTAGAGACAGAGGAGGGAAGGATAAGAGGGACAGAGGGGGAGAGGATGGGAAATGCAGAGAGGGGAGAGAGACAGAGGGTGGGAGAGACAGAAAGGATGGGAGAGGGGAGAGGATGTGAGAGACAGAGAGGGGGAGAGGATGTGAGAGACAGAGAGGGGGAGAGGATGGAAGAGACAGAGGGGGAGAGGATGGAAGAGACAGAGGGGGAGAGGATGGAAAATACAGAGGGGGAGAGGATGGGAGAGAGTAGGAGAGACAAGGGGAGAGGACGGGAGGATGGGAGAGACGGGTGGAAGAGACAGAGAGGGGAGAGAGATAAAGGGGGGGGGGGGTGGGAGAGACAGAGAGGAGAAGAAGATGGGAGAGACAAAGAGGGGAGAGGATGGAAGAGACAGGGGGATTTTTGGAGAGATGGAGAGGGGTGAGGATGGGAGAGACAGAGGGGGAGAGGATGGGAGAGACAGAGGGGGGAGGGGGAGAGAGACAGAGTGGAGAGGATGGGAGAGACAGGGGAGAGGATGGAGGGGGAGGATGGGAGAGGGGATAACAGAGATAAGGGGAGAGTATGACAGAGATGGGGGAGAGGATGAGAGAGACAGGGGTGTGTGGGTGGGAGAGACAGAGAGGGGAAAGAGATAGGGGGGTTGATGGGAGAGACAAAGAGGAGGGGAGGATGAGAGAGACAAAGTGGGGAGAGGATGACAGAGAGGGGAGAGGATGGGAGAGACATAGGGGGAGAGGATGGGAGAGACACAGAGGGGGAGAGGATGGGAGAGACACAGAGGGGAGAGGATGGAAAAGACAGAGAGGGGAGAGACAGAGGGGTAGAGGATGGGAGAGACAGGGGTAGAGGATGAGAGAGACAGAGGGGAAGAGGATGGGAGAGACAGAGGGGAAGAGGATGGGAGAGACAGAGACGGGAGAGGATGAGAGAGGGGGAGATAATGGGAGAGACAAAGAGGGGGAGAGGATGGGAGAGACAAAGAGGGTCGAGGATGAGAGAGACAGAGGGGGAGAGGATGAAAGAGACAGAGTGGGAGAGCATGAAAGAGACAGAGGGGGAGAGGATGGGAGAGACAGAGGGGGGGAGGGGGAGTGAGACAGAGTGGTGAGGATGGGAGAGACAGGGGAGAGGATGGAGGGGGAGGATGGGAGAGACAGAGCGGAGAGGAAACAGAGACAGATGGGGGAGGGGATGACAGAGATAAGGGGGAGAGGATGAGAGAGACAGGGGTGAGTGGGTGGGAGAGACAGAGAGGGGAAAAAGATAGCGGGGTTGATGGGAGAGACAAAGAGGAGGGGAGGATGAGAAAGACAAAGAGGGGAGAGGATGACAGAGAGGGGAGAGGATGGGAGAGACAGAGGCGTAGAGGATGGGAGAGACAGAGATGGAGAGGATGAGAGAGATAGAGATGGGAGAGACAGAGAGGGGGAGAGGATGGGCGAAACAGAGAGGGGAAGAGATAGAGGGGAAGATGACGAGAGAGACAAAGAGGGGAGAGGATGGGAGAGACAAAGAGGGGAGAGGATGGGAGAGACAGAGGGGGGTAGAGGATGGGAGAGACAAAGAGGGGAGAGGATGAAAGTGAGGGTTTGAGAGACAGTGAGAGAGACAAGGGGACAGGGTGGGAGAGACAAGGGGAGAGGATGGAAGAGACAGGGGGATTATGGGAGAGATGGAGAGGGGTGAGGATGGGAGAGACAGAGGGGGAGAGGATGGGAGAGACAGAGGGGGAGGGGGAGAGAGACAGAGTGGAGAGGATTGGAGAGAGACAGAGTGGAGATGATGGGAGAGACAGGGGAGAGGATGGAGGGGGAGGATGGGAGAGACAGAGCGGAGAGGAAACAGAGACAGATGGGGGAGGGGATGACAGAGATAAGAGGGAGAGTATGACAGAGACAGGGGTGAGTGGGTGGGAGAGACAGAGAGTGGAAAGAGATAGGGGGGTTGATGGGAGAGACAAAGAGGAGGGGAGGATGAGAGAGACAAAGAGGGGAGAGGATGATTGAGAGGGGAGAGGATGAGAGAGACAGAGGGGGAGAGGATGGGAGAAACAGATAGGGGAGAGGATGGGAGAAACAGATAGGGGAGAGGATGGGAGAGACAGAGGGGGAGAGGGTAGGAGAAACAGTGGGAGAGAAAAGGGGAGAAGGTGTGAGAGACAAGGGGAGAGGGTGTGAGAGACAAGGGGGGAGGATGGGAGAGACAGAGCGGTAGAGGATGAGAGAAACAGAGGGGGTGAGGGATGAGAGAGACAGAGAGGGGAGAGGATGAAGGAAACAGAGAGGGGAGAGGATGAGAGAAACAGGGAAGGAGAGGATGGGAGAGACAAAGAGGGGCGAGGATGAGAGTGACATAAAGGGGAGAGTATGAGAGAGACAGAGAGGGGGAGAGGATGGGAGAGACAGAGGGGGAGGATGGGAGAGACAGAGGGGGAGGATGGGAGAGACAGAGGGGGAGAAGATGGGAGAGACAGAGGGGGAGAGGATGGGGGACAGAGGGGTAGAGGATGGGAGAGACAGAGGGGTAGAGGATGGGAGAGACAGAGGGGTAGAGGATGGGAGAGACAGAGGGGGAAGGATGGGAGAGAGAGATGGAGAGGATGAGAGAGATAGAGATCAGAGGGGGGAGAGAATGGGAGAAACAGAGAGGGGAAGAGATAGAGGGGAAGATAATGGGAGAGACAAAGAGGGGAGAGGATAAGAGAGACAGAGAAGGGGGAGAGGATGAGAGCGACAGAGAGGGGGAGAGGATGGGAGAGACAGAGAGTGGGGGAGGATGGGAGAGACAGAGGGAGAGAGGATGGGAGAGACGGGGGAGAGGATGGGAAGGCAGAGAGGGGAGAGAGACAGAGGGGGGAGAGACAGAGGGGGAGGATGGTAGAGACAGAGGAGGGAAGGATAAGAGAGACAGAGGGGGGAGAGGATGAGAGAAACAGAGAGGGAAGAGGGTGGGAGAGGGGGAGAGGATGGGAGAAACAGAGAGGGAGAGGATGGGAGAGACAAAGAGGGGTGAGGATGAGAGTGACATAGAGGGGAGAGTATGAGAGAGACAGAGAGGGGAGAGGATGGGAAGGCAGAGACGGGAGAGAGACAGAGGGGGGGTGGTAGAGACAGACGGGGGAGAGGATGAGAAGGCAGAGAGGGGAGAGAGACAGGGGGAGGATGGTAGAGACAGAGGAGGGAAGGATAAGAGGGACAGAGGGGGAGTGGATGGGAAAGGCAGAGAGGGGAGAGAGACAGAGGGGGAGAGGGTGGGAGAGACAGAAAGGATGGGAGAGGGGAGAGGATGTGAGAGACAGAGAGGGGGAGAGGATGTGAGAGACAGAGAGGGGGAGAGGATGTGAGAGACAGAGAGGGGGAGAGGATGGAAAAGACAGAGGGGGAGAGGATGGGAGAGAGTAGGAGAGACAGTGAGAGAGACAAGGGGAGAGGATGGGAGAGACGGGTGGAAGAGACAGAGAGGGGAGAGAGATAAAGGGGGGGAGGATGGGAGAGACAGAGAGGAGGAGAAGATGGGAGAGACAAAGAGGGAAGAGGATGAGAGACAGAGGGGGGAAGGATGGGAGAAACAGATAGGGGAGAGGATGGGAGAGACTGAGGGGGAGAGCATGGGAGAGACTGAGGGGGGAGGATGGGAGAGACTGAGGGGGGAGGATGGGAGAGACAGAGAGGGAAGGAGAAACAGTGGGAGAGGATGGGAGAGATGGAGGGGGGAGGATGGGAGAGAAAGAGGGGGAGAGGATGGGATAGACAGGGGAGGAAAGAGCATGAGATAGACAGAGGGGGAGACAGAGAGGGGAGAGGATGGGAGAGACAGAGAGTGGAGAGGAGACAGAGGGGGAGAGGATGACAGAGACGGGGAGAGGACAAGAGAGACGGGTGGAAGAGGCAGAGAGGGGAGAGAGATAGAGGGGGGGAGGATGGAAGAGACAAAGAGGGGAGAGGATGAGAGAGACAGATAGGGGAGAGGATGGGAGAGACTGAGGGGGAGAGGGTAGGAGAAACAGTGTGAGAGACAAGGGGAGAGGGTGTGAGAGACAAGGGGAGAGGATGGGAGAGACAGAGGGGGAAGGATGGGAGAGACAGAGGGGGAAGGATGGGAGAGACAGAGCGGGGGGGGCATGGGAGAGACAGAGTGGGAGAGGATGAGCGAGACAGAGCGGGAGAGGATGAGCGAGACAGAGGGGGAGAGGATGAGAGAGACAGATAATAGTTGTCAAACTGCGATTCGTCGTCACGCTTGCGACATATCGCAGTTTGACAACTACGATTGGGCATTGTGCGCTGGAAAGAGAGAGGAGGAGGAGGGGAGACACACAGGGAAGGAGGGGGAAGACACAGAGGAGAGGGGGAGAGACACAGGGCAGGGAGAGGAGTGGGGAGAGACACTAGGGAGGGGGGAGAGACACAGGGGAATGAGAGGGGGAGAGACACAGAGGAGGGGGGAGAGACACAGTGGAGTGAGATGAGGGGGGAGAGACACAAAGGAGTGAGAGGAGGGGGGGAGACACATGGGAGTGAGAGGAGGGGGAGAGACACAAAGTAGTGAGGGGGGAGAGATACAGGGAAGGGAGAGGAGGGGGTAGGAGACACAGGGGAGGGGGAGACACACAGGGGTGGGAGAGGAGGGGGTAGACACCCAGGGAAGTGAGAGGAGGGGGTAGAGACACAAAGGAGTGAGGGGGAGAGACACTGGGAAGGGAGCGGAGTGGGAAGAGACACAGGGGAGGGAGGAGACATACAGGGATGGGAGAGGAGGGGGGTAGACACACAGGGGAGGAGGGTAAGAGACGCAGAGGAGAAGGGAGAGACACAGGGGAATGAGAGGGGGTAGAGACACAAGGGAATGAGAGGGGGTAGAGACACAGAGGAGGGGGGAGAGACACAGGGGAGTGAGAGGAGGGGGGGAGAGACACAAAGGCGTGAGAGGAGGGGGAGAGACACAGGGAAGGGAGAGGAGGGAGGAAGAGACACAGAGGTAGGAAAGGAGGGGGTAGACACATAGGGGAGGGAAAGGAGGGGGAGAGGCACAGAGGAGGTGGAGAGGCAGGGGAGTGAGAGGAGGGGGGAGAGACAAAAAGGAGTGAGAGGAGGGGGAAAGAGACAAAGGGGAGGGGGGAGACACACGGGGTGGGAGAGGAAGGCGGAGAGACACAGGGGAGGGAAATAGGGGGGAACAGACACAAGGGAGGGGGGAAGAGACATGGCTGAAATAGACACGGGGGGAAGAGACACAGGGGAGGGAGATGGGTGGCAAGAGACACAGGGGAGGGAGAGGTGGGGAAAGAGACACAGGGGGGCAGGGGGAAAGACACAGGGGGGAGAGGGGGTAAAAACACAGGGGACGAAGGAGACACAAGGGAGGGAGAGGAGGGGGGAAATGAGACACAAGGGAGGAAGTAGACAGAGGGAGAGACTCGCAATGAGCGCAGAAAGCACTCATCGCGAGGCCAGTAAAGTAGAGGGGGAGAGGCTCCCATTGTGTGGCAAACAGCATTGCCAGGATTCATATTCTATTGCTGTCATTTTTGACGGGCAAGTTGCTAATATATATATATATATATAAAGAGTCCCATTTTTGTTTTCTGTGCTGGGCCCTCCTGGGGCCAACAGAAAAATAATTCAGACTCCTCATATATATATATATATATATATATATATATATATATATATATATATATATTTATATGTACATATAATTTGCATGTATTTGTATATATTTGTATTTTATCTATTATAAGACTGTGAGTTAACTAAATAATATTTATATAAAGGAATTAGGCGTTACAATAACAGATGGGCTAAACATTGCTGTTATTATTCTACTAGCGAATTGCCCGTCAAAAAATGACGGCAATCAAATTGTAAGTGAGCTAATGCTGTTTGGTGTATAATAATAAAATAACTAATAGATTAATTAAGTAATATACTTTACCTATTTTGAAGTAATATATGCAGGAAGCATTCTGTTGAAGAGCTGACAATCTGTTTTGATGTTGCTGGAGCATTAGTGGTGTGGAGCTGCTGTGTAAGCGTGCTGAATGTGTGCAGTGAAATAGTGTGCGTGCGCGAGACCAAACCGTTTTGTTCTAAAATTGTGGGTAATGTGTGGTCTGCGTCTTTGCGGAATACCTGTAGGTGTTTTGTGGTGTTTTGCAAGTTTCTTGTGGTGTTTTGCGTGTTTACAGTGCTGTAGCCTCGTTTTCGTTTTGTTCGGCGGCCATTTCTTCTCTCGCTTAGAGAATTTTTTTGTGTCTAAACTCTTTTTTTTTTTGAGTTAAACGAAGGTGTAACTTAATTTTTTGAGGTCCTGGATGCTCCATGGCAGCAACCGAGCCCGCAAGCATGAGCAACGGGTTGAGCTGGCTCATATGTTCACAACTATATATGTGATTCTATATTTTTTTTATCTGATACATTTTTTATTTTAGTTAAAAATGAACTAAAAACAATATTAAGGGGAGAAATAACAAATGCCATGGAAATTCTAGCCAAGCAAATAATATATCTTAATATCCTAATTATTACAAAATAATAGGTCACCTCATAATTCACAAATAATAAAATAATTTTATACATGCATAACATGTATATCTATAATGTACAAAGTTAGAAGTCCAAAATTGATTATGAAATATTATTTAAAGTATAGTAAACTTAGGTGAACTAAGACACCATAATAATATGTTGGGTATGTGTTTACATTGCTTCCAGTAGCTAAGGCTTTTGCATTGCCGGGTTACACCTGTTGTAAATTTCTTGGACACAGGGTGATGGGAGGGTATATGCCCGGTGTGGGGTGATATTACAGGCCTATGTGCCTCAGGGTGGAGGTCCTATTACAGGCCGGCGTGCTCCGAGGGCCTCAACTGAGGCTCTCGCTTCGCGTGCAGTGCACGGGCCAGCTCACCTGGTGCTGTCCGGGCACTGCAGCATCATATGAGGCCGGGACGGGGGCACCGAGAGCGGCCGATAAGACACGCAGTGACCCGGAAGAGGGTTGGAGCGCCGCCTCCTAACACTGGGCCTTGGACACAGGGTGATGGGAGGGTAGCGGGCACACTCAGTTGCCGGTGTGCTTCGCGAGGGCCTCGGTTGCTGGCATGGAGCGCCTTTGGCGCTCCATGCCAGCAACTGAGGCCCTCGCTTTGCTCACAACTATATATGTCATTATTGCGTTTCTGCAATATCTTACTGTGTTAAGTTGGTTAAGGTAACACTGTCTTACTTCCTTTCACATTGAGATACAGTGGCACTTTGGTTCAAGTCCTTAATCCGTTACGGACGGCAGGATGCGAACCAAACAGGATGCAAACCAAACAAGCATTTCCCATAGGGATCAATGTAAATTGAAATAACCCGTTCCAGACCCCAGATTTTTCACATTTTTTGTTTGAACTGATAGTCTTATTTTTGGATACAAAACCTTGAAATTTACTAAATTAACTTCACTTTAACTGTACAGTACTGAGAGGACTTGAGGTCCCAATGGGATGGTGGCAATGTAGAGGAGGAGACAGGTTATTGCTTGGAAGGAGAGTCCTCTTTCATCGCAACATCAGGCACTTGCACTTGGATGTTTGTCCATTCTGTCTCTTAACACCACCGCACCCTGCTGGAGACTGCTGAAGAGTGTCATGTAGGCTGTTTCACTATCAACCTATGAAGGGAAACTTGCTTCTGACTGTGTTGAAAAATATTTCTGAAGTGAGATATTGCTTTATCATTAAACAAGTCCACAACGTGGCTTGCTTGAGTTTTGTCAGGGTGATGGTGTTCAACAAAATTTTGTAATTCATCCCATTTAGCACACATTTCTTTGATCACTGCAGTAGGTGCTTCCTCCCTTCCCTCCTCTTCACCTGAAGAAGAAAGTTCCCCAGTCACTATCTGTTGCTGCTCCCTTTGAATTTCCTGCAGCCCCTCAGTGCTGAGCTCTTGTCTGTACTCCTCCACTAACTCTTCAATGTCCCAGGTACTGACCTCCAGGCCCCTGGACTTGCCCAGAGACACAGCGTCCTCCACTATTGGGCTAGCTTCAGCCTCCAAGTTCCTCGGAGCTACAGCTTCTGGCCACAATTTCCTTCAGTCGCAGTTCATCCAGTTCCTCCAGTCGCCAGGCCTTATCAGTCATAGTGACACAGCTGAGGATATTGAAATGGTCCTTCCAGAATTGTCTCAGTGTCAACTGAGTATCCGACGACACTGTGGTATACAACTTTCTAACGTTTGAGATGACCTGCTGGTCCATGGGCTGGATCAGAGGAGTTGTGTTAGGGGGCAAGAACTTCACTGTTATAAAATTAAAGTCCTCCAGCAAGTTCTTCCTTGGGCTCTTAGAGGCACAGGCTGAACATGGGCCCTTAGAGGCCCCTTCACTGCTGTGTATGCTTACAAAGACGCTGGAACTTTATTTAACTTCCGAGATCCAAGCAAGGGTCGTGTTCCAAACAAATTTATCCCTTATGAGACGTAAACCAAATTTGATGCGAATCGAAGCAGGCCTGAATTGAGGTACCATTGTATCATAATGCAGAATACTATAGAAACCACAGAGATTTAGCTTTAGCCCTCCCATACATTAACTCACTGGGTGTTATCCTAATTGATTCAATTAGCATTTAGAATGCGTTTATGTGTATATACAGCATAATAGGGAATAGCTCCTCTTGGTGTATGATATCTATTACAGATGACATTTTTCATTAAAGGTAAAGGAATTGAGTGCTATTTGTACATAATTACATATCTCTCAAAAATGTTAAATGTCAAAAAAGGACCATTTGGATGGTGGGTATGAGAGTATGGCCTTAGAAGCATAGTGTGGTAAGGAGTACGTTACAAAAGTGCAATACACTGTGTAAAATTACATTTTAAATCCGCAATGCCCAGTGCCGAATCTACCTTTTTGAAGCCCCGGGCAGTGAAGTGGAGAAGCCCCTGCGACACAAGTGCAACTAAGAGCATAATTAATCAGGAATAAAGTCATACAACTAGTTTGTAATTAGATAAAATAAATGTTGATGCCTCTGCTGGGCCCTTGAGAAATCCATGTATCATATATAAAATTCTAAAGTCCTCCACCCTCTTAGTTTAACATTTTACCAGCCACCATTGGGTTCCCTACATATAAATGTAATTATATTCAGTCAGGATAACCTTTACTCATATAATCTAAACATATTAGACAAGGACTTCTTTATATTATATCAGCATTCACAAAGGGCCCACTATAATTATAATACACATATATACATAATCAGCTAGGGCCCCTGACATTGAAATAAGTACACACATATTTAGCCATGGTCCTGTGCAATCAAATAAATATGTAACTATGTAAGATATATAGGTCCCCTCTAATACTATATACTGTATATACACACATTCAGCCAGTGTCTCCTATATTAATGTATAAATATTCAGAGATGGTCACCCGGAATTATCATAGTAATACAGTATAGACATATACGGGACATATACCAGGACCATTACAATATAAATATTCAACCTCAAGCGTCAATTATTATATTAATGTATTCATATTTGAGTAGGTTCACCTATAATCATATGAATGTATACATATTCAGCCATGTTTACCTATAATTATAAACAGATACATATTTATTCAGAGTCATCTATAATCTTAATTCCTCCAGGGTCCCCTATTTTTATTTGTTAAATATATATTCAGCCAGGGCTCCCTAAAATCATATACATTTACATATTTTTTATTATAATATAAATACATAAATATTAAACTGCCTATTCAGCTAGGGTCACCAATAATTATAATACAAATACATAAATATTTAACCAGGATCAATTATAATTAAACAAATGTGCACATTTTCAGCAAGGGTAACCTATAATTAGCATAACAATATATAAATATACATATAAATAAACATTAACCCAGGAATACCTATATCATACAGTATTAATAGCCATTCAGGCAGAATCAAGTAAGTAACCTACCTCCCAACCTCTGTGGACTGCAACATTTCGTTTTGAAGCCCAAAAAAATATTTTAGGGGATTTTAAGCTAAAAATACAGGCTCCCCTCACAGGGAAGCGCCCCTAGGTACCTGCCTAGCTTGCCTAATGGGTAATCCGGCCATGGCAATGCCAGTTATATATACTAGAAGTTAAATCTAGAATCTAATCACAATAGACTGAGTAAGAGAAAGAGTACTAACTGCCTCATCTGAGTTCACACAGCAAAATTGTCAAATTCACAACTTCATCATTTAAAGAAACAAGAAAAAATAAATAAACTGTAATAACAGAACATGGAGTACATCCTCTAGTGCAGTTGTGCCAATACTGTGGTCTATGGACCACGAGTGGTTAGTGAGCTTCATTCAGGTATAGATATTTCAGAAAGGAATAAAACATATTTAACAAATTGCATAAAAAGTAGTACAATAGTGTATGGATAATATGTTATTTTAAAGTGCACATGCCAATATAAAATAACACATCCTACTGATGAAGAACAGATAAAAAAAAATCATTAAGAATACTCAGGAGCTATCTTGGGAGAACCATTTGGGAACCATTGCTGTAGTAATTCTGAAGACAGTTTCCATTCGCTATTTTCCCATTTCTACTGCTGCTTGGCTGGAAAAGCATGGAGTGAGGGAGATCTGGATGGGTTTAACTACATACTTTTTCTGACTATGCAG
Organism: Discoglossus pictus; assembly: GCA_027410445.1. NCBI lineage: Eukaryota > Metazoa > Chordata > Amphibia > Anura > Alytidae > Discoglossus > Discoglossus pictus. The sequence goes on along the minus strand of CM050163.1, from coordinate 177,252,315 downwards.
CAAAACTGCAACAAGGGATATTAAATCGCAAAACAGGACTTGCCAACAAAAGGACAATTTAAAAGTATGAAGCTGCCTAGTCAGCAGAAAACTCTTAAAGAAGAATATAGTGTATTGTCATAACATGCATAGGTCGATGAAATGTTGGCTTTATAATAGGGAATGATCTTGCCTTGGACTTCCCAATTAGAACAGCACATGCTTTCTTTTTGACTGATGTTGCTCAAACATATGATATATCTCACAGAGGAACATTATCAATCTTTAGGTTCTAATTAATTTTTCCTCTAGTGACCAGAACTAATCAAACTAAATTAACCCCATGCAGCATTCTAATTCTGAATATTGTAATATATCACAATATCCCAATTACATTAATTGTGATACATACCTGTGCATGTTTTTCCATCACCTGTAAGAACCGATCCTTCTGGACAGTAACATAATAGTCCTCGAACTGTCAGAACACAGCCATGGCTACAGCTCATAGCATTCTTAGCGCAAGGTATGTTATCTGTTTATAGATTGAGAGAAAAAAAATAGTAATTGACACCAAGTAAGTATAATGAGGCTCTTTCGCCCCTTAAGAACATTTTATCTATGACATAGTAAATACCGGTATGTATCTTTTAGTATCTTGTTGATATCTAATTTTAATTTGATATAAAACCAAAGTAGGCGCTCAGGTAGAATATTCTACTCAGTGGCAAGACAATCTGACACTTATCAATGTATACAATTTACAAATGTCAATCTCACAAATGGCTTAATTAAAGAAGGAAAACATGTTGATTCTGCTGGTCCCTGGAGGTATCCACAATACTTTGTTGAAGGTGGCTTATGTGAGAAGAGTGTTTACACTTCAGCAGAAGCAGGACTTTACACTTCAGCAGAAGCAGGACTTTACACTTCAGCAGAAGCAAGAAACTATATGCTTTTCAGAGTAGGAGTGAAGGTCATGGTTTGGGGAGGTTAGATTTATTGATTATGCTCTAGCCCTCCTCTAGCCCACTGGGCTAGTAATGACTAGATGTTGTATGAATGGATACTTTAGTGGGTGGAAGTTTAAAGCTCAAACTAGCCCAAACTGTCTAGTAGGGGCTATAATGAGCTATAATAATAGAAACATGTACTTACACTCATTTTATTTCTGTCTGTCTAGAAAAAAATGATATTTTTAACTATAGTTTGTCCACTTTTGCACTATTGACAACTAAAGGGCCATGCCAGCAGATCAAATAATTGTAGACTAGTAAAGTACCAATAAAATTTGCAGTTGGAGTTATTAAAATTGTTTATTTACTATTAGAAAACAGTGATGAATTACTACATTTTGTCTGTCATTAAGTCCAATTCTCGTCCAAATTTTTTTTTTTTTTTTGTTTTCTTGTTACCTCATTTATGGATTAATGGCTACCTTAAATATAGTGGCTAGTTGTTCACAGACAGAATCCTCATAATTCACATGCAAAATAAATGATTAATCAGGGAGATATCACATATATAGTTGTGGATCTACGCGGTTGAATGTAACGTTTGTGGTGTTGGTCACGCTTTGAGAGCCTTGCGAAGAGAGGTGAGCCATTAGGTGCCGCAGGCCTCGTGATGATCGCTGAATCGCTCAGGTCCGCAGGTCTTAGACTGCAGTGAATAGTAAACCACCTCCTTCCCCCCTCTCCAATAATCTCCCTATCCCCTCTCTCTTCTCTTCTTACCTTGATCCGCTGAGCTCCTGCTGCTGCATCTCGTCTTCTGCCTGTATCCAGAACTGGCATATGCTAATGACGTGACATCACAGGCACGTCACGTCATTAGCATATGTCGGTTTCGGACACAGGTCTCGCATTGTGTGGCAAACAGCAATGCCAGGCTTACAATTTTATTCACGTCATTTTTGACGGTCAATTTCCTAGTTAATTAATAATGAGGGTAATTAGGTATTAATAAAAAGGCCAGACTGGTGTTAGGAACTCTTGGGCTGTGTAACTACATTTACTAAATTCCAAGCTCTTTTTGGATAACTAGCAGATATTTGTCTAAGATGTGCCAATTGCAAGAATTTATAATTTTATTGGTAATTTATTTTCCTAACATAATTGGGACCTCTGCTGTGTCCTTTTATGACAGAAGATGCATATATGTATGTATACTTTATCTGCATTATGTATTATATATCTATGATAGTCAGCTACTACTTACCATGACATGTCTTACTGTCTGGAAGCAGAACAAAACCTTTCGGACAGCTACAGTAATAGGAGCCAGGGATATTTTCACAGCCAAGTGTGCATCCGTGGTTCCACAGGACACACTCATTAATATCTAATGACAAGGAAACAGAGCTTCAATCAGACTTGCTTGTAACATCACCAGTACTGGTCTTCAAACACACAAGATTGGAGATATAAACAGCCTTTCTATATTTCTAAATGAATTAGGTGCCCTTTGTTTAACCCCATGCTCTTATGCACCCTATTCAGCAAATATTTATATTTGAAACATTTTAAAAATTCCTTTAGTTCAAAACCATCACCTAGATCTTCTTTTACCTGAACATTACCACCACTAATAACACTTAAAACTCACTAAACTGTTCTATGGAATGACATGTATTTCCTAGGGCTAACTTGCCAGTTAAAATCTAAAACATTGGCTTCAAAATAAATGTTCAGAATTTTAAAAAAAATAAAGTAACACGGAAGAGACACTGGCATCACACAGGTTGGTCTAATTGTTTCTTCAAGATTCACTAAAACCTAAACTTGCAGTAGAAAACCTACAAAGTAGTGGCACATTAAACTTGCTGCTTGTGTTATAATACAAACTATGGAATGGATCATATTATGGGGAATAGTGTTAGGGACTATGTCGGTGGTAGATGTTAGGGTGTCATGGGGGTTTATACGGACCCACATGTTAGGGGGTTAGGTTTAGGTGCTATGGGGGTCGGTTATATGAGGATCCCTAGGGAACCCCATGATATAGTGTTAATGTTAGGAGTCATGGTGATCTATAAGGACCTTACAGCTATAGTTTAGAATACCCTGGGGGTCAGTAGGGACCCCATGCATAGGAGTAATATTCGGTGCCACAAGGGTCCATACAGGGTTATTTTGTGTTCCATAGGGGTTCATTAAGACCCCCATCATTAAAGTTTAGAATACCATGGGTGCTCGTAGGGAACTCCATGGTAACTGTGTTAATGTTAGCTACCATGGGGTTCCATAGAACTATAACCGCGGTTATACTGTATAGGGGGAAATCTCAGCGGATATCCGGGTAGCAGTAGTAGTGCCTTAATTGTGTTCTGCTTGAGCAATCAAGGCTCAAATCTGACACAAATAAGGTGTTAGCTTCTTCATACTCCTGAGTTTTAGGCACCTTGGCTACTTGGATGATGAAGGTACCCACAGGCTTTTTAAAAATTGAGTTCACTTGTAGAGCATGCTGAGTACGGCAATATTCAGCAAGATCATTATCGCTCCAGGAGCATGTGATATGGATTTTAAAATAGTTAGTGGACAGGCACTTGGGGTTTAGGATATTAGGGACATTTCAAGCACTTGGAATGCATTTTTTGGAGGTTAGATTTAGGTGATGCGAAAGCTCTGTAATGTTTTACAAGTGAACAGCAATTCGATTTTTTCTTACAGCACCAGTAGATAGATGGTAGCAACAAACAACAAGCTCTAGGTAAGTAAGATACCATTTTCTTTATATTGTATATTCCACAGAGCAATATATTGTTCCAATATATCTAGTATTAGACCCTACTTTTATATTTTTATGTCAAACATGAGCTCTGGTGTCTACTCACAGAATCCTTCTCTTGCAGACCTCTTAGACTCTAACTCCCTAACCTTTGTATTTTATTAATATTTAACACTGGCAATAATTTATCCCTCTGTAGTACCCTTCATTAAAACTTCTTTGCACAGATGAGTCAATCAGAAAGCCTAAGGAAGTGATTCACCTGTGCACATTAGCAAAATCCTGACTTGCTGTTTTGTGTTAATCACCCCAGGACAGAAGTGTATAACTTGCATCTTACCTTCACAGTGTTCCCCATCTTTACTCAGTACATAGCCCTCCTTGCAGCTGCACTGCTGGCTCTCTGCATTCATCTGGCACACGTCTGCACAGAACTCCTCACCTCCCATACAGTCTTCATTCCCTAAAATATATAGATTATACATATTGAATAATAAGCTTCAGTAGAATTAACTGCATTGCATTTAGAAACATACAGCCGAATAACTGCAGTGTGCAGCATGGAAAGCAGCTAGACGGCGTGGTAGTGAGTCAATTGGATGCTGGAAGGTTGGCAAGGGTATCTGAAGCCATGCAGACTGCAGCGCATCCAACAGCTGCTGAAGAGCACATGGTGGAGGCTGTAGCAGAAGGCTCAGATCTCACACATAGAGAAAGTTATGAGGGTTGCATTTTAGTCACTTACATTTTGGTCAACATTTATAATGTTATGCCATTGTGTTCTTCAGAGAAGAGATGTACAAGGATATACTATGAATGTAGATGTGTGCTTTATAATTTGCAAATGCTTTCTAACTGCTCATATGGCCTTGATGTTTGAGAGAATAAATCCTGATTTGAAAAGTATATACCATTTTAGAAACATAGATTTTAACTTTGGTTTAAGTCCGTGTCTTCTCCCCTTCCTCATCTGTTGGACGTCTTTACCACTTATCAACGACCCTTTAACTTTAATTAATGACCTCTCATTCTTTCATCCCTTTTTAGCATCTGTCATTTAAACAAATCCAGTGATCCCAAGGTGTAAAATTTGAAAGCATGCTTGACCTGAACATAGCAGCTAGTAGTATCCCTTTAGATTGTAAGTTTGCACATTTTCAATCTTGTGTCAGTGATTTGTAAACAAGCTCTGTGTACGTTTGATTTTAAGCTCAAAAACAGGGCCCTCCATTCTTTGCTGTGTGTTAATTTTGTTTTTGCCAGGTACTTAATCCGTGTACAGTGCTACAGATGATGTTGGAGCGTTACAAAGATAATTAAAAAAAAAAATCATTATAGTAGTGACTGCACTGGGTGTCACATTTGACAATATTGAAAAATAAGTGCATTGCAGTATATATGAATACCTTTCTAATTGGACAAACATTTGATGAGTTTTTAGGATAGGAAACAGGTGTTTGGCACCTGTATGACTTGACATGCAATACATGGCTACTCCAATCTTCAAAATGTAAATGAAAATCAGTAGGTATACAATGTAGGCATGTTTCACTGGTGTGAACATTAGTGAATGACATATTTGTGGATACTAATGGAATAAACATGCAGTTTCAAAGAACTGATAACACTTGCAAAACCCTTTAAATGCAAATGAATGAAACAGACAACTTACCAGAGCTCTGAGCGTTCAGTGGTTGCACTACTTTTATGTCAGATATCTGCAATACGGATGGCTTTAAGAATATTTTGACAATGTCCTTCCCTGTATATTTATTGATTCTTTGGATAGAAGAATTCCTCTCTGAATAGTAGATATGATCAGAGAAAATGGAAAGCCCAAAAACTCTTTGTCTTGAAGAACTAAGAAATGAAAAAGTAAATGTTTACAATAAGTTCAGCGAAAAATGTATGAAGACTTCAATTAGCTGTCTACACTGTTCATGACTGTTTTCAATTTAGCAGTCAGCACCTTGCTGTTAAATCTCTGTATGACATGGTTATGACATGATTACTTCACACTTCTGAATACTTACATTTTTCATGAATAGTTTCTATGATAGCAATGTTGTTTTGTTCAAATGTGTCCAAATTAGGGCCGTATTCTAATATGCATGGAAAGTATTCTGGTTAGACCTAAAGAGCCATTTGTGACATAGTATGTTATTCTACTGGGAGTTCACATCTCAAATATCCTATCAGTAACCATTATTTTAGACAGATATTTAATTAGTAAAATAACCCCAAGAGTGTTCAAAAAAAGTATCACAAAAAGATAGACATAAGTAAACTATAAAATCCCTACTACTAAAAAAATGCTTTTCTATATATGTATTTTATATGTCTTGTAACATATATACACTATGGCCCCCATTTAATTCCAAGCCCATAATTACCTTCATACTGACCGTTTGTATGCGAGTTAGAATATTTTACATATATAGCTGAATTTAATTGCTCAAGCCTTTAATTACAGGCTCACAGCCCCAACATGCAAACCATGAACCCGTATGTAGCATTTCAGGGCATGATCATGATCAATTAAGCAGGCTTGTAAGTTACAATTTAGACAGAGCCAATAGTAAATGAGACCGTCATCATGACGCCAGTAAGACATGGAGTTTAAACTACATGTACGTTTTGCAATCAGACTTGCAATCCAGAAATGTAGAAATCAATGAAAAATCAATAAATCAACTGTTCTAGTCCATGCGGGTTCCATTATATGCATTAACTCATTGATTCCCGGGATCGATCTAACACGCATTCCAAATGCGAGTTACAGGCTCAAAAGCACTGCGGGCCAGCCAAAGAGGTAACTCTGTCCTATCTCCTTCTTTGATGTTTTAAGCCCATACATGTTACCAGTGCTAAAGATGCTAGATCCATATTTAAATACAACAATTCAACAAGCCCGCAATTGCCTTCAAACCCGTAAATGGCAAATGTATCAAAACATTCTATGAGTACTAAATAGGACTCGCAAGTGGGTTAAACACCTGTTCATAACACTGCAAAAGCAAATAAAAACACCCTACTGTACTTAAAAATTCTGGGAAAGAAATAAACAACGTTAGAATTAATTGCACAACAGTCTCAAGCTCCAAATCTACAATTCTAATCTAATTTTGTTTTTTTTTACATTTTAGTTCCATCTTATATTGATCCCAGGAATCAAGGATTAATACATATCAGCCCACCCACATGGACTAGCACAGTTTTTTCATTCATTTTTATTGATTTCTACATTGCTGGATTCCGAGTCTGATCGCAAATCGGACTTCTAAACACTAATTGATTGTAGTTTAAACTCCATGTTTTACTGACGTCATGATGACGGTCTCATTTATGATTGGTTCTGTCTAAAATGTAACTTACAGGTTTGCTTAATTGATCATGATCATGCCCTGAAATGCTACCTACGGTTCAAGGTTTACGGTTTTAGACTTAAATACCTCTGTAACTGTTGCAAGTTTCTAACCCGCAGACATACAGCCTTTATGAAGGTAATTACGGCCTTGGAATTAAATTAGGGCGTTTGTTTATAACTAAATGTTGATAATATACTGACTTTATTGCAAATCTTGTTAAGTACCAATATTATATTATATGCATACAATGTACCCTGCACCCAGGTGGATGGCTGTTTTATTCATATATATTCTGTATTCTGATAGTTAAAGTACCACTGTGATTTCCTTTGTTGTATTTTAAATAAATAAGCTTGATAATGGGGAACATTGTTTCAGAAAGTAAAAAATAAACACAACCTATGCGTTTGTAAGTTTTATATATAACCATTATGGTAACATTCTGTTTTTTTCTCAGATGATTTTGTTACTTTCTTAGGAGGCTATGCCCCTGCAAGCTAGTGAGCATTCCGTTACCCATAATGAGAGCACTGGCGTTTTTAGATGCACCCTCCCAGAAGTTGATTAGTAGAAACTGTAATTCAACAGCAGCATAATTGCCTAAAAATGTAAACAAATAAAGACTGAATTCTATATTTATGCTTTAGCCTAATTCTTCAAAAGAGTGTATTTTACATATGGAGCATTTAATTAATGAATATATGCATAGGTGAAATTAGCGCTTTACTTTTCAATTAATGAAAGTAGTTTAACACCCAAAGAGTATATTAGCTGACTGCTCTTAATATAAGATAAAACTTTAGATCAACAGCCTTTCTCCAAATAGAAATAGAGTAGAAACTGTCTCACAGACATAATTATTTGGGTAGAACGTGAAAAACATGTAAATTAAATATTTTTAAACAAAGCCGTTCAACGTTTTAGTTTGTTAATTAAGACTTGTCAATGTGCTGATGCTCTCAATGGTCTCCTCCTTCATTCCCCATCCATTTTCCGTTTCTAATCCCCATCACAATACATCTGAACTTTCCAACCTGACCTCACTCTGAAATCAAACATTTTGCTTGTCCCAGTTATTTTATGTGGCATCTCATACAGTGCTGATATAACATTAAAGGTCCACTGTTGTTTAGGTGGGGATCACATTTTTGGGGTATATGTAACAAACTAACAACATTAATAATGCATTTAGCAGGCTCTGCGTGTGCCATCTTGGGTTGCTAGTCTACCTGTAGCCTGAGGGAGAAGATTATGGTACTGATGACTGATCTTCTATTTACTTCTATTATCAAGTGTGCTATTTAGTGGGCGGTTTTACAGAAAGAGATATTTACCTTTATCCATGGTTCCGCCCAGATATCTAATCTTGATAGGAAAAAAGCAAAATTTCTCCTGCCATTAAAGCAAAACTGAATATAATAGCTACAAATTAATGATTATATTTACTTTAAACTTTGCATGTTATCAAGTTATGTTCTTCATAAGATCATACAATAAACATGACACTTAAGTTGTCATTAAAGTCTGATGGCCTACATTATTATCTGTGCTTTATCTTGGAATAGAAGATATTGACAAGCAATATCCAAAATATATCAAGGACTACATGGAAATAGGCAAAAGGCCATACACAGTCTCAGGGTATCTACCCATTTTTTTAGAGCAAATTTTTGCTATCCACACTATAACTTTTTACAGTGATTTAGATTGCAAATGTCTCTGATTTTAAAATGAAGTCAAGTAGTGCTGAAGAATGTTATGTTTGTAACCATATATAAGAAAATGTACAATTTCTATGTAAAATTAGTCTCAAATTCTACATATAAAACATATCAAAACTTACGGTCCCAAATATTTGACTACAGTAGCTGAATCACCATTGTAAGTACATGAGCCAATGCTTGAATCCCCATTCTCACTTGTATACAGGATCCAATAAATCCTCTTGTCAGATAAGTCCAGTGTCAGGCCCATTATTTTCCCTCTCAGTTCAATAACAGATGTCAGATTTTTTCCATCCAAATGTGCCTTCTCTATGGCAGATAAAGTACTGTCAGAAGACCAGAAGAGAAGTCTGAAACAAAACACATGTAATTAAAAAAAAATCTACTGTAACTCTTGTATTATAAAGTACTTCAGATGTCCTTAAAAGGAAGCTGACACCTCAAAACTACTTGGCTTTATTTTGAGGATGATCTGGGACTTGAACCTGTATCTCTCCTCTCCTGGGAAGCTCTGTGTTGCATGAACTCAATCAGTTTGCCCATAGTGGTATATGGGTAAGGGAAATCCTTGGGCAGTGGGGACAGACAGTTGCATTTTTCTCTTAAGAGAAACTGTTCTTCAAAATCTCATTTAGATTGGGAAATGGTTGTTTGAGTCACAAATGATATGAGCTTCATGGAAATTTTTGGTTGTCAGCCATCTTTTAACAAAACAACACCCTGATATTGTTAATGTACCACTGTAATCCCCTAACAAGAGCAGCTAGTTGTGTTAATTATTCATTGATAATTTATAATAGCCATATTCATTATTACATTTATTTTCAAAGAATCGGCCTCCAGTTAAGCTAATTGTCTCTACCCTCATAAGGTCATTAAGTGGTAAGTGGGGAAGAGCATTGCTGAGAGATACAGCTAGTAGGTTTTTGTAAGAACAATCTGATTAGATAAGAGACCAAACAATCACTCATAGGCTGTCTCAACAGCAAGGGCTTGTTTAGAAGGGAGATCACTTTAACATAGTAATTGTTCAGTTCTTCAGTTGTGTCCAGCTCTCTGTGACTCTATGGAACGCAGCATGCTACGCACATCTTATGTCTGGTTGTGCTAATCCATAAGATTTTCCTGTCAAATATACTGGAGTGGGTTACCAGTTCTTTCTCCAGGGGACTGCAATTTGTCTGACCTCTCTGCTATGGCCTGCCCATCTTGGGTGACCCTACATGGAATAGCTCACAGCTTCATTGAAGTACACAAACCCCTTCACTACAACAAGGTAGCGATCCGGAAAGGGGGACATATCAAATTTCCCAGCCAACAGAAAGCATTGTGTTGTTATAAATAACCAGGTGTTAACCTGGGAGCTGTGGGAGGGAACTTCTCTCCTCCCCTATATAAACCCCTCCCTTAACCTACATCCTCACCTGAAAATATTCACTTTTCAGGTTGCACGCCGTCCATTTGCAACCGCCGGCTCCCCTGCTGTTCCTCTGCTTCTCGCAGGTTCGTCCCATGCCTGCCGTTTCTCCGTTCCCTTTTTGGGCTCCCCCGTCTCCCCGGCCGGCCTCCTTCCATGCTGCTTCCCTAGCCGTTCGTGCACTCTCCTGCATCTCCTGTTCCTCCTCCTTTCTGCCCCTGCCCCGTTTTACCTCTGCGTCCCGATGGCCCCCTCCTGTTGCTCCGCCGTCTCCGGTCTCATCCTGCGTCCTGCCGCGCTGTTTTCGGGCGTCCCGGCGTGCCCCTCTCCTGGCCCGGCTCTTCCTCCTTGCTCCGCCGCTTCCCATGCCTCCTCCGCTGCTGCCCGGCTCCCCTCCTCCAGACACCTCTGCCACAGCTCGCAGGCACGCCCCTCTTTCAGCGGCCCCACTTCTCTTTGTCCGGATTCGCTGCTGGTGCTTGCGCCGCGCCCCTCCGTCGGCGGCCCCGCCCTTCCTTTTGTTCCGTCCCACGCCGCGGCTCCTTTTTCCTTTCTCCCCTTCCTGCCCTCCCCTGGCCTGGCTCCTTTGCCTCGGGCGCCCTGCTGGCGCTCGTGCCACGCCCCCCTCTCGGCGACTCCGCCTCCTCCCGCCCCTCTTCCGGCAGCACCACCTCCTTTTCGTTGTACCTTCCCTCGCTCTGCGCTTACGCTTCTCTTGCGCCCCCTGTTCGCCCAGCACGCCCTGCTTCGCCTCTCTTGGCAAGTTGTTCCCCCTATCATTGCCTTTTTTTTGGCCTCTACTCTATTCTCACACTCGGATCACGCTAGCACCAAACACTGCCATGTTCTCGTGCTGGCAGACTCAAATCAATCCTTTTAGTTACCAGCCATACACCTATCGGATCACCAAACGTACACCATACACCATTCAGTAATTAAAATCTACATGTGCAAATCAGACCTGCCAGAGCACATCTCCTTCATGCACCCGTCTCAGTCAGTCCAATTCACCCCCCCTTTTACCTGAGACCAAGTCTCTAGCTGAATCTAATCACAGGCTCACCTTCATATAGCATTACAATCTAGTAAATACATAACTACTATACTTCACGAACAACTTTATCGTTTACCATGCACCCACAGTTACGCTTCGAACAGTCGCTTCCCTACGTCATACGCATCATTGCCATCACGCATTCGGCTCAGTACCATACGCCCAAATGGACTTTGCTCTAACCTCGTCCCCTCATTGAAACCATTCATTTCAATCCCTACACGTACGCCATGCGACAAATCAATCATATCATCCTCTCAAATCAAATCATTTCTCAGAGGCCTACAGCACAGAGCACCCCCCTCCAAACTACAACGTCATCCCATAGATGGCGCACTTTTTAAAAGGTTGACCATCCTGCTTTCCACGAACCCATTCGGCCTCGACACATCCAGGACGATCCGAGGGGCCATCATGCTTGCTTTCTACGGCTTCCTGCGTCCAGGTGAGTTTACCACTTCGCAAAACAACCCTCCCTATCTCACCAAGCAGGACATAACTTTACATCCAGATCACTTCATGCTCACACTCCAGCGCACCAAAACAAGTCGCAAACCCATACTCATAACATACTACCCATCACACAATGACTGGTGTCCAGTCTCCAGTATTAAATCCCATTTAAATTCAATATCTTCCAAACCAACCACCCACCCTCTCCTGAGCTTATCAAGCCAACCCTTGTCCACCACCTCCTTCATGCACTACATTAGACTGCTGCTACTCAAACTCGGCCTAGACCCTTACTCAGGACACTCTTTTCGCATTGGAGCCGCCTCTTCAGCCTCCAAAGCCAACATTCCCACGCACATTATTCAATCCATGGGTCGATGGAAGTCAAATTGCTACACCCGCTACATACCTTTTCCCATTGCAGAAACTAAACAGGCTTTTCAAACCATCACTCATTAACTTTCTCCCTAAAATTCTGCTCACTTTTTGGCCTCTAAGCAGACTAAAATGGGTCTAGTAGCAATTGCCACACACCAGCTACTACCCAAGAGAAGGTCACGACCACAAATAACCAGGTGTTAACCTGGGAGTTGTGGGAGGGAACTTCTCTCCTCCACTATATAAACCCCTCCCTTAACCTACATCCTCACCTGAAAATATTCACTTTTCCCTCCCACCTTACCCCAATTTAGGCCTTCTCCTCTACCCCTAAGCCCTCTAAGCAGACTAAAATGGGTCTAGTAGCAATGGCCACACACCAGCTACTACCCAAGAGAAGGTCACGACCACAACCCTCTCCTCACTGTCCTTATATTAGAAGGAGATCAGTAGTAACCGTGTATGATCTTTGAAAATAAGTTTAATTTTGAATATTGTTTTTTTTTTTTTTAATTAATGAATATGAATTTTATTAAAGATCAATACCTAAACCATCTAGCTCCTGTTAGGGTATTACGTTGGAGTTTTAGTATGTCCTGAGACAGAGAACTAAAACTGGACTGAGATAATGAATGTTATCTATTCTGTTTTATAGCATAAAACATTGAAATGTTTATGAAGTGTTTAGTTCCATGTAACATGCTGCATGTTGTACACATTCAAGTAAAAGTTATTATAAAACCTACCCATGGCATACTATAACTATAGTCGGTAACATTGGCGGTTATCTTCCTCTGTGGCTTCTCATTGTATGTTTTACAAAAATAGTTGACTAAGAGAATATAAATAGCATATCTAGAATACTTTCAGAAAATAAAGTATTTACTGTATTTTTCGCCGTATAAGACGCACTTTTTCTTCCCCAAAACTGGGGGAGGAAAGTTGGTGCGTCTTATACGGCGAATATACCTTTTCAAACTGCCTCTGTCCTCTTGATCTCACCCCAGCGCTTCCTACCAGCATTGCGTCGGCCGGTGCGTCCTAGTGACGTCATACACGCAACGCTGCAGTACACGAGGAGTGCTGGTAGGAAGCGCTGGGGTGAGATCAAGATGGCAGAGATCAGAAGAAAGGTGAGGATCAGGGGGGTCAGGGAGGATCAGGAGGGTCAGGGAGGATCAGGAGGATCAGGAGGGTCAGAGAGGATCAGGAGGGTCAGGGAGGGTCAAGGGCTCCCAAATGCTCCCAAATGGTGCAGTATATGGATATGTATGTGTATGTGTGTATGTGTGTGTATGTGTATGTGTGTGTATGTGTGCATGTATGTGTGTGTATATATGTATGTATGTGTATGTATATTTATGTGTGTATGTATATGTATGTATGTGTATCTATATATATATATATATATATATATATATATATATTTGTGTGTAATGTAGGTGTGTATCTGTGTGTAAAGTGTATTTGTGTTTGATTCAGATTTTTTTTTTCTTGTTTTCCTCCTCTTAAAACTAGGTGCGTCTTATCTGCCGGTGCGTCTTATAGGGCGAAAAATACGGTACACAAAAAACAATCTCATTATTTATACAATTTTAAATGTATTTTTCCTTTTACTACAGATCTAAATAGAAATTAAAAGCAAAATGAAGTACCCTTGTACTGGATCAACAGCAATGAAGCCAGGATAAAATAAACCTCTCAAAAGTATTTGGGATCTCTTTCCATTCATGTCTGTCCGTTCAATGGTTCCTTTCTGCTGGTTGGTCCAGAAGATAAGTTTGTGTTTCCAGTCCAAAGCAAACCCTTGCACCCCTTTTCCTGCACCGCGCATAGTCTGGAAAATATAATCCCATCAGTAAATGTATTGTCACAATTTGCAGTGGTGTCATTCTTGTACAGTTGCTTCCCAAACGGTATATAATAAACAGGTACTTCTTTATTCTACGAGAAGCAGACATTGATAGATGTTTACCTGAAGATGGTACACCAAAGTCACCATGAGTTCTGCAGAGGGTGGAAAAGCATTTGGATTTTTTTTAAATTGATCAAGATTTGGCTTAAATATTTGGTTATTAATTATATAGCCCCTAAAGCTCTCACACAGAGCATAGATGATGCCATTCAGGCTGTGAATGTCACAATGATTAGAGTTATTAATATCTATAAACACTATTTAAAACACAACGGATATTTGAATTGACTGTGAAATGGCACTGGTGAATTCAAACTCACCATTACCATTTCATAGTCCATTTGTTTTACCACTAGGCTATGTGTTGCAAAGCTTAAGAATGGGTGATAAACAGATCTAATACTGGAAATATAAATAGTTATTATTGAGCATTACACCAATATTTGTTTCATACCAGCCCTTTAAATTTTATATGCATTTCTCTTTTTTTTCTTGAAACCAAAATACAAATTACTATAAAAAAATGTGTTATGGGATTGAAATCCACATGTGCCATTTCATGGTCCATTCAGTTAACCACTTGACTGTGCATCAACATGTTTTGGAATAAATGAAAAAGAACAATATACTAATATTGAGTCACCAGTGAGAATGAAACAGTCCATGACCTGCAATTAGTACCATGGGCAAGTGCAGCTCATTGCAGGGGAGCGATAGAAACAGCCTAAAACAACTATCTTCAAAATCTCATAACCCTGTTAAATTTAGCAACAATTTTATAAAGGAATGAACATTTTCAACATGCTTTTCTACTGTGTATTGAATGTTGGGAGCACATATGGTGACTTCCGTGTCCCTTTAATGGAAATCCATTTTCACAGGTTTAGTCCAGGGTTTACCAACTCTAGTCTTTGAGGATCATTATCAGCATTTTAGGATGTCTTGTTTCAGTAAAATTATTTTAATATACTTTCCAGTGACATACTGTATCCTGAAAAACTGTCCTGGCTCTGACCCTTGATAACTGGAGTTGGACAAGCCTGCTCATTAAGCAAATTTCCTGATATACATTAATTATTATAGCGTTTTGGTAATATATCTGTAGCAAGAACTAATCAATAAAGCTAAATTAATCTAACAGACAAAAAATGTGCACATTAAAAACTCTCACATCACCTGTCGTTTGGTGCCATTAAGATACATTCTTTGTAGAAAACCTCTGTTAGTATCAAACCGGTAAAGTCTTTCTTCTTGATGATCAAAATCTAGTCGGACTGAAGAACCGGCGTTAGCCACTATTTTTCTATGATTGGTCCCATCACTGTCAATACGAAAAATATCATTTCCATGGGTAAAGATTAAAAAAGGAACAGGAACTGAAAAATAAAAGTGAAAATAGGGTACTCAGATCTATGCAGAAGAAGGAATTAAACAGAAACATTAAATTCATTAATCTGTTTTGTTCACTTACAATATTATCTTAAAGGAACCCTGTCACCTCAAAATCAAGTTTTTTTTTAGGTTATTCTTTAACAGCACGAAAACTGGCTATATGTTGTGTAATCCACTTTTGTTCCAAAGTGAATCAGTCTTGGGAAATTTTATGTTGTTGTTGCGGAATTTATAAGCAAAGTAGCAACTTACACATATTAATTAGCTGTTTTGATGTGCTAATTAGATTATAGGTTGCTTATCTAGCTCTATAGAGGCCAAAATAAAGTCCAGCAATGTTATCTGGCAGTTAAAGCGCCCCCCACCCAAACACACACACACATGCTCTTACCGAGCATACTGAGCTGCTCATTGGAACAGCAAAATACTATTTTGAATTTAAAATGATTTATATTAGAAAAAATATGTAGTACAACATATACACTTTTTCTTGCTCTTTAAAATAAAATCAACTTCCTGTAGGGGTGACGGTGTCCCATTGAAAGTCTAGATCCATATTTCTATTATGCTATGTTAAATAGCATTTTAGGAAGGTATGTTTAAGAAGGTTATAACGTAGAAAAAAAATGGAACTTTCCTGTTTCGTCCCCATTAGCATTGGCGTGCAGCGGCCAGTAGGTGGTACAACAGTGTCACGCCAAGACTTCGTTCAATTTGTTCTTAGAGTGAGGGTCTAGAGTTAGGGGTTAGGGTAGTAGCAGATCATAAACGTTACATAGTAAAATAGCTAATTACTATGCCAATATCCTAACCATAACCTAATTCCTAACCCAAACTCTAAGAACAAACTGAACAAAACCTTGGCGGGCCCCCAACTTGCTGCTGCACGTCACTGTGCTGGACGGGACAAAAAAAGGAAAGGTCCATTAATTTCTGAAAGTTATAAAAAAAAGACAGACTTTATTTTTTAACTTGAATATTTAATTTTGATTTAATGGGCACAATTTTTATTTTGGTCCTAGCATTATTATTTATTTGAGGAGTACCTTGCAAATATAATTTTCACTTAGTACTATTTAAAGGCTGCCATAATGTTCAGGCACTTAAGATCTGTACCTTTAAATGAATGGCCTACAATGAGTGAGTGTGTATGCCAAGACACATTCTTCCCTAAGTACTTTGCACAGGAGAGTCAGTCCGAGACTCACCCATAAGGATGTATAAACAAAAGCTTAACTACTAGCCAATGAAGCAACTCATTTGCCTTCACTGTCACTGTCATATTTTAACATATATGGAATTTTTATTTGTACATTTCCCATTGATTACGTTTACAAAAAGAGCTTTGCAGGGCAATCATCATCACAAGCAAAAATGTCTTTGATACTCCTTAAAGCTACTCAAAAGAATCAAAATCTATTTGTTTTAAATTGCATACCGTTTTAATAGTGTATGTCAAACAAACATATGAGCTTTACTTGTACATGTACTACAGTGGCCCTTTAAGTACACTATATGATTATAAACAACTTTTAAATTTATTGTGATAAAAAAAATATGGGTCTTTTGCAAACAAACACCTTTTGTTTTCTTGAGCTCCTGTGTTTAGTGTGTAGCTAATGTCCTTATCACTAAAAACACATGTATGATTTATAATTAACAACTACTCATCTCTCAATAACAGCTATACCTCGTGTAACACTGTAGATGGTTCCAGGCAATAGGAGTGCTAAGCGAAACAGCTCTAAGCGGGGCAGTATAACATGGGGAAGATAGGGATAGGGGAACTCATGGAAATAACACACAATTCCAATTGAAATTAAAACTTTTTTTCAAACTTCAAACAAACAGCAAACATAACCCTAACACAAACTGAACATTAGCAGAAAAATAAACTTTAAATTATTGAGGTTGGAGCTTCTGGGTCATCCTGGATTCTGTTTTCTTATAGCGAATCAGAGCGGTCAAAGGGGTCCGGCTGGCAAAAATAGCGTTATAGCGAGGCAGTGCTATAGAGAATCAGAACGTTAAAAGGGGTATGGCAGGAAAAAACAGCTCTATAGCGAATCAGCTCTAAGCGGGGTAGCTTTAAGCGGGGTATACCTGTATATACTGTATCTCTGATAACTCCAAGTTCCTTATTTATAAAAATACTAGTAACTTGCATGTCATAAATATCATAGTATGTTACCTTTAATGGTTATGCGGTCTCTTTCTATGCTGTCTCTCTCTATCTCTGCTGTCTGTCTCTGTTGTCTCTTTCTCTGCACTCTTTTTGCTGTCTCTCTGTGTGCACTCTCTGTGTGTGCTATCTCTCTCTCTGTGTTGTCTCTCTGTGCTCTCTCTCTCTCTCTGCACGCTCTGTGTGTCTATCTCTCTATCTCTCTCTCCCTCTCTTTCTTTCTCTCTCTCTCTGTCCTGTCTCCCTCTGTCTCTCTGTCCTGTGTTTGTGTCTTGCTCTGCCTGTGTGTGTCTCGGTCTTTTGCTCCATGTCCTGTCTCTTTCGCTCCATGTCCTGTCTCTTTCTCTCCCTGTCCTGGATCTCTCTCACAACACTGTCTCTCCCGTTGGCAGACTAGACATCTCTGACTTAGAACATTAGATTACAGGATCTAAGGTGTTGTGACTTCAACTTTTGCATCTGCTTGCTCAGTGTCTTACTGTGTTGTGCCAGGTACACTATACAATTTGTTCTGTGTCTAATTCACTCATTATAATATACCCCTTGTATATAGAGCCAAAAAAAGAGCAATTATAATATGCATTGTATTATTGAGCTTGGGTATATATTATAAAACAATATGACAATATGTAGTATTTGCATGGGGTGACATCAGTGAAATGTCATTACTTAAATAATTAGTACTAAATGTGTTTTAATGGTAAAAAAATCCAAGCCTATGCAACACAACTATTTCACTACAAAGCCACGAGCTGCACAGTATCAGTCTCATTGGTGTATTCGTTTTTTGCTGCCACCCTAGACCCATTCATATTCGTGTGCCCCCTATGCCCCTGTTACTAGTCCTCCTATATTAGGATTACCACACATAAGTGTATTTATGCACATACTGTATACATTGGTAGAAAGGGCCAGGTAGACTTAAACACAGAGCAGTCACTGTATATAGACAGCTCTGAGAATATAAACGTATGGCACTGCTCCAGAAACTCCAGACAGCCTGCTGCCGCCTGAAAATGTCCTGCCCTAGGCCTTGGCCTCATGGGTCTAGGCAGAAACACAGTACTGGCCAGTCTATTTCAGTGCAAGCACAGCATCGCTTCTTCTTACAGTAATGCTGTTTGTCTGGGTGTACTGTGCTAGAGAGATCCCGATCTGACTGAGCAGCCATTAGCAGCCCAGCTCTGACGTAGAGCAGACTTCATGGAGCTTCACACAAGCTTCTCACAGTTGTCTGGTGATTGGAGCAGTTTAGTGACATGACCCACAGGCCTCTTTCCCAATGTCTGTTATGTAATGGCGAGAGGAGAGGCCTTGTAGGGACACCTGAGAGGACTGGTTGACAGGGCTAGTAAGATTGGTGGACTAATAAAAAATACACTATCTTTAAAAAGACAACAGATCCATAACACGTGTTCCTCAGCTCTGCCATATCAAATAAAATATGTCAGGCTAGGACTGAAAGTAATTAGGTAGCTTTTGGATTATTCCTGTTCTCTGCAAGCCAGCAGTGGGGCCAGCAGCCACTAGGTGGTGCCACCTTTGTTCGTCAAGATTTTCTTCAATTACTTTAGTGTAAGTTTTAGATTAAACCCTAACTCCTAACCATAACCCTAACCTATAACCCCTAACCCTAACTCCTAACCCCTAACCCTAATTCCATTACGCTGAACAATAACTCCTAACCATAACCCTAACCTATAACCCCTAACCCTAACCCTGGACCCTAATCTCAAACTCCTAAGCCTACCCCTAACCGTAACCCCTAACTCCTAACCATAACCCTAACCTCTAACCCTAATCCCTAGCTCCTAACCCTACCCCTAACCGTAACCACTAACCATAACCCTAACTCCTAACCTCTAACCCTAATCCCTAAACCATAACCCTACCCCTATCCCTTAACTCTAAACCCTAACACTAAACCCTAATTTTAAACCCTACCCCTAAGCCTATAAACAAATGAAATAAATCTTGTCAAGCTGTCCTTGTGTCACCTAGTGGCCTCTGGTTGCCATTGCTGGTTGGTAGATAACAGGAAAGATCCCAGCATTTTAATATTTCATTTAAAAAGGGAAAAGTCATTATAACTTGTGAGCACTGTTACAGTTAGCCAAATACATAAAGAGGCAACTGGAGCTCGACACATACGACCACAAAGCACATTACCTAATAACCTGACGCCTCCTCTGTGAATAAATTCAATTGGGCCAGCTAACTTAAAATATGTGGTGTTCTTGTTGATATCCCTCTTAAACCAAAGCAGCCTCAAAGTGCAAGTTCCACCTAAAATGATTTATTTTTTTATGTTATAGAGCACTCCTAAATAAAACTTGTCTAGTTTGCCCCTTAGTCCTTCACATTTGTTGAGTTCAGTTTTTGTCACTGACACTTGGAATGCTGAGCTGATTGGGTCAAAAATTCAAAAAACAATTAGAATGAATATGAGTTCTAAGTTGTGATAAGTAAATATGATCCGTCTCCTACAGCAGCTCACATCTCCTAACATACATAGGTCTTGTAGCAAACCAATACAAGCACTAAACCGTTGATATGTATATTTGAACTACTATAAGTGAACTCATTCATATAAGAGCAATATGTGTTTAGTTTAATGGCCCCCTTCAAGTCTTAGGGTCCAGCACAACCCAAACTTGGTAAAAAAGCAGAGCAGAGTTGTTATTTCCATTTGTGAATAATGGAAGAAACACATTGTGTAATGTAGAACAATGGAAAATAGCACATGTAATCAAGATACATATACTATGTACACATAATAATATATATGAAATTATGTTCAGCCATATGTGTGTATGAAAGATCCATCAGTACCATGTATAAGGTTTCATATCTGGCATGTTCATGGCTGTACTCAAAATGGACACCCTATGTTAGCTAACTTTACATTTCTTGAATGCACAGAGCGTATTAAAGTTGAAGAAAACTATTAGCCATATTTAGTAATATAAAAAATAAAAAATACCTTCTTGCCACCCATTAATGTAAGGCAGTATTGTAGCTGACAGACACATAAATAATTAGATTTATCTTAACAATACATATCACATATATAGTTGTGAGCATGCGAGCTGTTGCTAACGCTTGCAGGCTCGCAAAGCGAGGGCCTCAGTTGCTGGCATGGAGCGCCAAAGGCGCTCCTTGCCAGCAACTGCGGACCTCGCAAAAGAATACAAGACACGTTACGACCAATTACAACCTCGCAAAAATCGGCCGCAACCCGCGCACATGAAAAAATGAAAAACACAATAAATACACACAACACATACATAAAAAGCATACCTACAGCAAGAGGAAGCATCCAGGACCTCAAAAACTGAAGTTACACCTTAATTTAACTAAAAATAAAAGAGTTTAGACACTGAAAAATTCTCTAAGCGAGAGAAAAAATGGCCGCCGAAAAAAAACGAAAACGAGGCTACAGCACTCTAAAGATGCAAAACACCACCAAACACCTACGGAATTGCCGAAAAAGACGTACGAGATTCGAAAACAAGGATGCAACCCGCACGACCCCAAACACATTACAAACACAATAAATACACACAACAAACATATAAAAAGCTTACCACAGCAAGGTGGTGCACCCAGGACCTCTGCAAGTAAAGTTACACCTCGATTTAAGTACAAATTTAGGAGTTTAAACACCCGAAAATCACCTAAGCGACAGAAAAAATGGCCGCCGAACAAAACGAAAACAAGGCTACAGGACTCTAAACACGCAAAACACCACCATAAACACGCAAAACACCACAAAACAGCTACGGATATTCCGCCACAGACGCATACCACACATTAGCCGCCATTTTAGAACAAGAACTTATACAATGCGGAAGTACACAGCTACGCTAATGGATATGCCTCGCGCACGCACACTATTACACTGCACACATTCATCACGCTTACACAGCAGCTCCACAGCACTAATGCTGCAGCAACATCAAAACAGATTGGCAGCTCTTCAACAGAATGCTTCCTCCATATATTACTTGTAAATAGGTAAAGTATATTACTTTATTAATGTATTATTTATTTTATTATTATACACCAAACAGCATTAGCTCACTTACAATTTCATTGCCGTCATTTTTTGACGGGCAATTTGCATATTAGGGGAAGGTTCATAGAGTTTTTGGTGGGATCCCTTCTGATATGAATATGAAATATCCCTGCTCCTCACTAGTAAAGGTAAAGGGGTCTCATATTTTATATTAACCTCAGTTGGGATCTGGTGCTCTAAAGGGCAATCAGATCTCCCCTATAAGAATAATAATTACATTTTTCTGCTTATCAGCAGGAAATAACCTTAAACACAGCCAAAGCTACACTGAAGTGGATTAAAACCCGAACCAAGAACCTGAATATTTTAGAATAAAGCCCATAAGTTAAGCCCATACATCAATCCAATTGAGAATCTCTGACTTCAAAAGTGCTGTTCACCAACAGTCCCCAACAAACCTGACTGAGCTAGAGCAATTTTGCTCAAGAACTGGCACACATTGCAGAGTCTATATGTACAAACCTGGTAGAAAACTATATCAAAAGCTATACAGGTGTAATAGCAGTCAGAGGGAATTTTTCTAAGTATTGAACAAATGTTTTTTTGTTTAGTTTTTGTGGGAGACGGAGGGAGGCCCAGGCTCGCATGAAGTGTCCTATGACCCAGAGTCTGGGTGCGCTCTGATTGACTGGCTGGCCGCAGGAGGGGCTTGGATGGGTGTTTGGCACACAACTTCGCCATCTTGTCACTCCGCGGCCGGCCATTGTGGTGTTCAGATGTCTTGGTATTGAGTCCAGCTGTCTGTCGTGGGGGTTTGAATTTTCGCCTCTTTCTTTCTTTCTTTTCTTGTTGTGTGTTGTTTGGCTGCTTGTTTTGTGTGTCCCGTTATTTGTGGTCTGGGTGTTTAGTTAAGTTGTGTGCTTCACTATATGGAGCTATAGCCCAGTCGGTAGAGTGACTGCCTATAACCCTGGGTGAGAATTCTATTTCCTCAAGCCTATTTTCCCTTTATTTCCCCCCTTTTGTGTTTCTTTTCTTTCTCTCTTTTCTTCTCTCTTTTCTTTGTTTTATTTCTTTTGCGTTTTCTGTTATTTTATTTTCTCTGCTGTGCTGTACCCTGTCCCTAGGTATTTCCATTTTGGCCCATTGATTACATTTTACCTGCATTACTAATATGGATGCTTTGGAGGCAGCAGATCTAGAACGCCTCCTGGATCTAGTTCGCTCCAAGGCCATCTGCCATGGAGTTAAATGGCTGGTGAACAGCCTAGGCAATCCAGTAGGAGAATTAACCCCTCCCCTGGCAGTCTCCCAGGCACAGTCTCCTGTGGCTGGCTGGCTCGAAGGTTTTGGGGAACCATGCTCCGCCGACAGGTCTGCACTTCAGCGTGCATCCAGCACTTGCAGCCTAAGATGGGAAGGGGTTTAACACACATAATGTTACTACAGCAGCCGTAACCTCATAATAAAAGGAGAGCTGAGCAAGCTAGTGTAACAGGTGTAGGTTCCTCAGACTAGCCTACACCTTCTGAAACACCTTTGAGCCAGCTTATACTCTCCGACACACCTACCCCACCCATGCCGCACCCTCGCCCAAAAAGGGACTTTGAATGTGTGCCTGAGTCTGTTGTGGGAAAAAAATATTCTACTGTTTTAAAGGGTCAGCACCAGGGTGGCAGTGAACCGAGTAACAGCATGACTATGCTGCAGTGGAAGAATATGGAGATTAAAAGCCAAATTATGAGGGACAACAAGAAAGAAAAGCGAGGACCAGAAAGGCTACTTCAAGGTACAGTCCCCTCTCTTCTGGCAAAAGACAAAAAGTGGTTGCAGTCCACACTGCCACTCCACAAAATAGTGTTGACACACCCTCAGGTGACATCTCCCAGTGGGGTAGACCTACGCAGACAGTACTGGCATTGGTTGGCAGTCCCATTCTGACAGACCATGACCGGGGGGATGGGTCTGGAAGACTTAAACAACGTTATAGGACCAATAAAGTAGGAGAGTGACTCATCTCAAGATGATGGTCAGGTTTACATGACCCCATCATGCAGGCATAGACGTGCTAGTAATAGTTCTTCTTGCCTTCCCAGGTGATCCAGGGATCAGTCAAGATCCTGTAGCCGCAGGTCTTGCAGTTGCAGCTGTGCTTGCTCCAGCTCGGACCACGATGCATGAAAAAAGAGAACAAAACAGACAAGTCTAATTGGGTAGGATGGCAGGTCCGTTCGCATCCCCTCCGTTCCTTAACCTGAGAATCTCACCACTGGGCGTGGTCCCAAGAAGGAACTGGGAACGTTCTGGCTTATTCATCATCTATCTTACCCCAGGGGAGCGTCAGTCAATGATGGGATTGATAAGGCGTTATCATCCGTGTCATACTCTTCCTTTGACCCCACCACCGGAATCGTATGGTTAGCGGGTTGCGGCGCATGGACGGCAAAGGTTGATGTTGAATCAGCTTTTCACCTTCTGCCAGTCAACCCCTGCAGTCACCACCTGTTGGGATGCTGTTTCAATAACATGTATCATGTGGACCTCTGTTTACTAATTGGTTGTTTCATATCCTGTGCATACTTCGAGACATTCAGTATGTTTTTGTAGTGGGTCACGTGTCAGGAATCAAGATTCTCTAGCATTGTGCATTACCTAGACGATTTTTTGTTTGTAGGCCCAGCGGTTCATGACACCTGCCAATTTATTTTGGACACGTTCCAAAACTTGGGAAAATAATTTGGTGTGCCATTAACCCGTGAAAAAACAGAAGACCCATCAACGCTGTTGACTTTTTCGAGTATTCAGATTTTGTACGGATGGTATTCAGATTTTGTATGGATGGGGAAAGTGGACGAACTGAAGGAAAGGCTAGTGGCTTTGTTGGGGGCCAGAATTTTGCATGCCGTATCATGCCTATGGGCAGGATATTTAGCAGATGGCTTGCCCTGGCAACGAATGGGGAAAACGACCACATCATTTCATTGGGGTTTCTGCCGCAATAAAGGATGATGTCAGAATCTGGCTAGCCTTCCTAAGCACCTTCAATGGTAAAACTCTTATTCACCCGCAGAGGTTATCCCATAATGATCTACAGCTTTATACTGACGCATCTGGTGCTAATTTCAGGGGCAATTGGTGCATCAAGCAGTGGCTGGGGAACTGGGTGGAGGCAGGCTTGACAAAGAACCTGGCTTTCCTGGAGCTATTCCCCTTAGTCGTGGCATTGCATATATGAGACGATAGTCTAAGGGACCACCAGATTGTCTTCTTCATGGATAACATGGCGGCGGTGCATGCCATAAACAATACCACAGCATCATCTATGACAGTTATATGTTTGATTCGCCACTTGGTTCTAGGATGTTTATGGTTGAACATATGGTTTATAGCTAGAAACATTCCCCAGTCCTGGAGCGGGATTGCTGACTCCCATTCTCGTTTCAGATGGGTAGCGCCGGAGGCGAATCATCAGGTAGACAGTATCCCGGAGGAGCTTTGGGAATTTGGAGCATAGCGATAGAAAGGCTGATAAGGGGCTCCCTGGATCCAGCAACTTGGAACACGTATAAAACGGTCTGGTTGAAGTGGAGTGAGCTGGTTGAGCTAGCAGGTAGAGCTGACACAGAAAAGAAAATGATGGGCATTTTGTTATGAGTGAGGGGATCTCAAAGGCAGCGGTTGGGCATCAGGTGGCGGCCCTAGCTTTTATGTTCAAACTGGCTGGGCCAAAGACCTGACAAAGGTTTTTGTCGTCAAGCAAGTCCTTTGTGGTATGTTTAAAGGTGAGCCCCTCCAGGACAGGAGGCACTCCATCACGTTTGCATTATTGCTACGGAAGTGTGCAGCTCCTTTTCCTTGGCCTTTTTCGGAGCATTTAGGTTTGGGAACTGGTAGTAGCTTGCAGTCAAGGTCCCAGGGACATACAGTTGGTAGGTGTCAGCCTTCACAGGGAATGTGTGGAAATGAATGTAAAAAAGGCATTCAGTGGGCCAGAGCTCCATTGGGGAGATTGCAGCCCTATGAGGGGTCCCGTTTCTGCTCTGTGGCGGTAGGGGAGTTGCCCGGGCCAGCGGTAAAGAAAAAGGGGTTTGCCCTACCTCATGGGCTTGGTACAGCAGCAAGTAGGTGGGCCCATGGGCGCATGCTCAGGGGCAGGAGGTTACTGCTGCTGACGGGCTCCTCACCCTTTTGGTTAATACCAGTTGTATTGTATACTTTTAATAAATGCTGTGGCCCATTGTTTACCCCATACTGGTTTCTTGGCTGGTTATTTTAATTAAGCGCAGAATAGACCCTGCGGGGGTCATGCTTTTTTAACTTTTGGGCCACAATATGTTACACCTTCAAGTTGTCAAGTATTTTGGGTTAATCAATACTTATACAGGCATCATTATGTATACTGCATTTTTTATTAAATCAACATACTATTTGGTTCATCCTCTACTTTGAAAAGGCATGCACCATTTTTTTTTTTACAATTTACAAACATGTTACTCTTCTCATTTATCTAAAAATATATCTTTGGACACAAAATAATAATGCTGCACTAGTTCATAGTGTAAAATGACATGCTTGTGAAACACACAGATCATTCGCAGAGTTCAAATACGTTGTACTTTTGCTGAAAGCATTCAGGTAATACCTAATTCCAACAGCCACTCCACTGTAGATTATTTGCATTCACAATTCAGTGTTAAAATATTTAAAAAATGTAGACAGGATTTACGTAAATGGCAAACAAATACTGAGCAAGACAGAGTGTACTATGGATTCAGACAAGTACATTTACATTCACACTCCAGAACATATTTTGGAGTATATTAGCAGGATATTTTCTGCTATCTTCTTTTGGCATGGTATTTTATAGTACAGATATTTATTTATCTGGTCAATTACTCTGGTTTACTGTCCTCAAACTCTCCTGTGTTATACTGATGAGAAATGTGACACATTGCAGTGCCAGTGTGGTTTCGGTGTTGAGGAATGCAAATTTTGTTTTTATTTTTTACTACAACTGGCTAACACAGTGCTACTCTCTCTTGTTGCAGGCCTGAACATTATGACAGAAAAGATTTGAGGGAGAACCTTAGCATGCCTTAACGTGACCCTCAAAGTTTTTTTTTGTTTTTCATTGATATTATATAGTAACAGCGTTAACCAATGCAGAAGACTGAGCTAGATTAGATATTTTGCCTCTCATCTGCCCCTCTATAGAAAACGTGATTTTTGGTGCAAATTGGGCTATTTCGGAATTTTGTATTTTTATTAGTCTGTTCAGCGTTTCTACATGTGGCACTCATGAAACTCACATAGGGTGTCAACATTTGTTGATAGACGTGTTGAAAGAGACTTTATATAATTAGTTTCTATGAGGAGGTTAGTAGGAACCTGGATCAAGGGAACTCAGTGGATGTATTCTTTTTGGATTTTGCAAAGGCTTTTGATACAGTACCACATGGAAGACTATTGTGCAAACTAAGAGATACAGGAATTGCAGTAAATATCTGCACATGGATTGAGAGCTGGCTAAAAGACAGGAAACAATGGGTTGGATACTCAGATTGGACTAATGCGGTAAGTGGGGTTCCTCAGGGTTCAGTATTAGGTCCTTTCCTTTTTAACATATTTATTGATGACTTAGAGGTAGGACTGGAAAGTAGTGTCTCCATTTTCGCTGATAACAAGAAGTTGTGCAAGGTAATTAAATCAGATAATGACGTGCTTTCCCTCCAAATTGAGGAATGGGCATCAAAATGGCAGATGAGATTTAATACGAATAAATGTAAAGTTATGCATCTAGGAAGGAAAAATAGCCATGCAATTTATAATCTTAGTGGAGCAAATCTAGGGGTATCAGATATTGAAAGGGATTTGGGAGTGCTTGTGGACAACCACCTAGGTAACAGTGCTCAATGCCAAGCAGCAGTAAAATATTAGCATGTATTAAGAAGGGTATAGAAGCAGGGGAAGCAAATATAAATCTACCACTATACAAATCCCTAGTACGCCCTCATTTGGAATATGGAGTACAATTTTGGGCACCACTTCATAAAAAGGACATTTTAGAGCTGGAAAAGGTACAGAGGAGGGCAACAAAACTAATAAGGGGAATGGAGAGGCTAAGTTATGAAGAAAGACTAATCAAATTAAGCTTATTTTCTCTAGGAAAAAAGGTGTCTAAGAGGAGATATGATTACCTTATATAAATACATCCAGGGTCAGTATAAAGATTTGTCAAGGGAGCTTTTGTGCCAAGAGGTTTTTAATTGACAAGAGGACACCCCTTGAGGTTAGAAGTGAAAAGATTCCACCTTAAAGAAAGAAAAGGGTTCTTCACAGTAAGGGTGGTTAATCTGTGGAATTCTCTACCAGAGGAGGTGGTGACAGCGGATTCGATAGATAACTTTAAAAGGTGACTGGATTTATTTCTAATTAAAAAGTGAATGCAGGGTTATCCTGGATAATTAGAGAGACAGTATTGATCCAGGGAGAAATCCGATCACCAGTATCTGGGGTCAGGAAGGAATTCTTTTTTTTTCCCTTTGAGACAATTGGCTAAGTTTCACTTTTTTTTTATTTTTCTGTTTGCCTTCCTCTGGATTAATTAATAATTTATTTATTTTTTATTAAAAATAAATAATGAAGTAATTGATTAATAATTAATTAATAACTAATCCACATATTGCAGATCAGAAGAGATCTTAAAAGGTTGAACTTGATGGACTGAAAGTATTTTTTTAACCTTAATTACTATGGGCCTCATTCTATTACGGCCGCAGCCACTGCGGGGCCGCAAGGACCGTCCACAAGCTTTACGGCTATTCTATTCCCCTACGGCCGGGGACTCCGGCAGGCTTGCGGCCGGCGCCTTGCTATCCCTTGCGGCCGATAGCGCCGGAGGAAAGCCTTTGATCTAAAACGGCCGCAAGGAAATCGGCCGTAAGAAAAGCCTGGTTGCGATTCTATTGCTCCGGGAACCCTGTCTGCAAGGCTAAAAACGAGCCGCAGCTTACTTGCAGCAAAGAGGTCTCGCTAGCACCAATTAAGCACATAAAATAGCTCAAATAAAGCCATCCTGCACTTTGAGAAGACTATAAAGTGATATTCGGTGTTAGAAAAAATAGCACATAATTACCCTATACTCAAATCCGTAAAATATTTTATTTTTAATATCCGTAAAATATCCATGTAAAAAGTCCAGAGTGCTTGGAGCACCTCAGACACGCCCACGCCGCAGCCGGAAAATAAACAGTTAATTTGAACTCGGGTTTGGGCTGATGTGCAAGCTTGAGAGTGGGTTCCTTTTAATCCTCATGTCCCCCAATATGATCCCTAGCATTTACAGAGCTGTACAGTGCGGGCTTGAATTTATTTTTCACTTTTAATATTTCTGAGCTTACGGCCGGTTTCAAGATATGCGGCCGGCCGTAAGAGGAGATCCTTGCGGGGCCGTATAATAGAATCGCGAGCAAACAGAACCCCCGCAAGGAATCGCAGCCTTACGGACGATTTACGGCCGGTAATAGAATGAGGCCCTATGTAACTATGTAACTATGTAATAATTGCAAGTTTATATAGCATTCTGCTCTTGGGACATAGAATTAAAGTATATATTTTTGTTCAGACACTGGTGTTAGAAGATATTTTTTGAAAGGCAGGGCCACCAGCTTTAGAATTGTTTTTTTTAAATATATATATATATATATTGATCTATTTTTCTACTTCACCACCTGGGGTCAGGCTAACACCATGCAATGGGTGTGATCTCTTACATTTATTATACTGTACTTACATTCAGATAAAGCATTATCACATGGTTACATAGTTACATAGTAATTGAGGTTGAAAAAATACTTTTAGTCCATCAAGTCCAACCTTTTTAGATCTCCTCTGATCTGCAATATGCAGATTAATTGTTAATTGTCAAACAGAAAAAAAAACAGTGAAACTTTGCCAATTGTCTCAAAAGGGGAAAAAAATATAAAATTCCTTCCTGACCCCAGATGCTGGCGATCGGATTCCTCCCTGGATCAATACTCCCTCTCTAATTATCCAGGATAACCCTGAATGCCCTTTTTATTAAAAAATATATGCAATCCATTTTTAGAGTTATCTATTGAATCCGCTGTCACCACCTCCTTTGGTAGAGAATTCCACAGATTAACCACCCTTACTGTGAAAAACCCTTTTTGGGTTGACTTAAAAAAAAATATTTTTGCTAATCACTTTAAATGATGATTTGATTGTCCATGTCTTCAGTGTTGTTATATCATTATAATATTCAGCTGATGCTTAAAGGGACACTGAAGTTTTCACTAAGCTAAATTGAAAATCTGGAAATTATAATTGGCAAAATCTTTTTTCAATACTTAAACAAGAAAGCTAATTTATTGAAAAAAGTTAAAATTATGTATAACAACATAACTGCAACTATTTGTAATTAAAACTTCTAAATGTAAATGCCTTAACATTGATACAGAAGATAGAAGCATGTCCAGCTGAAAAAAGTAATAGAGACATTTAATTGGGAAGTCTATGTAATGATAACTATTTATATCTACATTATACTTCTGGAAAGAATTTAGTATCCAAGCTCCTCAGATTTTTCCATTCCTGGCCATTGGACTATAAGTCTAAAACTAAGAAAGTTTAATTGAAAGGAAAAATAAATTCATCAAGTTCATTTAATGAACTTTCAGGTGTTTCTCCCTTAAATCTGTTTCACACCTTGGATAAATCATTAGCATGAAAATCATCTTAGCACGAAAGCTAGGTAAAATTCACACTAGCCTTGTGTTTAGTGCATGGGTGGGCAAGAGGGGCCACATACTGTGCATGCCTGGATTTGATTATATCCCTGCTGCACACAGGTGAGTGACCTGACTCACCTGTGCACAGAAAGGAAATATTCAAATCCAGGCATGTATGCGGCCCTCCAGGACCGAACTTGCCCACCCCTGGTCTAGTGTATTTAAAAAGGTTACATATTATAACTTATGCACCAAGATATTAACTTAGACCTTTTTACGTTAAGAATCATATGTTATTATTGTTATTATAGTTTATTTGTAACGCGCCAACATATTCCCTAACGCTGTACATAAATTAAGTTCAGACAAAGATAAATACAGTATAACATTTAGCAAAGCAAGGAGGACCCTGTCTTTGAGCTAGGAATCCAATGTCCATGGTACTGAGGATAGAAACTTGCTGACATACAATCTAAGGTATAGTGAGTGGTAAAAGAGGGAGAGAAAGGTGATAAGTGTTTTAGGGTGGAAGGTGATACGCTTCTTTAAAGAGATGCGTTTTAAGTGAGGTTTTAAATGTTTTGAGGCAAGGGGATAATCTGGTGGAGCGAGGCAAGGAGTTCCAGAGACTAGGGGCAGCACGAGAAAAGTCCTGGAGGCGGGAGTGAGAGGAGGTGACAAGAGTTGTAGAAAGAAGAAGGTCATTAGCAGAACAAAGAGGGCGGGTGAGGGAGTATTTGGAGATGAGAGCAGAGATGTAAGCGGGATGTTAAAAATAACTTTGCATGTCACACATAAAAAAATATTGCATGCAACAGTTTACAAGTGCTAGGTACATGTAACTCCTTACTTATTTACATGCAGAACCGCCTATACTGCTATTACATCTTGTTTAGATGCATCTGACATTTGTACCTCTGTTTGTTTTTTCTGTTGAGGTTAACCCCATTATTGGCAAAGTGTTTTTTTTTTTGCTTTCCTAGACTCGTTCAATCCTAAAACTAAATTATACATTAAACATTGTAATAACCCTTTCAACCTAGTAGTAATTACTCATAGACAGCAAGTAAACGACTTTTTTTAGAATAAATTCATCAATCTCTTTTAAAATATGTAGTAGGTGAGGAAGGAAGACCTTCCTGCTCTACTACTTGCACTTGTTCTTGCAGAGAAGAAATGGAAAAACAGTTTTCAAAATATTTATTGAATTAATAAAGATATACTTTAAACACTGTCTAAATAACATGGAGGAGATTCTTGCACTTTCCAAACCAAGGGGCTAAGCAATCCCTGGAGGACAAAAATTAGCAGAAGGGGGCATGACCTTGTTGGGAGGGGGAGCAAGGAGAAGGAGGGAGGAAGGAGGAGCATTATTTAAGGACTGCCTCAGCTTCCTGTTTCCTCTTTGACTCCAGAACCTTCAACCATCAACAACAAATGAGCTAACAGCTACGGTTAGGGAGTAAATTCCCATCCTCCCTACCCTTTAAAGTCATGGCATATAAAGTTAACTAGCGACTTGCCTGTCAAAAATGACGGCAATAAAATGTTAAGCCTGGCAATGCTGTTTGCCACACAATGCGAGGCTCTCCCCCCTATAACTTGCGCACTCATCTCATGGCTCGCAATGAGCGCCTTCAGTGTTCATTGCGAGCCTCTGCCCCTCTACTTTACAGGGCTCCGTCGTTGCAGGCTTCATCCAACCCACAACTATCGGGCCTCGCAATGAGCGCCTTCAAGCCTCTAACCCCTGTGTCTCTTTACCCCCTCTCCCTCCCCTGTGTCTTTCCCCCTCTCTCCCTCCAGCTGTCTCTTTGCCCTGTCCTGTGAGTTTTTTCCCTTATCTCCTTCCTCTGTGTCTCTTTCCTCCCCTCTCACACCCCCGTGTCTCTCCCCCCCCACTCCCTCCCCTGTGTCTCTTTCCACCCTCTGCCCCCTCTCCCTCCCCTGTGTCTTTCTCCTCACTCTCCCTGCTCTGTGCTGTATGGGTCTGAAACCATTTGCAAGCTTAAAAATTGATCAATTTCCCCCAAGCCCGAAATGTTCTTCCGATTTGCGGCCTTGAATAAAAATTAAGTCTTTACAGCCGGTGTTTTTCTTCTCACTTAGCCGTTTTCAGAACTCAAAAAAATGCCAATTGAAGAACAAATTAGCTTTCAGTAAATTTTGTAACCAACTGGCGTGTTTTGGAGCCTCCAAATGGCTTCCGAGTTACGGACTTGAAAAAAATGGCGGCCGATAAAGCCGTAATTTTTTCAAACTTTTGCCTTTTTCTAAGTTTTGTGGGTCTCGCCTATGCGCTCATTGCGAGCCTTTTTCTAAGTCGTGCAGGCGTCGCAATGAACACCTTCCGCGCACATTGCGAGGCCCGCAAAGAGTGCATTTGCTTATTGCGCAAGCTCGTAACCTTTAGCATACCGTTACTGACAAACTCGTAATTACGACAACTATTATATGTAATTATTTGTTCTATTAACTGTCACAGTGATAGCTGCAGGCACTTTACTGCCATGAGCTTTAATTTGGGAGAGACCAGGGACCTGGGTTAGGAGTTGGCTTAAGTGACCCTTTTTCCCAAAGGTGGTATGGTTTATTAAGTAAAGAGCAAAATGAGGCAGTGCACTCCATTGACCTTCTCTACCATGCTTGGTCATGAAAAAAACAGTAATTGAGCAACACCGAATTGACATAATCAACAGACATCCTTTTTGACTCTATAGATTATAGCCAGGCAGGAGTGAGACACCTCTCCTATATTCTAATTAGGCAATTTTTACATCTTATGAACAATTTGCCACAGAACAAGAAACGAGGAATGGTGAGCCAGAACTAATCAGGATTCTGCTTCATGGACGATTAACATAGACAATGAGCCCTCAAGATATAAGAAAAATGATTTGCTCTAGACTGAACTGCTAAATGGAATTATCCTCTATTATATCACAAAAGAACAGTACATACACGTCCTGCTGACTTCAAAGTCACTACTTGTCAGCAGACTTGCTCCACATTGACTACATACAATGACAGCTCCACTGTCACCAGTGCTGTAACATGAACAACAGTAACAAAATTGATCTGACACTATCACCACTAGTAAGTTGATTATAGCTTTCCAGTGGTTCACAGAAAGATTAGTGGATAATCAGATATGCAGCAAACTCTTCTCACAATCACAGTGCTGTCTTGCAGGAAACATACAGGTGGGTTAAACTGACTTAATATTTTTAGTTTGTGAACCTTTCATTACGCTTAGCCACATGGTCACTGCAACCCACAATTTTGGCAGTAAGTGAAATTGAGACCTCTCTGCCTCCACCAGTGTTGCCTATTACTGGACACTGTTAGTTAATGAATAGACTTAAAAACTGTTCAAAGACTGGGCTAAAGCATTATCATAGCCCCTCAAAAATGGCTTGAAACTTTAAATATAATCTAGAAACCTATCCTCTGACCATCCAGTTCCTATACCCCTTGGAGACTTCTGTCTCACAACTCACATCCACTATATTGTAACACTTCACACTATGACTCCATTCACTACTTGGGAAATCCAAACTTGCCTGTTTATCAAAGATTTTCCCAGTATATGTCTTGCCATATTTTCAATTTTATTTGTCTATTTACCATGTCATTCTTGGCTATCATGGTGATTGTATACTAGTTTTACTAATATCTGTCCAGCATACTACTGAGCATATTTAAAATGTTAACTACCGTATTTATCGGCATATAACACGCACCGGCGTATAACACGCACCTCATTTTAAAAAGGGAATTTCAGGAAGAAAAAAAAATTCAAATAAAGAACTTTAAAGCAAAATCCTCAACCTCCCTCCTCATCCTCAACCCCCTCCTCAACCTCCCTCCTCATCCTCCCTCCTCAACCCCCTCCTCAAACCCCCATCCGGAACCCCCTCCTCCACCCCCCCATCCTCATCCTCCTTCCTCAACCCCCCTCCTCAACCTCAACCTCCCTCCTCATCCTCAACCCCCCTCCTCATCCTACACCCCCTCCTCAACCCCCCTCCTCCTCCCCCCCTCAACCTCCCTCGTCAAACCCCCTCCTCAACCCCCCAATCCTCATCCTCCTTCCTCAACCCCCCTCCTCAACCTCAACCTCCCTCCTCATCCTCAACCCCCCTCCTCATCCTCAACCCCCTCCTCAACCCCCCTCCTCATCCCCCCCTCAACCTCCCTCGTCAAACCCCCTCCTCAACCCCCCAATCCTCATCCTCCTTCCTCAACCCCCCTATCCTCATCCCCCCTCCTCAACCTCAACCCCCCTCCTCAACCTCAACTCCTCATCCTCAACCCCCCTCCTCATCCTCAACCCCCCTCCTCATCCTCAACCCCCCCTCATCCTCAACCCCCCTCCTCATCCTCAACCTCCCTCCTCATCCTCAACCCCCTCCTCAACCTCAACCCCCCTCCTCATCCTGAACCCCCCTCCTCATCTTCAACCCCCTCCTCATCCTCAACCTCCCTCCTCATCCTCAACCCCCTCCTCAACCCCCCATCCTCAACACCCTTCTCAACCTCCCTCCTCAACCCCCCTATCCTCAACCTCCCTCCTCAAACCCCCTCAACCCCCCTCCTCAACCCCCCCATCCTCATCCTCCCTCCTCAACCCCCCTATCCTCAACCCCCTCCTCAACCCCCCTCCTCAACCTCAACCCCCCTCCTCAACCTCCCTCCTCATTGTAAACCACCCTCCGCCTTCTAACCCCCGCTCCGCATTCTAAACCCCCCTCCTCCTCAACCTAAACCCCCCTCATCCTCCCTTACATGCTTCTGCTTCGGCCTCCGCTCCGCTCCTTGACCCGGTGACGTCACATGGGCGCCACGTCATTAGCATATACCGGGTGTCGGCACCCGGTATATGCTAATGACGTGGCGCGCTGGTGCGCATGTGACGTCACCGGGTCAAGGAGCGGAGCAGAGGCCGAAGCAGAAGCAGGTAAGTGAGGGGGTGTATTTTAGGTTGAGGAGGGAGGTTTAGGTTGAGGAGGAGGGGGGTTTAGGTTGAGGAGGGGGGGTTAGAATGCGGAGGGGGTTTAGAGTGAGGAGGGAGGTTGAGGATGAGGAGGGAGGTTGAGGATGAGGAGGGGGGAGGGAATATCGGCGTATAACACGCACCTATGATTTGCCCCCTATTTTCAGGGAGAAAAAGTGCGTGTTATACGCCGATAAATACGGTACTTTTTATGTAATATGTATTTGTGTAATATGCCTATGCTTTATCTAGCGTTGTGGCCTAGGAATGTATATATATATATATATATATATATATATATATATATATATACAGTGTATATACACCTACCTAATTGTTTCCCCCCGCTCTCTCCTCCCAGTTCATTAAAGGTATATAGAAGTTTTATGTACCTGATAGACAAGAATCAGATGCATGAACAAAATCCACAAATAAACATTAATAAAAGTAGCCTAAGATTTGTAAATGTCTTCAGTTTTCTGGCAGTTGAGGTTAAGAAGGAATGCACCAGAAAATCCAAGGTAAAATAAAAAAAAAAGGTCATAATTTGTTGTGGCCAATCAGAGGCAGCTGGAACATTGTTGAAATGTCTGGGGATTCAGTCTGTGCAGTAAAGCATCATCGGATGTGTAGTCTTTTGTTCCCACAACAAGGAAGCAATGAAGCAGTGTAGCCAGTGCTGCTCTGGATCTCTGCACTGTGCTGCTGTTGGCTTAAAGGTTAATATAGGGTTAAACATTTTTACTTGAATGCAGTGTGGAAACCATTTTTAATAATACAAAAAAATGGTATGTGTATAGAATAAATCAATGTAATGTGTGTTTCTGATATAAACAGCATGTGTTAGATTATTATGACCACCAAAAAGAGTAGAGGTGCTCATCTCAGAACGAAAAATACCTCAGTGTTTTTTTTCTATAGGTCTGTTTACCTACTCAGAGAGCGGCCTCTTTTAGCTCACTTGTGCCCTTCACAAGGAGAAATATCCTGAAGTATATTAGTCTGGTCTCACTCAGAAGAGTGATCCAGTCCCGAAATACCAGGCAATAGTCCCTGAACAGGAGAAACAGCAAACCCCAGAGGCGTTTCGACCTCTATGGGCCTAGTCAGTGAGGTGCAGCTGTACTCCCTAAGGCACAGTGAGCAAGGAGTCCACGTCTCGTTCCGCCTATGACCCATAAGGTGAGAAAATTAAACAAAAAGGGTAGCATGACTTTTCAGCGCCTGATACATGAGCACCGACGCATTCCCATCGATCCATGCACGCACACATAAAAGCGCACCCATTATTTGCGCGATCCCGACATCTGCGCGCAGGACCAGACGCAGGACCGTCATGACCTCATGTAAGGTGGGCTAAGGGGTGTTAGGTGTTAGCTTTTAGGGTTAGGGGTATTTGGGTAGGCTTAGGGGTGTTAGCTTTTAGGGTTAGGGGTCTTTGGGTTAAGGGTTAGGGTTACGCTAGGGGTGAAGGGGTTAGGGTTAGGGTAGGGGTGTAAGGGTTAGGGTACGGGTGTAAGGGTTAGGGTTAGGCTAGGGGTGTAATGGTTAGGGTATATATAAAATGATGTAACCCTATGTGATCTATAAGTGCATTTCAGGTCTTTACTTGCCTACTACCACCTGCCAGAGAGACTGCAGGTTAGAAGGCAGAAGGGCAGATAGGGAGTGGAGTGTGGGGGTGGGTGCAGGGGACAGAGTGTGGAGATGGGGTGCAGGAAAGAGGGGATGGGGTGAGGAGAGAGGTAGAGGATGGGTGCAGGGGAGAGAGGGGATGGGGTGAGGAGACAGAGTGAGGGGTTGGGGTGCAGGAGTGAGGTAGGGAGAGGATGGGTGCAGCAGAGAAAAGGGATGGGGTGAAGAGACAGAGTGAGGGGTTGGAGTGTGGGAGGTAGGGAGGGAGAGGATAG
The DNA here is from genome assembly GCA_027410445.1 of Discoglossus pictus. Classification (NCBI taxonomy): domain Eukaryota; kingdom Metazoa; phylum Chordata; class Amphibia; order Anura; family Alytidae; genus Discoglossus; species Discoglossus pictus. Next base: position 177,215,047 of record CM050163.1, on the reverse strand, counting down.
GTGCAAGGGACAGAGACAGAGGATAGGTGCAGAGGACAGAGTGTGGAGATGGGGTGCAGGTGATGGGGTGCAGAAGAGGAGAGTTGATGACTTCTAATCTGCAGTCTCTCTGGCAAATGGGATGCAGGGTGGTGCTCAGTTGTCGGCTGTACTCTTTTCAGGAGCGCAGATGTGTGAGCGCACATTTGTCAGCGCCCTGATGATGCCGCACTGTTGTCTACAGCGCAAAGGTCGGCATATCAACAAAAAGAGTAGAGGTGCTCATCTGAGAACGAAAAATACCTCAGTGTTTTTTTTCTATAGGTCTGGTTACCTACTCAGAGAGAAGCCTCTTTTAGCTCACTTGTGCCCTTCACATGGAGACATATCCTGAAGTATATGAGTCTGGTCTCACTCAGAAGAGTGACCCAGTCCCAAAATACAGGCAATTCTTCTTGAACAGGAGAAACAGCAAACCCCAGAGGCGTTACAGCCTCTATTGGCCTCGTCAGTGAGGTGCAGCTTTACTCTCTAAGCACAGTGAGCAAGGAGTCCACGTCTGTTTCCCCTTATCACCCATAAGGTGAGAAAAACAAAAAAAAAAAGGAGTAGAGATGCTCATCTGAGAACGAAAAATAGTGGAAAACATGTAGGCATTCTGCAAACATAACAACCATCGCAGTAACGGGCAAAACTTGCAATTTATCCGACTTTGAAAAGGGAATGATCATTGGCTTTCATGCCAAGGGTGGCAGCATTTATGAAACAGTGCAGTTTGTGAACTGTTTGCTTGCTGCTGTAGTTAAATTGTACCATGATTGAACAAATGGCACCATTGTCAATAAACAGCGTTAAAACTGCGGAGCTCCATGTGCCATTGATGTCAGAGGTAAATGTTGGCTGCAGAGGTGTGTGAAGGTCAACTGACATGCTATAGTTGAGCAACTCACTGTCCAAATGAACCAGGGTGGTACCAGACATATATCTAAAATCACAATACCCTGTTGCATACAGGGCTCCAAAGTAAATGACTGGTCAGAAATTACTTTGATTTGCACAACAGTACCAAAATTGGACCTCTTCTAATTGGCAAAGGGTTGCCTTCTCTGATGAGCCACGTTATCTGCTCCATCGACTGGACGGACATTGGCGTATCAGGCGCAAAACCTCAGTTTACAAACACTCTGCAACCATTGTTGGAAGAACACAAGCTGGTGACAGCAGTGTTATGGTCTGGGGACTGATTTCTTGGCCATGTATGGATCCAATCATACCTCTGGAAGGGTTATCTATCCATCCTTGCAGATCAAGTACACCCATACATGTTGACTGTCTTCCCTGGAGCGGATGGGATCTTCCAGCAAGACAATGCAGCATGTCATATGGACAGAATTGTCTGGGAGTGGTGGGACGAGCATTATGAAGACTTCCAAGTACTTCCCTGGCCTCCAAAATCCCCAGACATGAACCCCATCAATCACCTGTGGGACCACCTTGAGTGATATGTTCTCTGTATGGATCCTCCACTACGCACTCTTCAGCAGCTGTCTGATGCACTGCAGTTTGCATGGCTCCAGGTACCCTTGCCAACCTTCCAGCATCTTATTGACTCACTGCCATGCTGTCTAGCTGCTGTCTGTGCTGCACACAGTGGTTATTTGGGATATTAACTTGTGATCATAGTAAAGTGACTGGACTGTATAGAATAGAAAAAGTTAAAAACACGGCAACTCCCATATACCTTTAAGTTTTCCCGCTCCCCGAAAATATACGCTACAAGTCTTCCCATCTATAATCCTTTCTAGTTTAAAAAAAAACAACTGAATCAATAGCATACTGCAAAACTTCTGCCAAATGCATCTGTCGATGATGGAACATTTAACACACAGTTTGCAATATACGTGTACTGAAATGTATTAATACTGCAGTTTGGCTTAATCTTCCTATTGTGTTAATCTTTGCATAGGTATATTGCAAGTGCCTGTATGCTATTGCCTCTTCAATAAAAAAAAAAAAATTTAAAGAATAGCTTCATTCAGCACAACAAAAGCCAAATTAATAAAAAAAATGTATAAAATCTTATTTTTTTTTAATTATCATCTGTTCACCTCTAGAGGGCAGCCATGTTGACTTGCCTCACTTTAATGGAGCTGCTGCCCTTGTGGAGCAATATGGAGATTCACAACGTTCTACCTGCTCACCTCATACAGTGACTCACTTTGAGGTATAGGAGGTCTGAGAGAGGTCAGCATGGTAGTCCTCTATGGGAGTAACTTTATATAGTTGTGTGACAAGAGCTTTTATGATGTTCAGTCAAGTCTACCTGCTGCTTTCTTTTGTTCAATGTCTGCTAGGGAAAGCCTCCTCACAAATTCATGGATTACTAAAATAAAGAACTTAAAATGATTTAATATGTACATAGATATCAAAATTCTATATATGTATAAAGTTTATCACATATATAGTTGTGGATCTTAGGAATGATGGCGACGTTTACGATATTGGTCACGCATTTGCCACCCCGCAAAGCGAGGCCCGCAATTTAGATACACACTATATATGTGATTGCAAAAGAGCGCCTATGAATAGCGTGCTCCGACATCTGCGCACACTGCTGAGGGAGAACCTGGGCCGCATGCAGGAGGAGGAGGAGTGGGAGGTGAGGATGTGGGACCTGAGGGAGAGATGGGAAAATCGGTGGGTGCTTGAGGATAAGATGGTCAGGGAGGGAGGCGAGGTTATGGGATTGGAGGGAGGGATGAGGATGAGATGGTGGGGAAAGAGAGAAAAGGAGATTGCGAGAGAGAAAGAGAGAACAAGGGAGAGAGATGAAGAGAGACAAAGAGAAAGAAGGAAAGAAAGTGAAAGAGAGGAAAAAATAGAAAGAGAGGAGAGAGAGAGAGAGGACAAGAGAGAATGAAAGAGAGAACAAGGAGATACTCCAAACATCAATATATGTAATTTGTCAGCACGTGTTAAAGTCGGGGGGGTCGTCGAGGCGCTCTATTGTCAAGCACGCTTATGTTTGAGCGTGCATGCGTCAGCGAGCATTTGTCGTTGCGCATTTGAAGCGCCCGTCAAAGTCGTGCCACCGGAATTCTGAGCTGGAAACACAGATGTACTATTTATTTACTAATTAAAATATATATATTTAAAATTTAGCCCAAAGGCT